>CAIGQV010000919.1:10048083-10076447 GCA_903798115.1 Danio jaintianensis
ATATATATATTGATGATGAGGTCCGAGAAGACGTTAACAACCATCGTAACTATATATGGTTCGCTCCTGCCTAGATCGTGTGGCCTGGATTGTGTGTCCTGAAGCGTGTGTGGGTCTGCAGATCTGCAGCTGGATATTATTGGACCAGATCCTTGAATGAACCATTTCAGATACTGTAAATAAGGAGCTGATGCTGCAGTGTTTATTATAAAAAAATAAAGCATCTAATACGTTTTATACTCATTGGAGGCCACTACTGAATTATTTTGATGATTTAGCACCTATTGAAGTGATTATTTAAGAAATCATTTCATGGTCAGAATTAGCCCTCACTTTTGCATTTATACTCCGGTATAGTCATGCTGTAAATTGGACTTATTGACCCAGAGACAATTCAGCACAACCAAAATCACAATAACCAGGAAGTAGGTAGCCATCATCCTTATCTATCTAGCTACTCCTCAACTATAATGATGAACATTATTGTTAATTTTACTGTTTATTTTATTTGTGTTTATTTACTTTGCTGGGTTTTTTTTTCTTCATTTATGTTTGTCTGTCACTCGTACATCTGTTATATGTTTAATATGGGGGTAAATGTTCATAAAAGGTTTTATTTATTTTTTTTTAAGGAAAAAAAAAGCCCATTTTTATTTCATAAAGAAAGTTTATAAAAAAAAATAAAAAAAATAATAATAATAGGTGGACTTTAATCGCAGCGTGTTGTGCTCTTTCACAGGACAGACAGCCTCTAACAGTGGATCAGATGTATGAAGACATCAGCCAGGATCATGTTAAAAAAACAGTCACCATTGAGAATCACCCTAATCTGCCTCCACCTGCTATGTGCTCTGTACATCCATGCAGGTAAATGCAAACATTTTTACCTTTATTTGATTAGCATACACTTTATTCAAAACAACTGAGTAATGCGTAGGACAATAGAAGTGATCAGACTAAAGCTTTGTTCACAGTACTAGCAACTTTGTAGCTGATGTTCACCCTGGGTGGTTATGGAAGTCGCTAATGGGCCTTTTCACCTTGATGTTGCCTAGGTAAAGTTTATGGTGGTATTCACTGAGAGCGAATGAGGTTTTTTTTTTTTTCATAAATTTTTCAAAAAAAATACACTTTCAAATGACAACATAAAAACAAAAGGACATACAGTATAAGTACCAAGGTCACCAGTAGGGTTGCGCGATATTGGAAAAAACGTACATTGCGATATTTACATTTTGTGTGATTCATATTGTGACATTTCACAAGATAACTTAATCAATTTGAGATTAATTGGGATGATCTTGTAAGGGAGTGCATAAAATATAATGAACAAATTTCAAGCAGACATAAATAAAGTAGAGCAAATATACAAACTAAAGAGTCTAACAGTATACAGGTACAGAAATAAAATAATCAAATGTACAATAAAGCTGTATATTCTTCATTGTGTAAATAATGTAATTATGAATCTTCGTTAAGGCTACAAGCGTAATAATTCCTTGTGCCCAAATGCTTTAAACTCGCTTAAAATATTTACACAGGTCTTAAAAACACAAGCAACTGATAAACTTTCACTTTATTAAAATTCTCTGAAATGTTGTAATTGGGGCGACACGGTGGCTCAGTGGTTTGCCCTGTCGCCTCACAGCAAGAAGGTCGCTGGTTCGAGTCCCGGTTGGGTCAGTTGGCATTTCTGTGTGGAGTTTGCATGTTCTCCCCTTGTTGGTGTGGGTTTCCTCCGGGTGCTCCGGTTTCCTTCACAGTCCAAAGACGTGCGCTATAGGTGAATTGGATAAACTAAATTGGCTGCAGTGTATGAGAAAATGTGATTGTGCATGGATGTTTCCCAGTACTGGTTTGCAGCTGGAAGAACATCCGCTGTGTAAAACGTGCTGGATAAGTTGGCGGTTCATTTCGCTGTGGCGACCCCTGATGAATATAGGGACTAAGCCGAAGGAAAAAGAATGAATGAATGTTGTACCCGGTCAACTATAATCTTGACTGCACATCGCACGTCCTGTGATGTGACTATTGCGTATTCACACATCGCGATATTGATGCTAAAGCAGGTATATTGTGCAGCCCTAGTCACCAGATACAATATTATTTACATTCATAAATATTTATGTTTGATCAGATCCTGCCATACAAATTTCTATTAAGAGTTGCATATTAAAGATTGAAAATCGCTTGTGGGGGATTCTAGATACATATAAGTGAATGAGTTCTGTGGTGGGCAAAGCACTAAATATAAATGGAATCAGACAATTAGTACATAAAATGCTTGATTACAAAGATGAACATTAATAAGATTGGATTAGAAACCTTTATTAATCAACAAACACCACGTCACAGTCCACATTTGCCACAGCTACACATTACGAAAAAATACTTTCCTAATCACTCAGTGCAACATGTACATATACAGTGGGTACGGAAAGTATTCAGACCCCCTTAAATTTTTCACTCTTCGTTATATTGCAGCCATTTGCTAGAATCATTTAGGTATTCAGGGTCTGAATTCTTAGGACCATGTGATATTTCAGATTTTCTTTTTTTAATAATTCAGCAAAAATGTCAACAATTCTGTGTTTTTTCTGTCAATATGGGGTGCTGTGTGTACATTAATGAGGGGAAAAATGATCTTAAATGATTTTAGCAAATGGCTGCAATATAACAAAGAGTGAACATTTTAAGGGGGTCTTTGAAAAACATCCTCAATGTTTCATCTCATTTATTAATTCCTTTACAGTGCACATCATTCAAAGTAATAATCTGCTCTTCTGTGTTTATTTGTCAGACACGCAGAGGTAATGAAAAAGATTATCGAGACTGTGGCGGAAGGAGGAGGAGAACTCGGGGTCCATATGTATCCTTTTTTCCAAAATATCATCTTAAAGGGTTAGTTCACCCTAAAATTACAATTCTGTATTAATTAGTCACCATCATGTTGTTCCAATCTACTGACACCTTAGTTCATCTTCAGAACACAAATTAAAGGGCACCTATTTTACCCCTTTTACAAGATGTAAGATAAGCCTTTGGTGTCTGTAAAGTTTCAGCTCAAAATACCCAGCAGATCATTTATTATAGCCTCCAGAATCTGCCCATTTTGGTGTCTGAGTACAGTGTAGCTGTTTTTGTAGCTTGTGGCTTTAAATGCAAATGAGCTGCTTCTCGCCGCCCACTGTTTACACGCCTGTGTTTGCTTCTCATCATGCGTTATGTCAGATAAACAGCACAGAGACAGACTCAGATGAAGCTGAAATACAGCTCATTAGTCAAAAATACCAAGTAAGTTTATTTGATGTATTTGTGGTGGAGTCTATTCAAGCCTTTCTGAAACGATGAGTCTCGCACAAATGCCGTTTGCGGTATAAACACACACACACACATACACACACATATTAGCGTTTACACACACCATGCGGCCGTGGTGATTATAGTATGGAGCCAGATCAGTCTCAATAATAATACATTTGCATTCATAAAATTCATAAATGCATAACACAATTCATAAATCCACAACTCCAATTCATAAATCCACAACTCCAATTCATAAATTCACAACACAATTCATAAATTCAAAAGTAAAAATCAAAAATATTTCCAAAATGCGCACACATATGCATCTTACATAAATACATTTAAAATGTTTACACAATTATGTATATATGAAGTTCTTGGATGACTTTCCT
The DNA here is from genome assembly GCA_903798115.1 of Danio jaintianensis. NCBI lineage: Eukaryota > Metazoa > Chordata > Actinopteri > Cypriniformes > Danionidae > Danio > Danio jaintianensis. Next base: position 10,051,782 of record CAIGQV010000919.1, read on the forward strand.
CATGCATTTATCAATTATGTAAGATGTATTTATGAATCACTGAATGTGCATTTGAAAATGCTCACACAAGTATGGGTCCTTTGAATTTGTGTGTGGTATTTTTGAGACCTTCCTGGCAGGACAAGATTCGTAAACATCTTTTTTTGGAGGATATTCTGTTTAGCCAATCGCGGTGAGTTTTTAATCCACCAATTAAAACTGTCAAAATCAATACTGAACAAACTCAAGAAGCTCCACCATTTAATTATTACTATTTTAGATAAAATAAAATAAATAGTTTTAGCAGTATTATTAGACATTTGTCAAAAATTAAATGAGCTGAGTAACGTTATATATCAGTAATATTGAGCACGATGATCTTATGTCATTCACGAACGGCTGGATTCAATGCATTCAGTAGCAAATCTTACTGAACGAATCACTGATTCAAATGAATCGGTTAAATTAAAAGACTCGTTTAGCAATACAATCACTTGCTGCCACCTGCTGGCATTTTCAGAATATCATTTTGCTGATCTCTGTGAATGTTATGTTTGAATCAGGTTTGACTTGAATCCCATGAAATTTTGGCCACTTTAATTGTTATGTAAATGCATTTATTATCTAATTCACTTTTAGATGCAGATACTTTACCACTTATGCAGCACAATAATGTTATATAAGTCACTTATTAAATTGTTATCAGCCTATATTATTCGGATTAAATTGCTAAATTTAGCTTTAAAGATATTAAAATTAATCAACATGCAAACATGCTATTTTAAAAACGTTTTAAACTTATAAAGCTTATACAAATCACAGAGAGTTGGAACAAATATTTTAATCTCAGTTTACTTGCAAACAAATGTCCTGTGGACATGTGTATACATGTTATTATAGAAACATAGCGCCTGTCAATCAATTCAGTGGGCAGAGAAAACCGCACTCCTACATCACGTTGCGGTGGGCCTCAAAATCACTTGGATTTGGGTCCTATTTTAACATCAGGAAATTTTTAAAATAAGACTTGTTGTGTTTATATCACTCCAATATGACAGTGGACACACTATACCTATACACAGTTCTGTCCAAACAGCTTACAAAAGGTGATTTTCATCATAGGTGGCCTTTAAAATATTTTAGATGAAATCTGAGAGCTCTCTCTCATCCTCCACAGACAGCAAAGATCTCGAGTTCAGAAAATGAAACAAAAACATTGTCAAAACATTCCACATTTAAACATTCACTGTATATGGAGGATGAGAGCTCTAAAATCTCTATAAAAAGAGAAGATGAATAAAGTTCTGAAGATGAATAAAGGTCTCAGGAGTAATTAGTAACATCATTTTTATTTTTGGGTGAACTAACCCTTTAAACAATATTATAGAAGCACATTCTGTTCTGTTCAAAGATTTATTATTATTATTTGTTTTTTAAATATTTCGAAATTATTTATCTTTTCAGCAGGGAGAATATTTAAGTAAACTATCCCTATAATTCCTGCAGTTGTTATTGTAATAAACAAATGTTTATCCCCTCTTATGGATTCCTTTACCTTAACATTCATAACTCCAGGTATCTTCTGATTTTCCTGAAATTTGTGCAAGCTGTCATTCCAACAATAGAGTATGATTACACAAGGCATTTCACCATGTAAATCCCACAGCTACTACAACATGCATTGTTTCTGCGCTGAGGAAGCGGCGACAATATGAACCTCGAAAGACACTCTGTCCTGAAAGCTGCTGGCAATGGTGTATGAAACGTCTAGGAGAGGATCAAATCACACTCACACAATCCAGTTTTCCCAGCTGTTCTTCAGCTTAACCTCTGTACTAGCGCTTGCTCTTAATGCTGTCCTGGAACAAAGTGTTTTATTTTATATTTGCATTACAAAAATATATAAAAATATAAGCCATGGAAAATAATAAATGGCTGTTCGAATATGTTGGTGTTTTTTGTATGTTCATAATCATTTTGTGTGTGCGAGTTGAGCTTGTTCGATATGCCAGCTTGTCTTAACATGTTGTACTTTGAATGTAGGAATCGCTGTCTTGGTTTCGGATTGTTGTGGTAAAGATGTATTCACAAATCCAGCGGACTACAGTTATTGTACATGTGGATTTTAACGTATTGTACACAATGTCAGGAGAAGCTGGAGTGTGATTAAAAAAAGCTTAATTGGTGCTTTGTTATATGTTGGTCCACAGATAAACACAAAAACAGTTACTAAATAGTAAAAGTCTGTGTAGTCTTTAAGGGAATTGAATTCATATTACTTAATGCAACAATGACTGCTATTAATTCTAAGATATGTGAATTTGTTAATAAACCACTCTTTTTATGCAGTAGTTGTATTAACTATTCTGGGTTTACTGTGTAATATTTAACTCAGCAAATATATTGTTTTAAGTGGAGTGCTCCTCAACATAGACAACATTAAAATAAAGTGTAATCTACTGAAGCTATTATTAATTTAAGTTAACGTTAATTTCAACTAAAGGATATTTTTTGGTTTTAATAAGCAAGTAAATGTTATTTGATTAAACCGAGCAAATGTGAAGGCTAACAGAAATGGGTAAATAATGCAACAAAACAGCTTAAACCAGCAAAGGCTGGTTTTAGAGGGGTTTTGGCCATTCCAGGCTAGTTTCCAGACATTTTCAGGCTGGTCAGGCTGGAAGATGTCCATCTTAAACCAGGCTGGTCAAGCTGGTTGTAGCTGGTCATTTTCCAGCCTGAACAACTAAGACCAGGCTGACCAGACCAGACCTGGCCAAAAGCCCTCTAAAACCAGGCTGGTCTTCCAGCTGAAATCAGCCAACCAGCTTAGGCTGGTTTAAGATGTTTTTTTCAGCAGGGTTATTATTACTTTACTAGAATTAACTATTATTTTAAAGTAATATTTGTGATTTACGTATGTCATAATTTCATATATCAGTAACCTAAATAAAAAAAACTAAATATTTGAGTCATGTTTATCTTTTGGCGGGACTGTTCCTACCGGAACCTTTTAATACTCGTCTGCTTTCACAGGGAATGTGCATCAGTCGAAACAGCCCCCGTGTTGGAGTGTTCGTACTGGTATGTTTACATCTCGTTAACATTTTATACCTTCTTTATGTTTTTGAAATCTCTCTCGACAGTTTGTTTATTAGTTAACATGATTGTATAATAAATTGTGTATAATAAGTGTCTTAAATTATGGAACGTTTGAGTGTCTTCCAGCTCAAAATTGAGCTCAATGCATATTCTTGAGTTTAAGAAAAGCTAAATCTATACGGAAATTTACCATGGTCATACTATAACAATAACGGTACTGTAGTATTTTTGAATTTATTAGACTGCTAGTGGGTTTAGAACTCTCCTGTCGTCACTTACGTTATCATTGATTGTAATTAGTTTATAGGAAACAGTTGACAGCATTTAGAAATTGCTACGTTTCATATCAACAAATGTTTGTTTGTTTTCCACTAAATATCGTAGACTTTATGTACCTCATGTCCACACACATTCACTGAATTAATAGTTCACCCAAAAGTACATTCGTATATTAATAATAATCTGTCATTATTTGCTCACCTTCACGTTGTTTCATGCATTTAATGTTTTAAAATGTCAACACAAAATAATATTATTGATAAAATGAGGCATTTTCCGTGTTGTTCGGAAACAAAAATAGTAATAATAGGGTTTTATCCTATGGAGTAAATGACATTGACATAAGAAAGGTAATCCGAAACCACATGATTTACCCATTGCTGCTGTGATTGAGGTACAGTTGGTTATATATTCACACATTCAGACTTTCTCCTTAATAATAATATAATTTCAGGAAAGTATTCTTTGCAAATTCTAAATAGTGAATTCATATTAGCAACAAATGACTATCAAAGTCAAATAAATAGTGCTAATGTTGTTTTCAAGTCATACTTGCACCTGATTTAAGACCAAATATTCAAAGTACCATGGTAAAAAATATAGGGAGCGTGTCACAAATTGTCACTGAACGAATGTGCGAATATAAAACCAACTTTACCCCAATGCTGCTGTGATGGTACCAGCGTCTAACCATCTTCATCTCTTCTACTGTTAATGTAAAGCAGATTGTGTACAGTGTCCTGTGTGGAGATGAAGGCGGTTCTGTCTGCTCTGCCGTGGGTCCCAGTGAATATCAGTGGTTCTGATCTACTGGCCAAAGCCTGGTTTGGTGACTGTCAGTACTGCGTCCTGCTGACTGACCTGAGCACTGTGTGGGAAGAAGAGATGAACACAGATGACATCCAGAGCCGAGCACAGGCAAGAATATACTACACTGCTGAACTCCAGTTAAACTGCATTTAATTTAATAATACCTCAAACAAATAAATCACCAGTGAAGGCGAAACACCGAAGCATTAGGTCAATACACACGCTGTCAACAACTCTGAATTATATAATTAATTAAATTTGTTACTATTTTTGAAAGTCTGTCACAGAGGAATCATTCATTTAATAAAAAAATACAACAAAACTGCATACTTGCATTTAATCATCATTATTTTATTGTTATAAAATCTAAATATAAAAATATTAAATGCACTAATATTAATAAGTATACTAAATATAATATTATTATCTAATTATGATTATTTAATATCTAAAAATAATATTAAATATTATTTTTTAAGGCACTATTTAATGCTAACATATTCTCCTTCTTTCCTCTGTGTGAAGGATCTGAACAAACGTTTACGGGCTCCTGCGCAGGCATTTTTCTCTCATCTGTGTTCTGTGGCTCGGCCCTGTTTCTCTGGTCAGGATGAGGATCAGATGTCTGCAGCACAGGCGGCTCTTGAACAGCATGGTGAAAACCTGACGGTCAAGCTCAAGAGTGAACTGGCTGGACTGCCCTTCTACTGGGAGTTTCGATGCACAACAACATCTGTAGCAGTGGTGTGAACCTTTCTTATCAATAACATCATATCTGATGGCATGATATATGTTTGTGCATATAAATATATAGACACACACATATATATACAGTTGAAGTCAGAATTATTAACCCTCCTATTTTTTTCCCAATTTCTGTTTAACAGAGAGATTTTTTTCAACACATTTCTAAAACAGTTTTAATAACTCATTTCTAATAACTCAGTTTTTTAATCTTTGCCATGATGACAGTACATAATATTTTACTAGATTTTATTCAAGACACTAGTGTTGAGTTTAAAGTGACATTTAATGGCTTAACTAGGTTAGTTAGGTTTGCTAGGCAAGTTCGGGTAATTGTCATTGTATAACAGTGATTTGTTCTGTAGACAATCTAAAAAAATATTACTTATTATTATTATTATTATTATTATTATTATTATTATTATGACTAATAATATTGACATTAAAATGATTTTTCAATTCAATTCATGTTTATTTATATAGCGCTTTTCACAATATAGATTGTCAAAGCAGCTTAACATATTTCTAGTAGAGTCCAGATTTCAGAGTTGAAGTTCAGTTTAGTTTAGTTCAGTGTGGTTTAAGTTTCACTGCTGAAACTGTAGAGCAAATCCACCGAAGCGCAGCTTCACAAGTCCCTAACCAAGCAAGCCAGTGGCGACAGTGGCGAGGAAAAAAAAACTTCACCAACTGACGAAGTGAAGGGAAAAAAAAAACCTAGAGAGAAACTAGGCTCTATTGGGCACGACCATTATTCTTCTGGCCAAACTTCCTAGTTGGAGCTGCAGTCTAGGCGCCGGAGGCTGGAGAAGCTGGACGTCCATCGTGGAGAAGCTGCAGGTCTGAGTAGGGCACCGGCTGGAGGTCAGGTTGGCCCACAGGATCAATGCGGGGACTCGTTTATCACGGTGGTCTTACAGGAATCTCATGCACTCCATTTCTCCATGACGACCACAGCATCAGCTCGGGATATGACCTGGTCCAGGATTATGGATACCTTGGGATCATCTCTTCACAGGTCTTGGATCGCATCAATGGCGCTGCATAGTCTCTAGGGACCTCAGAATGAGTATCCCCAGGTGGAAATACAGAATAAAGAAAATAATTAGCATAGCTGCTGTTCATAGTGTATTTAAACGAGATGAAAAAATGGAGTGTTATAGATGAAAATAGCAGTTAAATAAACAAACATGTAAAGCATATGAGAATTTCTAACACAATGTCTGGTAAAACTTTCTCCAGAAGAAAAAATATTATAGGAAAAATTCCTTAATCTGTAAAATAACACTCGAGAAATATTTTAAAAAGAATAAATATTGCGTAGGGGGCTAATAATTTTGCCCTCAACTGTGTGTGTGTGTGTGTGTATTTGTATGTGTATTTATATATTTTGTTCATGTTCACCCTTGACTTGGTTTTTCCTGCTGCAGAATTGTAGACAACTACATCACAATGCATTGTAAAAATATTCAATTATACAGCTTTAGTAATATTTGCAGCTGTGAAAAAGTTTCAAACACTTAATGTATTCTTTGTAATTCATGACATATAAACACAATAGTCTGAAAAAATATTTTAACATGGTCAGTTTATACGAAATATGGGTGGAGTTTTTTTTGTCTGTTTTACTTTCATTTTAACAATTGCTAAATTGCTTTAGTTCTGTAAATGTTGTTTTGAAAGTTACAAAAAATACTAAACTCTTTTGTCAGTCACACAAAAGGCATTTAGTAGATTGTGAGCAAGTGGTTTCCATCAAAATTTCAAACATTTAATCATCACCCTATTATTTCAAAGTTAAAGGGATAGTTCACCGATAAATGAAAATTTACTATATACTCACCCTCAATTACTTCCAACCTTTTATGAGTTTCTTTCTTCTGTTGAACACTAAAGAAGATATTTTGAAGAAAGATAAAAACCTGTAACCATTGATTTCCATAGTAGTAAAAACGAAATCAATGCTTACAGGTTTTTATCATTTGTCAAGATGTCATCTTTTATGTTCAACAGAAGAAAGAAACTCATAAAGGTTTGAAACGGGTAAAAAAATTAAAACTGTCCCTTTCATTACAGTAGTTGTGTGACTATGTTTGTGAATCAGGTGTGCAGGCAGCTTGTGCGCCCCCTGCTGGCCATGAGTCGAGTCTTGCAGCGACAGGCCGAGGATGTTGCAGCTCTTTTGGCCCGTAAGGATGCAGAAATACAGGACTATCAAGAGAATGGAGCCGTCCTGAGTCGAGGTAACAATCACATCTTCTGCAGTTTGGTTTGTGTCTGTTTTTAGCACGCTGACACTCATCTGAATCTCTCTCCTCACAGCCAGACTCCAGACGGAGCCGTTCGAGGTGCATCAGTACAAGGAGAACTTCCTCACGCAGGTGCGAAACTCTTTTACATTCAGTCTCTGGCTAAATTTAAATCAGTGCAAACATGTTCAGTTAGAACTAGCATTCATGTGAGACCAGGACAGCTCAATCACATTTATGTACTGAAGCCAGACCCGTTTGCTGGTTTGAGGATCTGTGTTTGACTCAGAGCTGAGTGTCACCACACACACACATACAGACTTGTTCCTATATTCCAGTGGGGACTCTCATAGACGTAATGATACAAACTGTATATTCTCTCCCATTACTCTTAAACCCAACCCTCAGAGGAAACCATCTGCATTATTACATTTTCAAAATGCTTCATTCTGTGTGATATATAAGCATGAGGAGCTCAATTTTGTTCCCCATGGTGACAGAAATCCCCATGAGTCTGTATGCATTCAGGTCCCCACCGGGATATAAAAACCAGTACACACAAATATATACACACACACAGACAGTGTATAATTAGGCTGTGGTGTGGTTTGTGGAGCTCACAAAGTGTTTGCAGTGAGAGTTCGGTTGTAGCTTTGCCTCACACTGAACTGTCTTTTGAGTGTGTTTGAGGATTTTTCAGTATTTAGGATTTATATCATGGTGTGTTTTCAGCAGTGGTGGAAAGAGTACTGAAAAATCATACTTAAGTAAAAGTACCATTACTTGCCTAAAAAATGTAGTGCAAGTAGAGTAAAAGTATCTGTTATAAATATTACTCAAAGTATGAGTAAAAAGTAGACCTTTCAAAAGTACTCAAGAGTAATGAGTAGTGAGTATTATGCTATAAAAAGCTGTGAATGTGTGTAAACATAACCTTCTGTTGTGCATTTAGTTATTGCCCAGCAGGCACATGACGTCATAAGACGTTAATATTAGGTAAGATTTAGGTCGTGACATCAGGTGTCCAAAATTCAATGTCTAGGACAATGTTATTTTGATGTCCAATAACGATGTCAAATGGCGTTGATATTTGGTTGATTTTAGGTTGTGTTGGAAAGTGACCAAAATCCAACATCGAGCCAACATCTTAAACCAACGTTGTATTATCAAATACTGACATTTATTCGTCAGGTATGGCAACCAAAATCTGATAGATGTCATAGTGGTAATGTCGACACAACGTCAAGCTGGAACATCATTAGACGTTGATATTTGGTTGATTTTAGGTTGGATGTTGGACATTGATGCGGCCTGATGTTGGATTCTGATGTCAACCCGATTTTCATTTTCAAACAAAATGCAACGTTCCCATGATGTTGGGGTACAACATCAATCTGACGTCATGTTGACGTCCTGTGCCTGCTGGGTGTTTAAGAACATTTTGGTCATCATACAGTAAACAACCGTCATCTTCTCATCAGTGACATGCATCTAAACAGTCTCTGGGTCATTGTGTGTAAAGATTTTGGACATCTTCTTGGACACTTTTAATGGTTCCAAACAGTTTGCTGCAATTATAAATCGCCCATGTCTTGAGGTTGTTCATTATGATGCGATTTACCTTCTATGTGCGATTTGATTGGACCGGAATCACAGGACTGATTTTTTTCTAATCCCCATAGACAGAAAAAAATGAAGTAGTGACTGCAGGTTAAAGGAAAGTAGTGGAGTAAAAGTACAGATACAGCACTAAAAATGTGCTCAAGTGAGAGTAAAAGTACACATTTTTAAAACTACTTAGTAAATTACAATTCCTGAGAAAAAATACTTAATTACAGTCATTTGAGTATTTGAAATTTGTTACTTTACACCACTGGTTTTCAGTAGGGACCAAAAGACCACTTTTCTTTTTCAAACTAAACTTATTTATTTCAATTAAAAAAAAGATTGTTTTCAGTTTAACAATTTGTGTAAAATGTTGAATTTAAAAGTTGACTATATGTTTGTGTTTTAGCGGGATCAATCAAAGTTGACATTTTGTACAAAGCAGAGTTATTATAATTAACTAAAACCAAAAGACTAGCAAAAAAATGTAAAATAAAAAATTCTACACTCAAATAATGACTTTTGCTGTTTGTTCAAACTATTTATTTAAAATGAGTTGAAACAACACATTTTTTGGGACAACTTGATTGTTTTAAGTTCAATCCTCTTAAATTTGTAAAAATTGTTCAGTTAACTTAATAGATTTGTGTTGGAACTTTGTGGAACTTAGCATTTTTTTACAGTGTATACTTAAAATAATATGAATATTTCTGCTATAGAAGAAGCTGCATTTCTCATTTTCATTTATTGTTCTTAAAACACAATACAGACACATGTAATTTCTTTTTTTTTTTTTTTTACTTTAATTAAAGGTTTATTTCCATGTTTATGCTACAATGCTGTTAAATGTTTGATTATGATTCATTGACAGACTTTCTAAGCTCTGCCATTATTTTCAGTGAAATGCAAATCTGAAGTAAATTTTAGGCAGGCCTGACCACATTACACTCTCAAACCTATTTGTCAAATGATTTTGGCTAATTCAAAGGCTCAAAGGTTGGTAAATTATATCAATTATAATTTTAATGGCTTATCATCTATTATTACTTACTTAAATAAGCATGGTGCTATTTAGTTTTAATTTCCAGGGAAAGCAAGAACTGATCAAATGTGTACCTCCAAAGCGATGTAAGTAGCTTTGGATAAAAGTGTGGTACTTTAACATGAAGTGTAGATGTTTTGTTTACAGTTGACAATCTATTTTAGAGCTTGATCCATTAACATAACATGTGCTTTTTGACCAGCTGTTTTACAATGGTGTTTGTTTCTGTACAATGTTTTTGTACAAATGTCAGACATATGATTAATTTCTCTTCGTTTTCTCTAAATTTCTCTTATTTCTCTAGTAATCTCATGTCCCTCAGTTTCCAAATGAAAAGAGATTGATTAAAATGACATGAAGTGACCTGACTTTTATTTTTTTTTACTAAATGTTTAATAAAATAGTTGAATCACAATATGCTTTTAAAGAAATAGTTCACCCAAAAATTACAATTCTGTCATCGTTTACTCACCCGTGACTTGTTCAAAACTCAAACACGTTTTCTTGTTCTGTTGAACACAAACAAAGATAATTTGAAAAATGTTGGAAACCAGTAACCATTGACATCCATAGTAGAAAAAATCAAATACTTTGGAAGTCAATGGTTACTGGTTCCCATCATTCTTCAGTATATCTTCCTTTGTGTTTAACAGAAAAAAACGGTGGAAGGGGAGTAAATGATAAAATTGTACCTTTTTGTGTGAACTATCCCTTTAAGTGTTTTCATATACAGTTGAAGTCAGAATTATTAGCCCTCCTGAATTATAAGACACCCTGCATATTTTTCCCCAATTTCTGTTTAAAGGAAATAAGATTTTTTTTAGACACATTTCTAAACATAAAAGGTTTAATAACTCATTTCTAATAACTCATTTCTTTTATCTTTGCTGTGATGACAGTACATAATATTTTATTAGATATTTTTTCAAGATGTTAGTATTTAGCTTAAAGTGACCTTTAAAGGCTTAACTAGGTTAATTAGACAAGTTAAGATAATTAGGCAAGTCATTGTATAAGATTGTTTGTTCTGTAGACAATCGAAAAGGTAATATTGTTTAAGGGGGCTAATAATATTGACCTTAAAATAGTTTAAACAATTTTTTAAAACTGCTTTTATTCTAGCCAAAATAAAGCCAATAAGACTTTCTCCAGAAGAAAAAATATTATAGGAAATACTGTGAAAAATTCCTTGCTCTGTTAAACATCATTTGGGAAATATTTGAAAAAGAAAAAAAAAAAATCACAGGAGGACAAAAAATCATATTGACTTCAACTGTATCTAAACAGCAATTTCTTTGTTTAGTCGGGCAGTTACCAGGGTTTTGCTCGTACCAGCATCCCTAAGCGAGACTGGCAGTCCATCACGTTTCTGACCGCTCTTCCTTACAGTCATTACAAACACACTGACCACATGGGGAGGAGCCAAACCAGCAGCCATAATTCAGTCCAGAACTGTGTTTATGGGCCACTTTTTGTTCTCCTTTATGAGTAATGTTCTTGTGGCTGAATCACTGAGTTATTTATTGGATTGAGCTGCGAGCTTTAATTTGAGTGCTGGCCGAGTGTTTTTCTGCACGAGGTGAGTCCTTTGATAGGCGTGTGTTTGATCTGGGTCCGTGTGTTTGTGCGAATCCACCGGTATTTCTCACTGGCCTGGTAAATGTGCAGGCAGAAATGTGTGGCTTGACTCGGTGGTGTGAGAAAAGGATATGAGTCTGTTCGCCCACTGGACCAGACACTCACATACTAGTCGCCCCCTTAAACTGGTGTTATAAACAGTACTGTACAAAAGGTTTAAGCCAACATTTAAATCTGTTGTTTTACTGATGGTATAATGGATATATGTGACCCTTTACCACAAAACCAGTCAATTTTTATTTAAATTAAAAAAAAAAATTTTTTAATTGAGATTTATACAAGGTGAATAAATTCTTTCAGTTGATGTTTGTTAGGATAGGAGTTAGGTTAGAGTTTGAATTATTTAGGTTTAATCGTTTAAGACGTGAAAGATGATGTTGGAGAGAGGCTGTTTATCTTGGTTTGAGTTGCATTTCTACCAGTGTTGTTAGCAGTGTTGTCTGAATTGATGGATCCATTCATATTAATATTAATTTATATTCACATATTAATCCATTCTGGAATGACATTATCATGATAATGATTTGCTAATTGTAGTGAAATCTTATTTGGAGATTGTAAACCGCTGATGAAACCCAGACAGTCATGAAATGGCCTCCACAGGGTCCAGAACTGAATATTATAGAGGCTGTGAAATCACATGGACAGAAAAAGAAAGATATGACTCTCTAAACCTCAAGAAGAACTCTGGAAAGTGCTAAAAGAAGATGATATTGATATTACACAGCACATTATTTCAGAAAATGTCAGGACGCCTGGTGCCAAGGGAAGCCACATTAAACATAGTCTTTAGCCTACAGAGGAAATGTTGTGCTGTTGTTGTTGTTTTTTTTGTACATATTTACTATATTTTCTGTTTGTTTTTAATAAAAAAACTGGGTGATTATACATTGTGCAAAAGTCTTAGGCCAACAAAGCTGGTGTAGTGCTTAGGACCTTTGCACAATACTATATATATATATATATATATATATATATGTAGTAAAATAATACCAAAGTATTCATATCCCTGGCAAATTCTGACTTAAGGTTTTTGTTCAAAAAAACTTGCTTGTTGACTTAGTTACTTTTATTCAACCAGCAATGTTTTTTTTTTTTGGACCGGAAGTATTTGTTTTTCCTACTCTGGGTCTCAGTGGTTACTAGGATACATAGTAAGAAAAACAAATGCTATGGAAGTCAATGGTTACCAGTTTCCAACATTCTTCAGAATAATGTTACAAATGTGCACTACCACAATAGGTTTTTGTTCATAATATACTGTATAATAATATGTTATTATAATTAGTGCTGGGCAAAGATTAATTGCAATTAGTCGCATCTCAAATAAAAGTTTGTTTTGACATAATATATCTGTGTATTTTATATATTTGTTATATATATGTGATACAAACACATACATAAAAAACTAAATAAAACAAAACTTTTTTTGTCACATAGATATTTAAATTGATAAATAATTTGTATCACATACATAAATATTTTGTATCTAAATATTTTTTTTTTTTTTTCAAATGTATGCATGCGTGTAATGGCGTCACGGTGGCGCAGTGGGTAGCACGTTCGCCTCACAGCAAGAAGGTCGCTGGTTCGAGCCTCGGCTGGGTCAGTTGGCGTTTCTGTGTGGAGTTTGCATGTTCTCCCCGTGTTCGCGTGGGTTTCCTCCGGGTGCTCCGGTTTCCCCCACAGTCCAAAAACATGTGGTATAGGTGAATTGGGTAGGCTAAATTTTCCGTAGTGTATGTGAGTGAATGAGTGTGTTTCCCAGTGATGGGTTGCAGCTGGAAGGGCATCCGCTGCGTAAAAACATATGCTGGATAAGTTGGCGGTTCATTCCGCTGTGGCGACCCCAGATTAATAAAGGGACTGAGCCGAAAAGAAAATGAATGAATGAATGGATGCATGCGTGTATTGATATATACGCAGTACACACACCTTTATTATGTCGAAACAAACTTTTATTTTGCATGCGATTAGTCCCAGCACTAATTATAATATAATTATGTATAATACAAATATTGTTAGAATATACCACATTCTCATATCTTAGCCTAGTTGTTTATCTTTTAATAAAACTCTAAATATGTATACTCTTATTTAAATGGTATTTGATATTCTGCACAGGTAAACAATTTTTTAATGAACTTTTTCTATCCATTTAATGTTCTTGTAATTTAATGCCAGATTTACTATCCATCTCTAAAATATAATTATTTTTTTTAACTTGTTTTTTTTGGCAGAAATGATCCAACTTTGAAAGTGGCACATTGGCTCACCCCTAGGCCACAGTTTGGGACGCCTCTACATTTCTAACAATACATATTGTGTCTATTGAAAAGCGAGCTTGCACGTTATTTGATGTATTTTTTTGGGGACACATCAAAGCCGCTTGCCTCCCGCTGTCTCACAATACAACGGGAAATTCCACTCCACACAGAAGAAACATTTAAGACCCAAGTCAGAATTAAAAACCAAGGTGTGTTTGGAAAAAAAATGTCTCACCGAAATGCCAAACAAACATAGCACGTCTCTGGAAAAATGGAGTCCGTTCTTGAGATTCCTGATCATGGTTAGGGCTGTGTGTTTGATGGATAGACAGATTGAAGGTCTGTTTGAAGTGCCGGTCAAAGCTTATGCAAAAAAAACAAAAACGTGACCCAATGAGTTTGTAGAGTTGAGTTTGAAAGACTTCGAATGTCTACGGTGACGCATGGCCAAGGTTTTGAGGTGAGAGGAGAGAGTGAACGTTTACTTTGTGTTTTGAGTGGGAGTGTGTACTTTTGCTTGATTAACACAAAGACTTGTTTTAGGGTCCATATTAGTGCGCGCGCTGTCCTCTGTGCAGGTCTTTCGGGGTTGAATGAATTTGTGTGTGAATGGGATTCGATGACGCAAGCTGTTGGTTTTTTAGGGTTGAGGCATAAAAAGAGAAAATGAGCCCAGTTTGGGTTTGGCGCTGATAGAGTGATCTGAACCTAAAGACCAGGAAAAACACCCCAAACCATCCTGTATCTCAGACATATAATATAGAGTACGTATTATTATTATATTATTGTAAATGATTAGGGCGTTACGGTGGCGCAGTGGGTAGCCTCACAGCAAGAAGGTCGCTGGTTCGAGCCTCGGCTGGGTCAGTTGGCATTTCTGTGTGGAGTTTGCATGTTCTCCCTGTGTTCACGTGGGTTTCCTCCGGGTGCTCCGGTTTCCCCCACAGTCCAAAGACATGCGGTATAGGTGAATTGAGTAAGCTAAATTGTCCGTAGTGTATGTGTGTGAATAAGTGTGTATGGATGTTTCCCAGCGATGGGTTGCTGCTGGAAGGGCATCCGCTGTGTAAAACATATGCTGGATAAGTTGCAGTTCATTCCGCTGTGGCGACCCCAGATTAATAAAGGGACTAAGCCGAAAAGAAAATGAATGAATGAATGTAAATGATTATGGAGCCTCTTGAAGGGATAGTTCACACAAAACCGTAAATTGTCATTTATTTACCCTAAACTAGTTTCTTTGTTCTGTTAAACATAAAATAGATATTCTGAAGAAAGCCGAAAACCTTTTACCATTGACTTCCATAGTATTTGTTTTTCCTGCTATGGGTGTCAATTGTTACCGTTTTTCTGCTTTCTTCAAAATATCTTTTGTGTTCAACAGAATAAAGAAGTTCATAAAGGTTTGGAAACACTTGATGATTAAATGGTAAGTAATTTTTCATTTTTGGGTGAACTATCCTTTAAAGATTCGATTTGGGGTCTCTTTAGCATATCAAGGCTGCATTTATTTGAGTAAAAACAGTATCATATCATAATATGTAACAGTAGCATTCATTCATTCATTTTCTTTTCGGCTTAGTCCCTTTATTAATCAGGGGTCACCACAGCGGAATGAACCGCCAACTTATCCAGCATATGTTTTATGCAGCGGATGCCCTTTCAGCCGCAACCCAACACTGGGAAACACCCACACACACTCATTCACACACATACACTACGGACAATTTAGCTTATTCAATTCACCTATAGTGCATGTCTTTGGACTTGTGGGGGAAACCGGAGCACCCGGAGGAAACCCACGCGAACACAGGGAGAACATGCAAACTCCACACAGAAATGCCAGCTGACCCAGCCGGGGCTTGAACCAGCGACCTCGTGCGACCATCATGCTTTACTATAAATTACTATAGTATATTTTCATGTGGGTGTCTGATGACTGAAAATAGATCTGGTAGCAGATATCACAGCCTCTGTTAATTTTTACCCTGCACTTTTTTTGTTAACATTTAGGATATGCGTTTTCACATTCTGATTACAATGCCTCATTATTAAATTGTTAAAATGACTATAATTAAATTAAATATTCTTAAGAATAAAATATGATGTGTTCTTTGGAAGAGTGATGATTTGGATTGTGATGATATTATATTGTCATTCTGGCATTATATAATGAGTGGCATAAAATGGTCTTAAAATGACAATAATATCGTTTAACGCAACATATTTTGGTGCAATATGTACAACAAAAAATAGATATCATGGCAGGCCTATATAGAATGATCCTTTTTTTTATGCACTTGAGTGATTGATTTTTCAGAAAAGCAGCAATGAGGAGCTTGTTCAGTTTTGTTCAGAGTAAAAATTCTGAGAAATAAAGAAATGACAATAAAAAAACTATCCATAACTAACTTTATACTGAAATCACATATGGCCAGACAGTAAATTCAACTTGAATGAATTGTTCAAATATTGATGTCTGTACGCTGTGAATTATCTTGATGTCATTATCGACAGATTAAACCCAATTTGAATTTAAACTTTTTTTTTTTTTCGTAGCTTATCAGTGTACTACGACTCTTAAACTCTGCTCCATCTAAACGCACATGCTGGAGGTTTACTAGAACCGGTTTTACTAACAAAATGTGCATGAAAATTAGCTATATTAAATCACCCAGCCCTAATGTCAGATTATTACATCTTAAAATAAAAAAGAACAAACATAACCAGGGGTCAGTTCTTCATACATTGCTTAAATGATCTAAGATGATTTGGCAGATCTCCTATTCTTGATAACTGATCTCTTTCTAAATTGGTTATTCAAACAAGTTCGCCAATCAGATTTAAATGTCTGGAAGAATTGGCTATGATGTCTATTATCATGCCCTCTCAGAAATTGTAGTAAGTTTGTATCGAAAAAGTCAGAACTTGTTTCTCAAAATTAGCCTATAGACCTACATAGTCACTAATAAATGTTCTCTTTGAATCCCTTGAAGGACCACCTCCGTGACTGTAGATTACATAACAGATTTTATTTTACTTCAGATTTTTAATAAAAAATATATATTTTATTTATTATATAAATTATACTGCTATTTTCCCCTATTTTGATCATTTCTAATAAACAATTTAATTTTTAAACTATTACTTTGAAAAATTGAATGGTTTGGAAATTAAATTTTTGGGAAATATATATTTTTTAAAGCATTGTTGTTATTTAGCTTTGATTAGGATTGTCAGGAAAAAGTGCAAGGGATTTTTTTTCTTTCTTTTTTTTAAAGTGGACAAGCATGTCCCTCATGTCTCCGATAACGTTGCCCTTGTGTGAGTGTGTGTTTTATTGTTATACACACACATATATAGGATCTGTCAGGTATCTGTGCCTTAATTCCAGCTAAAGCTCAAGATGTCTTCTTGTAACTGAAGCTTTTGGCTCCTGGCCTTTATAATAAGCCCAATCTGATAAGCATGAAAGCGTGCAGAACTGTTGGAGAGGTCAGATGTCTCTTTTTCTGTTATTCCTCCATAGCTCTGGTCCGGTTTTCCACAGGGTGAGCTGCACGGGAGCTGTAATTAGGTGGCTGGAGCTGGGCTGTGGTTTACTTTTGAAGCCTTGAGAAGAGCTGTCCTGCCAGCCAGAACAACAGTAACATCCCATCAAACACCAGTCGCTCTTGTGTACGTAATAGACTAATTAAATAACCACAATTTCATACTTTATTAAGAAAGTTTTGGGGTGCTTTGCCATTCAGAAGTTACCAACACATATTTACACTTAAAAAAACAAACAAACAAATGATTAATTTACTTTAAAAAAGTGAGTACGTCCATTGCCTTTAAAGCGACTAGTTGACTTTACTTAATAATTGTAAGGCAATGGGTTTACTCTATTTTTTTTAAGTAAATGAACTATGTGCATATTTATAAAAAATAAGTCAATTTAACAGTTCCAATGGGTCACAATGGGTTTACTCACTTTTTTAAAGGTGCAGTATGTAAGTTTGACACCCAGTGGTTGAACTAGGTATTGCATTCCTGGATCAAAACACACGCAAGCGCAGGTTGCCAGATTGACGAAATCAACAGAAGCGAGTCTGATGAGTGAGCCTAAAGACTGATTTAAGGCTGATTTAAACCGTGGTTTAAATAAAAGAAACGGCAGGCGATAAAAGGAATATTGTAGATATTAAAAGGAGTTTTTGTTCTAATCAATACCTGGAATTTATATTTTAGAAACGGCTTCTATTTCTTGCAGCTGAACAACAGAAAACTGACAATGATCACCTCAGGTACACCTCATGTGCTTTATTCAGTGTTAAATGCTAACAATGTGAGTTTGAATGCCATTTTACATGACATTTATTGCCGTACTACTGAAAGTAGCAGCAGATAGTTCACCTCAGATATTGAACATAAAATAAACCGATTGACATTGAACTTTAGAACTAAACACATATGAGTGATTCATCATCTATGTTTAATAATGTTAAAGATGTTTAATATGTATTACACCTTACCATTTCGTTGGAGTGCAGTAAGTGCACTATTCTGTGTTTCTGAGTGGCTGCATTTAAATTTCGTGTTTCGTCTGGTGCAAACAGCCAAATTGCTTATCACTGCAAATCTCGTCACGCAGCGTGTTAGGACATGGGGCTACAATGTAACCTGCTCACCTAATGTTTATGTTCGGAATATTTATATTATTCACTAATTAATAACCTCATATGGAACTCTGAATCTGCGTCTCATTTCGGAGTCTGTTACTGTCCACCAGAGGTCGCATTTCGGTCGCAGATACGTACTTTGCCTTCCTGAATGAATGAATCAAATACACGGTTTTCCATGAAGGCAACCAGGGGGCTGAAATATAATTGGCTAAACT
This sequence comes from Danio jaintianensis, assembly GCA_903798115.1. NCBI lineage: Eukaryota > Metazoa > Chordata > Actinopteri > Cypriniformes > Danionidae > Danio > Danio jaintianensis. The sequence continues at coordinate 10,070,379 of CAIGQV010000919.1, forward strand.
GGATTTGGGCAGATTAAAAGGACCAAAACAAAGACAGCATTCCGGAACGTAACGCACATTTTCAAAGCAGAATAACTGACTTCAGCATTGTTTTTCAGATAAACAAGAATGTTCACTTTGCATGTTTCTTAATCATCTGCAAACATATTATGGTACTTTTATGCTTTAGAACAGCCCAAAACTTACATACAGCGCCTTTAGATCTGTGGAGCTTTTCTGCTCATTTTGGTGCCGTTTGGTTCATTTTCAACCCCGATGTATGCAAATATAAATATGCTAATTAGCCCCTGCCTCCATTCAAGCACACCAACTCAAACCTGCAGCACTTTCCCTTGGTCTGCGCAAAATACTAAACATTCTGAAGCCTATATAGGAGTTTTACCTGTTTTAATGCCCGCAGAAGAACGATCTAGTCATGTGGAAAAGAAAACACCTCAACAAGCCACATAATTTGTTCTGATGTTTGCTCGAATCCCTAATCTGAGTATGATAATAAAGCGCTGTTTGTCTTAGTATGCACCACTAATAAAGCAAACTAAGGGAGTGTGAGACACAGGGTGAACTGAGCGAAAGCGGTAATAGATATTTTTAGGAGGACTGGAGGGGGGTTTGACTGAACGAGAGTGAGGACAGATTTATAGACCGCTGTAAAATGAAGCTCTTCTCGGGGTTTAATCCATGACGCCCATTTAATACCTCACCTGCCTTTATTTGTTGTCCTATAGATTTGTGTGTGCGTTTGATTGTGTATTTGGCTCAAAGTCAGGCAATAAAAAGGGAAAACACTACTGTTACAGGTTTCAATACTGCTTTTTGGTTTAGTTGGATATTCCTGATGCTTTGGGATTAGAATAATTTGTTATAAAAATAATTTCTAGTATGTATGAATTTCTTTTGGTGAATAATTTTCATGAAGACATTGACTATTAAGAGCAATAATTGTTAATCAATTTATCAAGATCTTGTTAGGTTAGTTTTCATTTTTAATGGCATGTTATATTTGTGGTCTTAAAGCAATAGTTCACCTAAAATTAAAAATGTGATCAGCCTCAAGTGGTTCCAAAACTTTTTGAATTTCTTTTTTCTGTTGAACAAAAAATTATATTTTGAACAATGTTGGAAACCGGGAACCATTGACTTGGGTAGTAGGACAAACAATTACTATCGATGGAAAAAATACTTTTTAACATTACTTAATGCATTAACATTAACTTAAGTGAACTTTTTAACATTACTAAATGCATTGTTAAAATGTTCACTTAAGTTAATACATTAAGTAATGTTAAAAAAAATTCACTTATGTCATTGTTAACGCATTTAGTAGTGTTAAAAAGTTCACTTAAGTTAATGCATTGTTAATGTTCACTTAAGTTATTGTAACTTTTTAACACTACTTAATGCGTTAACAATGACATAAGTGAACATTTTAACATTACTTATTGTAATAACTTAAGTGAACTTTTTAACTACTTAATGCATTAATATTGACTTAAGTGAACTTTTAACATTACTTAATCCAGGGTGTCCTGGAGAGTTTAGCTCCAGCTCCAACCATTAACATAACTTAAGTGAACATTTTAGCATCACTTAATACATTAACTTAAGTGAACTTTTTAACATTTAATGCATTAACATTAACTTAAGTGAAAATTTTAACACTACTTAATGCATTTACATAGACTTAAGTGAACATTTTAACACTAAATGCATTAACATTAACTTAAGTGAACATTTTAACACTACTTAATGCATTTATATTGACTTAAGTGAACATTTTAACACTAAATGCATTAACATTAACTTAAGTGAACATTTTTACACTACTTGATGGATTAACATTGACCTTTTTTTTTAACATTACTAAATGCATCTTAAGTGAACTTTTTAACATAATGCATTAACATTAACTTACGTGAACGTTTTAACATTACTTATATGATAACATCTTAGTCTACACTCAATAGTTTACACTTTCCCCAAGTGCCAAACAGGAATCAGGACACTCTCCGGAATCTTCCATTGGAGTCCATTGCTTCTTCCACAGACCACTAAAAACAAGCCAATGCTGTTTACCAGCTATGAATAGGTGTATCAACAAGATGCACATGAACCGCTTTTGACGCACACAGATGATGGAGGATGCCATCTGTGATTGCGTAGATATACACTCGCATATATAGCTCACATATAATCTATATTAATTAGCATCTTAATTGATCGATAGATGTGAAATAAGCAGATCAAGGGAAAGAAATGATTTTTTTGCACACTCATGAATTGTGGCTTCTCTCCTCACATTGCCCTCTCTGTCCCCAAAGAGGAACTCAAAGCGTTCATTTATTTATTTTTTTACGATATTTCACCAAACAAATAATAAAAATAAATCAATGTTAACCCCAAACGTCTACACGTATATTTAGGGGCCCTTCATTCATCCAACGGTCACCAATCTCACCAGGTCAATATTTGGACAGCTAATTTTGAGAAGTCGTCCTTTCTGTTGTGAAAGAGAATGTGTTTTTGGGAAATGTGTGAACGCAGTCATCTTTACCATCACCCTGCTGAACTTGGTGTCACTCGACCTTTTCCGTTAAGGTTTTTTTGTTGTTGGATTTTTTTTTTTTTTACATTTTATGATTATTTCACTCCCAATGATCATAATGCATAACAGGGAAGATTTTTTTATCATTATTATTATTATTTTTTTTAATCATGCTCACTTATTTTTTTTATTATTAATGCTTTAAAAACAAACATACAAATTCGAACCTACACAAAAAAGACAGCGATAGTAATAATGATAGTAACTTAACAGAGCAGGTTAAATGATATAAATACCTACTCACCGGCCACTTTATTAGGTACACCTTACTAGTACCGGGTTGGACCCCCTTTTGCCTTCAGAACTGCCTTAATCCTTCGTGGCATAGATTCAACAAGGTACTGGAAATATTCCTCAGAGATTTTGGTCCATATTGACATGATAGCATCACGCAGTTGCAGCAGATTTGTCGGCAGCACATCCATGATGCGAATCTCCCGTTCCACCACATCCCAAAGGTGCTCTATTGGATTGAGATCTGGTGACTGTGGAGGCCATTTGAGTACAGTAAACTCATTGTCATGTTCAAGAAACCAGTCTGAGATGATTTGTGCTTTATGACATGACGCGTTATCCTGCTGGAAGTAGCCATCAGAAGATGGATACACTGTGGTCATAAAGGGAAGGACATGGTCAGCAACAATACTCAGGTAGGCTGTGGCATTGAGACGATGCTCAGTTGGTCCTAATGGGTCCAAAGTGTGCCAAGAAAATATCCCCCACACCATTACACCACCACCACCAGCCTGAACCGTTGATACAATGCAGGATAGATCCATGCTTTCATGTTGTTGACGCCAAATTCTGACCATACCATCTGAATGTCGCAGCAGAAATCGAGACTCATCAGACCAAGCAACATTTTTCCAATCTTCTATTGTCCAATTTTGGTGAGCCTGTGTGAATTGTAGCCTCAGTTTCCTGTTCTTAGCTGACAGGAGTGGCTTCTGCTGCTGTAGCCCATCCGCCTCAAGGTTGGATGTGTTGTGCGTTCAGAGATGCTCTTCTGCATACCTCAGTTGTAACGGGTGGTTATTTGAGTAACTATTGCCTTTCTATCAGCTGGAACCAGTCTGGCCATTCTCCTCTGACCTCTGGCATCAACAAGGCATTTGCGCCCACAGAACTGCCGCTCACTGGATATTTTCTCTTTTTTGGACCATTCTCTGTAAACCCTAGAGATGGTTGTGTGTGAAAATCCCAGTAGATCAGCAGTTTCTGAAATACTCAGACCAGCCCGTCTGGCACCAACAACCATGCCACGTTCAAAGTCGCTTAAATCACATTTCTTTCCCATTCTGATGCTCGGTTTGAACTGCAGCAGATCGTCTTGACCATGTCTACATGCGAAATGCACTGAGTTGCTGCCAAGTGATTGACTGATTAGAAATTTGCATTAACGAGCAGTTAGACAGGTGTACCTAATAAAGTGGCCGGTGAGTGTATATAGCAGTAAAAAAAGGAAGAAAAAATTTAAATATAAATAAAACACAAATACAGCAAGAGGAAAGGAGGACTTATGTATCCGGGATATTTCCAAAATAATTATTGTAATATTCCAAGAATCTATTTTTTTGTTTTTGTTTTTAAACAATCTAAGATATTTGATAAATACATCTTTTTCACTTTTTTTAATTGAAATTGAAGGCTGCGAATTCGAGAATTTTTGTTTGTGAATCAAATATTTCCCAAACAAAATGAAGTTAATAATGCAGTTCTCTGGTATATATAATAGGTTTTACCTTTATAGTAACAAATAATATCTTGTAATTGAAAGGGGCTGGAAGAAACAATGTAATTACCCATATGAAGATATAAGCTATTCCAAATGTTTTTTGTGTTTTCACATTGAAAGAATATGTGAATCAGGGTATCGCATAACAGGGAAGATAAAGTCTTTAGCATTTCACATGTGATGTCATGTGGTCTCAACATGTTGGCCCTACATAGAGAAAAACTATCATCCTCTTTATTTATACTTTTTAGGCCAAAAAAAGAGACAATTGGTCAAAATAGCATATGTTTTTATTTGTTGTGATTTGAAAATCAGGGTTATTCCTTCTGAAGTTAAAGGTCCCATGAAATTAAAATAAAGTTTTTAGATGTTAGTATCAGTATTGTTAGTTTTAAGGATATCTATAAGCTAGTGTGCACCAAAACAGTGACAAAATTCACGTTTAGAAGATATAAAACTGATATAAACATGTAAAGCTTGTAGTTTGTCACTTCTGCCTAAATGGATCAATGGTTTTATTCACGTCACCTCATACTTCAGTTTGTCATCAAATCATAATCAATCAAATGCTCTCCAGTATCTGACATGCCCCGCCCCCTTTAAGACGCTTCTCATTTGCTTTTCATTTGATGCGCTTGAGCTCAACCACTCTCACTGCAGAGCTGTCATAAAACAAAATGCTATTGGCTGTTTTTTTTTGTTTTGTTTTTTAAAGGGGAGGAGCTACACTATGCCCCCCCTCTCTTCGTGTTTCGATTATTACGTCAAACATCGAATAAAAATGCATATTTCAAAGCACTTTATGGGACCTTTATAATCATTTGTTGTTGTGTTGTTAAATCATTTAATGCTCTAAATCAGGGGTGCCCAAACTTTTTTGTATAGAGGGCCAAAAACCAAATATCATCGAGAGCTGTGGGCCGAAGGTAAATATACCAAACTATATTACATTAAAGTTGCTATGGGTAATTTCCTACTTTACTTCATAATATTTCAAAATAAAAAGAAAACATTACTTTAAATCGTATTAACTAATGCAGTATAACTTTTATTGCAATAAAAACAAACAATCACATTTATAATGCTGAATACACTAGTCAAGCAGAATCTACCTTTGACTTGATTTACTCACCAAAGTCTCTGCATTGTCAGGTGACAGTATGTACATTTAAACAAAATCTGATTCATTTACACCATTTAATTGAAACATTTAATTTCAGTTGGCTTTTAACAATAAAAATTTAATTTACATTAAATTTGAATTGACAATCTCGAAACCATCCCCATCATTCTCCCTCTCTTCTCAGATGGGATGGCGGGCCAAATCAAAGGTTACCATGGGCCAACTTTGGCCCGCGGGCCCTAGTTTGGGCATCTCTGTTCTAAATTATGTTTTTGTTTTACGTTTGTATGAAATGCCATTAGTAGTTTCCAGAGTGAAACAGAGTATGTTTTACTCAAATACATAACTCATGAATCCAGAGATTTTGTAAGTGGTCTTTAGGTGAAAGATGAGGTGTACCATGTCAAACAAAATGTAGAAAAGTGATTTTATATACATACAAAGCATGTTAAATGCAAGTAGTGTTTGCCTTTAATAGTTCAAGTAACCTTTATGAAAATAATATGGGAGAAATAGTGTCATCTACACTCATTATGACATAAAAACATATATTCATAAAAACGATAGATAGATAGATAGATAGATAGATAGATAGATAGATAGATAGAT
>CAIGQV010000919.1:10076457-10116626 GCA_903798115.1 Danio jaintianensis
GATAGATAGATAGATAGATAGATAGATAGATAGATAGATAGATAGATAGATAGATAGACGGATGGAACACTCAATGATTTTTGCTTGTTGTTCAAACTACTTATTTAAAATGAGCTCAATCAACACAATTCTTGAGGTTTTTTTGGGACAACTTAATTGTTTAATGTTCGATCCACTTAAATTTGCAAAAACAATTAAGGTAACTTAATTGATTCGCGTTGGGACAACATGAAGGAATTGTGTGGAACCCAGCATTTTTTACAGTGAATAAGTTATCATGTTTGTTTTGGTATTTAAACTGCAATTACATTACAAATCAAATACATAGATTAATGGCTATTTAAAATGAATAATATTCCACTGTATTGTTGTTTTCAAACTTATGTCTGCAATAAAAAAAAAAAAATCCAATGAAATGAATAGGTCTTAGAAATGTAATAGCCCAAAACTCCTAATTCTGTGGAGACTAATAAGACTTTAGAATTCTCTATCTTCATGGTTTGGTTCTTGTTCCTCTTCTCTGTCTCCTAGATTTTACCGCAGATGAGTGTGACGCTGGACAGTTTAGGCTTTGACTCCGAGTTGCAGGCCTTGTACATGGCAGTGAATTCAGGCAAAACGGGTCAAAAACGCAAACACTCTCCTGACAGCAGCCCTGCAGCAGAAGAAAAGCACATCACTGATCATCAACACATCTCTGAGTCCGCAGGTCACTGCCTCATCAACACTGAGCTTAAATGCACATGCAGATGTTCAGCAGAACGTTCTGGATGCTCCATTCCATCAAATGGATGTTGCTACACTTTAACATTATCCACATAAATAATGTTCTGGCACCTAAAGCCAGAATCAAATGTTATTGGCTCTTGATGTGTCTTGCGACTGAACATTATGAACAACAAATTTGTTGTGATGTGTTTAAAGTCTCCACATTTAAGTTGTTAAAGGATTATTTACTCGCAAATGAAATTGCTGGCTTAGTTTACTCTAAGACTTTGGCTAATCTTTGAAACACTAATTAAGATCTTTATTTATGAAATTGGATAATTTCTGTTTTTCCATCCAAAAAAAGATCCCCAAAAGATTATAATGGCTTAAAACATTTATATAAATCAAATAGTTCAATACAAGAGCACATAGCTTTATTTTTATTACATCAACTTTGTAATACTACATCAAAGTTTCTCAACTTTCAAAGGATTTTTAATAGTTTCAGCACATCATACAGTACTTTGTAAACACAAAACTATTATTAAATAGTTAATAGTGGTTATTAAATAATGCTTAAAAGGATAGTTCACCCAAAAATGAACATTTACTCAAGTGGTTCCAAACCTTTATGAGTTTCTTAATTCTGTTAAACACTAAAGAAGATATTTTGAAGAAAGCAAAAAAACTGGTAACCATTGACTTCCATAGTAGGAAAAGCAAATACGATGGAAGTCAACGGTTACAGGTTTCCAGCATTTTTCTAAATATCTTCTTTTGTGTTCAACAGTAGAAGTCAAACAGGTTTGGAACAAGTGATGGTCCAGTAAATGATGGCAGGATTTTCCATTTTTGGTGAACTATCCGTTTAAATTTTGTTTAGTCACACCAAACTCACCAGTATTTGTACTGAATGCTTTTATGACGCTTTTTGTTTCATTTTCTTCATCAGTCATTTTGAATGCTTTTGTGCTCTGTATTAGTACGTTTACATGGGATGGGAATGCCATGAGGATGAATGAATGATCAGAGTTCTCATTTTTAAGTGTATTTTGTTTCTCTTGTCTGTTGCGTAGGTGTTGGGTCTTCGCTGGCTTCTCAAGAACACAATAATGTCAAAGATTCAGGAAGATCTCAGGTGGCGGACAGTCAACAGGTTTGCTCTTTGTCTTCCCTTCAACGTTGTTTCATACTTCATTTATTCATTTTTCTTTCGGCTTAGTCCCTTTTTATCTGGGGTCGCTACAGCGGAATGAACCGCCAACTATTCCAGCATATGTTTTAAATTCAAGTAAAATATTTAATGAATTCTTTAGCATCATGAACTCTGTGTTTAAGGGTAAATGTAGGTGTTTCATTGAACTGCCTTTTCAAATCCTCTGTGTGGCTTGAACTCAACTTCACTGAGCTTCATGCTGGTAAACTTTAACCACTATGTTTGTTTTTAGAGGTTTCGAAGTTAAACGAACAAAAAAAAAAGCCTTTTGTGTTTTTTCTGGGCTATTAAAATACAAACCTAAGAAGCCAATAAAATATTACTCACTTTGATTATGATTAAAGGGGACCTATTATGCCCCGTTTTACAAGATGTAAAATAAGTCTCTGATGTCCCTAGAGTGTGTGTGTGAAGTTTCAGCTCAAAACACCACACAAATAATATTTTATAACTCTTTGAAACTGGTTCTTTTAGGCTTTGATCCAAACTGTGCCGTTTTGGTGACTGTCGCTTTAAATTCAAATGAGATTGTGCTCTCTTCAAAAGAGGGCGGAGCTACAACTGCTTATGTGTCAGCATAGTGGCAGATTCAAAAACAAGACTAACATCCTATGCTAATGAAAGAGAGATCGTCACTAATGGGGGGGCGGGGCTTTCCCCCTCTGATGACACGTACAAAAGGAGAATGTCAATCCAAGTGTTTCTGCAGTTTTAATCAAGTGTGATTATAAAGAATAGAACAAATTAATTTTAGCATTAGAAGCTGGTTTTATTCACACACTTCTGCCACACAACTGTGTTTAAACCCCTTATAAAAGTGATTTTTGCATAATTGGTTCCCTTTAAAGTAAATTCCGGGTTAAAATTAAATTAAGTTTAAAGAAAAAGTATGCACAAAATGTCCAGTAGATGTCTATAGGGCTGCCATTTAAAGGACCAGTTCACCCAAAAATGAACATTTGCAGTTAAATCTACTCACCCTGTAGGCGAGTTTTCATCAGTAGAACAATAAAGGTTTTTAGTTGAAACTTTGGTCCTTGGTAATTTATAAAAAAAAAGTCAGTGGTTAACTATGTTTCCATCGAAACACATACAGTATAACGCATTTAGTTGAAGTCAAAATCATTTGCCCTCCTGTGATTTTGTTTTTTCTTTTTTAAATATTTCCCAAATTATGTTTAACAGAGCAAGGAATTTTTCACAGTATTTCCTATAATATTTTTTCTTCTGGAGAAAGTCTTATTTTTATTATTTCGGCTAGAATAAAAGTAGTTTAAAAATGTAAAAAAAAAAAATTTAAGGTCAATATTATTAGCTCCCTTGTCTACAGAACAAACCATCATTATACAATGACTTGCCTAATTACCCTAGTCAAGCCTTTAAATGCCACTTTAAGCTGAATACTATCTTGAAAAATATCTAATAAAATATTCTGTACTGTCATCATGGCAAAGATAACAGAAATCAGTTATTAGAAATTAGTTATTAAAACTATTATGTTTAGAAATCTTCTTTCCATTAAACAGATATTGGGGAAAAAATATACAGGGGGGCTAATAATTCTGACTCCAACTGTATAACACATATAAACACATATAAACTGTAATGATGCATAAAACATTTGCGAATAAAGCACCTTTCCATCTAATAAGTCAAAGAGAACAAAATCATAACTTCCTTATAAACTGGCGGCAAATATCAAAAATAAAAATAGGAAAAGCCACTATGGGCCTTTTTGTCTTATATAATAAATTACTTGCGCCTCAGAAGATGAAAAGGAAACCCAAGGAACGCTCTGTTTCCATCATAGATCATGTGCATTTTTTTTCTTATCGGATAAAAGGTTTATCCTACTCATTTGTGCACATACATTCTGTTTTATCCACATTTGCTAAATGAAGAGTTCAGATGCAAAAATGTCTAAGTGCTAGCTGAAATTTTCTTCTAATATGAGCATTTTCTCAGGTTCCTGTTTAGGTTCAGTAATTTTACATTTATGACATAGAATAGGTTATTGTTTTATTATTATTTATTGCCTTTAATGTGGAATAGCTAAACATAAATATATGAGGCTGAAAAAATGCTCATTTTAGAAGAAAATTTCAGATGGCACTTAGAGGTTTTTGCATCTGAACTCTTCAAATGTATGTGTATCAAGCATTTTTATGAGATATTCCAAAATGCATAAAAATAGGTAGAAACATAGCTAGTTAGAGTGAAAAAATATATACAGGCAAAACTAAATTAATACCCTGAGCTCTTGAGAATACATTGAGGTCTTATGAAGCAAAATGTTAAGCCTGTGGGAGAAACTGAACATTATTTACAACATTAACTTTAAACCACAGCCTTAGCAAATGGTCCAGAGTTTACAGTCCAAAGTGAGAGCTGTTGGATTCATATTGTACATGCTCAAACTCTTGGATTCATCCACTTTGTTTACAACAACGATAGGAGAAAGCGTTTGTCGTTTTGATGTTATTTAAAGGTAATAATGTTGTAAATGGTTAGCTTCAGAAGACCTCAGTGCATGTTTAGAAGTCTTAGGTATTAATTTTAGTTTGCCTGTATATTATTTTTTACTCTCAAAGTGTTTTATGAATCACAAAGGACCACAATTTCAGCTAAAAACCTTCTTTAATGTTTTGCTGAAGAAAAAAAAAAAACGTTTCCTGCTTTTTAGATGGCCTGAGGGTGAGTAAACAAACAGCAGGTTTTCATTTTTGAGTGAACTGTCCCTTTAAATTGAAAATGTCCATTTGTGTTTTGGTTTACACATTAATCTGTTACTTTCTGAATGCTGCTTTCAGACTCTCGCGTTATCATCTACTGCTGGGTCTGAGGATCGGTCCACCTCACGGGCCAAGAAGAAGAAAGCAGTGGGACTTTTTCGGTGACAGACAGTTCATGCTTCTGAATCAGAATAACGCTATACATATGGACACTTTTTAATTCCTGAATGGTTTATAAACATTTTTATTCCTTTTAGGTTGGATTTTTAGGGGTTTTAATGTTTTTATTTTGTATGCCCGTCTTAACAATAATGTCTTAAAGAAAATAAAAATAATATTGCTTTTATTAACACAAGTTCTAGTTCTTAGTCAGTTAGCATTGATTCAACATTCAGCATTGAATTCAGCATTGAACATTCAGCACTGACTCCAAATGTGTTAAAACTACAGATATTTGATAGCAATTAAATGTAAATTAATGTATCGCTGCTCTGCATATTTAGTATGTTTCTCTTACCGCTTCAGAGGTTTGTTCCATTCGACTGTAAGTGCCCTGCAAAGTGGACATCACAGGATTTTCCACTATGATTCCAGTTTGAATGAAGTGTGTTCGATTTTAAAGGGTGTAAAACCATGACTTGAGACGTGACTTGTATGCAAATGTGATGATGACCGTTAAATAACCCTTCACACTTCTGAAGTAAACTTCTGAGTTCAGCCGATTTCCTGTGTGCAAGGGGTAGAGAGCGGTGAACACTATGTAGGGAACATGTAGATCTGAACACTGTTCTTTCTTGGTGCGCTCTTCTAAATATCTAAATCAGGTGTGTTAAACAAAAGAGACATGCAAAATATGCAGAGCGGTGGAATGCCAGGACCAGGTTTAAGAACCGCTGATGTAGAGCATTGAAAGCTTCTCCTTCTCTAAATAGAAGTCTATATCTTCTTTTCGCATTGTAATTATTGTAACTCCCTATATTTGGCATATCGAACGAAGTACCAAATATGTACAGCTTGTACAAAACTCTGTAGGAAGATTCCTGAAAGGAAAAGGAGGAAGTCTGACCATGCTACCTATATCCTCAGATCTGTTCAGCGGCTTCCTATTCATTTTAGAATTGAGTTTAAAATGTTATTATTGATTTACAAGTCATTAATATCTAGGTTTCCCAGCACTGGGGGTTCAAGAGTCCTTCCTATTTGACTGATATGCTCCACACATATTCTTCCACCAGATGTATTAGATCTGACGCTTATCTCCTCCTACAAATACCAAAATCTCAAAATAAAGAATCTAAAATCGAGGGGAAGTCCAGCCTTTAAAGTGGCCAGCCCCCTGCACACTGTGAAACAAAGTCCCACATATTAGATCGGCTTCCACTTTGTCTGAGTTCAAGGTGTTGTCTTAAAACTAATTTATTCTCTGTTGCTTTTAGGCTATAATTAGTGTCATGTTTTATCTGTTTTCCTGCAGTATGTAGGATTGACCTACTGTAGTAACCTAGGCACCTAGTGGATGAACTAGGTATGGCAGCCCAGATTCAAATTATTGGATTTTTTTTTTTTTTTTTTACCCTGGGCCCCCTCCTCAGATTGATAAACATGTAGGTTGCCAGATTGACGACCTCAACAGAAGCAAAACAAAAGCAAAAGTATTTACGCAAGTAGATTACATACGAGCGAAGTCGATGCAAACATATGTAAATGTCCACCAGGTGGTACGAATGAAGCATTTTTGCCCACGCCTGAATACATTGAGGCAGCCTTTATGGCTGAAATAAAATACACTGTTTGTTTCCGTCAAGGCAACCTGGGGTGCTTTAATATAATTGGGTAAACATGACAACCTCAAAACATTATGTAATTCCGAGTGTGTCTTACACTGGTGAGTGGGCTTGACAAATCTCACTGACACATTAACCGACACTTGCGTCAGTTTTGCACATTTGCACCAGACACTTTCTTACAATCACTCCATATCGCTAAAAAAAAATTAAATAAATACATTGTGCATTAATAAATACATTGTGCATTTATGAAGTGTGCATCACACTTGAGTGAGTGGGCTTGACAAACCACCTGTAGAAACCCCACTCCTTTCTCTAGCATTTAATTCTCTGAGCAAAAACAGTTCCTTTGTATAATTTAACACTTCTTGTTGAATTTCTGAATGCCTCCTCAATTGTAAGTCACTTTGGACAAAAGCATCTGCTGAATGACTAAATTTAAACTGGCAGTGGCCAGAGTTACACAGACCAAAACAAAGATAGATATTCTGACCGGAGCGCATATTCTCAAAGGACTCATCATTGTTTTTCTGATAAACAAAGATATGTTCACTTAGTATATTTCTTAAGTATCTTCAAACATATTATGGTATTTTTATGCTCTAGAAGAGTCAAAAACCTACATACAGCAACTTTAACGTATCTTTTTTTAGTCGTACCTGTACAGCACTTCGGTCGATTGGTGGCCATTTTTAAATGTGCTTTATAAACAAAAGAAACTGAACTGACTTTAAATGTCACAGGACCGTTGCTGTCTATGGAGAATGAGAGAGAGCTCTCGGATTTCATCTAAAACATCCTAATTTGTGTTCTGATAACGAACAAAGGTCTTAAACGACCCTAGGGTGAGAAGTTAATGATATACTTTTCATTTTTGTGTGAACTAACCCTTAAATCTGAATGACTAATAGGCTACAATTACACAATATTTACGTTTACACAGGTTTATCAGTCCATTGGAATGACAGGATTGTCTTTTACAGAATACCAAGAAAGAAGACAAGTCATTAGATATTAAGCATTAGTTTGAGGCGAGCAAATGGGATATCCTTGAGCACAAATAAATGTTCTGCTTCATTTTCCGGGTCATGTTCCATAAAATCATCAGGACTTTTGGATGGGCGGAAACTCAGACCGCAAACCCAACACACATTTTCCTCTAATTTCTTAGGTTTTGGCAGTGCCTTTGTTACAGAAAACAGGCACTTTCGTTGCCAGTTTTCGTCACGTCATTCTGTATTTGTTTTTATACTATATCCGAAAAAAACACTACGGTTAACCGTTTTACCTTTAAACCAGATGCATCTTCATTTTCTAATGCGGCCTGTAAAAATATACGAAGCGGATCAGACATAATGCCAATAGTCGACAGTCTGACTCTGCAAGACTACTTTAAGACCTGCTGTATTAAATATGAAGTGCGCGATGCTTTAAATCTAGTTGTATTTTTTTAATCGTAGTCTTTTTGCCGTCCACATATGATTTTCTGAAGCCTGGCCAAAACAGTCTCTAATTAAAATGTAGTCAGGAATACCAGTAACATCTTCAAGCTGTCAACAGTGCGGTCACAGCGGACCACAAAAAAATGTCTGCGCCACTGAAGGAGACACACAACTGTCAGGATTTTCCTACCAGTATCGTTTGGTAATGGTTCTGGCATTTAACTGGTGATTCGTCTTAGGTGGAGAAGCCATTAGTGTTTTTTTTTGCAAGACATTAGAGTTCCTGGGAGGGACGGCACACCATGTCTTGTCTCCAGTGTCTGTCAGTGAAACTAAACCTGACCGCGCTTCTCATCGAGACTCGACAACTCAATTATTTTCTGGTAATGTTCTTGACTGTAAATCTAACAGTTGAAAAACACATCGTTGAAAACTAGTGCTGAATCCTTTCTTTTATAGTACTGTTATTAAATATATGTATCAGCATCTAGTCATTTAAAGGGATAGTTCACCCAAAAATGAATATTAAGGAAGATATTTTGAAGAATGTTGGAAACCTGTAACCATTGACCTTTCATAGTATTTGTTTTTCCTACTATGGAAGTTAATGGTTACAGGTTTTCGGCTCTCTTCAAAACATTTTTATATAGTTTTATAACTACTTTAGGGTGAGTAAATAGTGAGTAAATTAATTTTATTGGGTGAACTATCCTGTTAATAATTACAGTGTTCTTCATTTTTAAAATGCAGGACATTTAAGATGAGAGTTTAAATCATAGCTGATTTTTTAATGATATGTGAGCTTTCATTAAATGTAATATTATTCGAAACAAGTCCTAGAGTCCAAAAGCATTCACTTAATGGAGAATCCTAATAGAATGCCGTTAAAATAAAACTAGTTCAACTTATGAAATAAACAAAAAACGAATGTAATTTATGATCTAGTTTGGTAATATCAAATAAGAGGACTGTTTTTTTGAAAAACTGCTGTGCTTGATCGCAAATCTTATGTTCTATTATGTATATGTAATATCATACAACAGTTCAATAAACAAGACGTTCAAATTGAGTTGGTTAAAATTTAGACCTGTGTGTGTACCTTGTATTCCATACGTTGTGGAGACTAAATGTCCCCACAAGTATAGCAATTCCAGTAAATGTTGATGGGGATTTTTTAGTTTTTTTTTTGTCCCCATGATGAAAACAGCTCATACTGTTAATCTCACGGAATTAAGTATAATAAAAATGTGAAAATACAGATTGTTTTCTGTGAGAGTTGGGTGTTGGGATAGGGGAATATAATATACAGTATAAAAATCGTTCTATTTATGGGAAGTTAGCTGTACGTGTGTGTGTGCGTGTTTTAAATGGTTCAAATCGCAGAACCTTACTAGGATGCATAAAACTTTACTAAGATGCATCCTTTCATTTCAGAAGCACCCATAAAATCAGCTGTTTTTAGGGACTGGTTTGAATGAATGATTTAATGAATCACTTACTATGACGGATTTGCTACCATCTATTGGCAGTTTCAGTGTCATATGTATTAAATATCGTTGACAGGCCTAAACCAGCCAGGGTATCAGCACAAAAAGACACTAATTTATGATTGTTCTGATGGATTTTGAACAATAAGCATCATTCTGCTTTTATGAGAATCTGACATTTTATTATGATCAGATTATATGTAGCTCATATGATGGTGATTATTTTTACATGAATTCTAGCTTAACCAAAGTCATTTTGGTCAGCTTGTGCAGCTGCAGCTAAACTTAGACGTTCCACAAGACAGACCACTTTGCACCAGTAACAAACCATCAAGTTTGCCACCACTTTAATTTTACTTCTTAAAAAGGCTCTTATGGTCTTCACTAAAGGGAACATGTACTTGTTATGATTGATTGTAAAATCATTAATTGAATAGTGGAAAACAAAATAATTCATAAAAAATAAAATAATTGCATTATTAATTAATACAGCTTAAATCAATTTTGTTTTATAATCCACCCTCAAAAACAGCTAAATTGAGATGTGGAATAATATAAGTTTTAAATAAAGTAAATATAAAAGTATATACATATAAAATATATATTTAAAAAATACACATGAATTGCATTATTAATGCATTATTAAATAGTTTCATTGGTTAAGTTCAAGTTCATTTATTTATAAAGCACATTTAATAATGTCAATACATAAAGCGAAAACGATGAAACACGTACATTTCATAAAATATAATGATAATAAATTATATTTTCCACTATTGCACAATTTATTTTTCAGATTTGTTTGTAGAATTTAGAAAATAGATTTCACACAATCCCATTTTATCTAAAAAAAAGTGGTCACAAATATACTAAAACCTACAAAATAATAATAAAACGGTAAACCTGTAAACAATTAATATAGTTTGAAATAATCTAAATAATATCTGCATTAAGAAACTGTTTTAATGGCTTAACAGTGCAGTAACAGTTATTTTACAAACATTCTCCAAAAATATAAATCTTATAAAATAACTGTAATACACACAAATTTTCGATATATTTTAATTAGCCCTGTCAAAACCTCTGTCTGTCTGTGTGTGCGCGCTGGTGTGTTTGTACTCCACGTGTGCTGACGTACCGCTGTCAGGCCGGCAGTACATCAGCATTGCAGCTCGGATGAATTGAAAGGACTGGACACTTCAGGGTCCGAGAGTGCAGACCTGTAATGCGCCTCCTGTTTGTCCGCGTCTTGGCAGCCGCCGCGCGGTTGCGGCACAGGGGGAGAAGAGCAGGGCTGATAAAGCGCGTCCGCCTGGAGGGGTGGAGAGGAGGGCAGACACAGACAGAGGGCAGGACTGCCAGGGTGCGGCTGCTTCAGTAGCATCTGAGCTCGGGTCACTTCCATTTCCACAGCGCACAAGTCAAACAGCCGAGCCGGGAGCCAGAAACCGCTGCGGGGACGCGCACTCTGACCGCGGCTCTGCGCAACCAGGACCCGCCTGCAGGCGACTCTCAACGCGCGTGCCAAGATAAACGGAACTTCTCTATTTATTCCCCCTGTCTCCGCTTGGACTGAGAGAAAGCGACTTTTACAGACCTGAGAGGAGGACCGACGGTCTGGCAACCGAAGTCACCATCGACCGAGCCCTGGGTCTGCTGGGGTGTCTTTCCTTGCGCAAAGGTATGGCGAGCGCCAGGTGTCCTAATAGACTGGTCCTCCTCCCCCTCCGGTGATCTTGCTCGGGGTCTGAAGCTGAGATTGGGGGGGAGGAGGGTCGCTTTATCGTCATCTTCACCGTCTTTGACACTCCATTTCTCGGAGTGCCCGCTGGCACCGGTTGGCATGAGACTCTCCACGGCGGCGGCGCTCCTCACCGGCTTCCTCTTGGCTTTCTCGCCGGCGTACGACAGCTGTGGACCGGGCAGAGGTTACGGCAAGAGACGGACTCCGCGGAAACTCACGCCTCTCGCCTATAAGCAGTTCAGTCCGAACGTAGCCGAGAAAACGCTGGGGGCCAGCGGGAGATATGAGGGGAAGATCACCCGCAGCTCCGAGCGCTTTAAAGAGCTGACGCCAAACTACAACCCGGACATCATCTTCAAGGATGAGGAGAACACAGGTGCGGACCGCATGATGACGCAGGTGAGGCAGACGCACGAGCAACAGACAAAATCGGGGTTTAATCCAACACACTTTATATATGCACTTGCGGTTAAATGATAATTCACACTAAATCACAGTGTGTGATTTTATTCCTTCTGTGCATATGAAAGATTATGTCTTGAGAAAAGTCTTTAACTAGTTCCAACTTAAGCCAAAAGTGACAAACCGTTGCAAAACTGAAAAGCCTGATGCTAAAATATGACAACAATTAAAAATTTTTGGGTGAGTTATCCATTTAAGCATCTTTATCAATTTCATGATATAGTTCTGCCTGGTTTCAACCTGTATTTTTAAAGGTTTTATTAACAACTACTCATTTTTACTATTACTGCTGCTATGTCATTTACAGTAAAGTGCTTGAAGGTGCTGCACATTAATTCAGTGTACTGCTGTGTGCTTAAAGTGATAGAAACTGAAAATTCTGTCATCATTTACTCACACTTCACTTGCTCCAAACCTGTTTGAGTTTCTTTTCTCTGTTGAATACAAAAGAAGATATTCCGGAAACCATTGATTTGATATATATTTGTTTTTCCTACTATGGGATCAATGGTTATCGGTTTTCTGCTTTCTTCAAATTGTCTTCAAAAGAATAAATAAACTCACAAAAGTTTGGAACCACTTGAGGGAGAGTAAATAGTGAGTCAATTTTCATCTCTGGGTGAACTATCCCTTTAAGTTAATTTTAGTGGCATCCTTTAAAGATGTATACTATATATAATTATAATTAGTTTGGACTTCCATTCAAAGTGACTTCATTTATATCGGGTCAAGATTCTCCTTATGTGTTCACACTTGACTGGATAATTCAATTAAATCAAACTCCTGCGATTTCTCTGTTAACGTGATTTATTTGAGAAGAGTTTTGCTTACACTTACACTTAATTGTCTTGGTTAATTTTCTATAGACACAAAAATAAAAAGGCTTTTATGATGTCCAAAACAAGGCTTTTTTTGATGAGCTTAATTTGCTCATGTGTATATTTGATATGTTTTTATCAGTTATGAATTCAAGAGTAGCTTATAAATGTCAAAACAGCTTCGATAATTCATTTTACCACACACACACACACACACACACACACACACACACATGAATGAAGATCTGCTTCTAGATGGATTAGTTTTATGGTCAGGTTTTTTGACATCATATCCTGTTTTTGGTCCATTTAGATGTCTCTAGTCCAGTTTACATTCACATTTCAGTCAAACCACAAAAGAGATTGTGTGAGGCTCTTGTTGATGTGAATAAACCGCAATAACAGAGCATGCAGCAGACTTTGTTTTTATGTTTTTGTATATTTTTACCATTGTGCATCAAACAAGTAGTCCATTATACTCGAATTTTAATGTTTTTAATGCAACACTGACCAAAGACATCAAAATAAAACAAAAACAGGATTTCAGAAGATGATAAAAGAGACTTTTTTCTTCATAGCCATAATGTTACCCATAACAGTTCAATACAAGTGTCAGAAATGCATCTCTTTGCCGCAGATCTTTGTTTGTACAGAATTCCTGCTGCTGCTTTTTACACCTTTACACAATTATAAGCTCATATGTTGATAAAAGTACCATCACACATAATTATGCACATACAACAAACAAATTTAGCCCAGCACAAAACACTGTTTTGGTTGTTCCGAAGTATCTGTAGGTGAATGCTAAGTAAGCTAGGGATAAACCTTTTTTGGGCCTGACCAGATTAGCCAAGAAAACTGAACAGCTAATGTGAACACAGAATGACGACAGTTCATGTATCAGTGACAGTCCTATGCTATGATATTTAACATATACTGCACTATTTATAATGCTATTATTCAATTTAACAGTACAGTGGCCGTTTTATTTTTGCCACTTTAATAGATGTGTTCATTTTATTTTCAGAAATTCGGCTCATTTAGACTTTCATCCAAAGTGACTTGGCTTAGGGACAGACCATCTGGAATAAAGTGGTTTATTGTTAGTAGTATATTGAGTTTATGGCTCAATCACTGTGGACTTTGCAGAATGGCCTTTTCCAGGACCCTTTGTTCAGGTCACTTTTCTTTTACTACTGTCTCATAGATGAAAAACGGACACCGGTGTATGTGAGGACCACAGTTTTTCTGGTTGTTGTTTTTTCTTCCATGAAAAGTGAAAATCCTTGAGTTCATTCAAGGTTTCAGCTCTTTCAGTCTGCAGAACAGAGAATATGGGGGCAGGTTTCGTCAAATTAAAGACACGGTAGTAGTCAGGTTATTTTATAACCGCATATTTGAACTTTCTCCCACGGGGCTCTTGCTCAATTTATGTGAATGAATGAACGCAAAAGGGGTGACTGTCAATAAAACGACGGGAAAGGAAACCTGAAACGTTTAATTAAAACAGTGCCGCCGCTGTTTTAAGCGCGATTGGAAAAGAAAACATTAAACTGCCCTTGTAGATTGAGCATGACCTGTGACTGTTTTAATGTTTACCCGTATGCTTCAACACGACCGCTTGTGATTAACGGCGTACACCCCCCTTTTCTGACTCTCAGATATTTTTTACGACGTTGATGTGGTCCCGAGTGGAATTTATTTGACTCCAATCTCCCCCTCACCTTCAGGTATTTATACCAGCTCCTTTCCTCTGAATGCCAGCACGTTAATGTCCATAAAGCCACGTGGGAACTCGTAGATTTCACCCCGTCTTTACCTGTCACCTCTCCGCGCTCGTTTACCTGACCTTCTCGCGATTTACGAGGGCGACTGTTGGAGACAACCTCGGGTCTGTTTTTCCTTTTTATTCTGCTATTTTTTGTGTTTGTTTTCGTAGCGTACGTGTGTAAAAATAGTCGTCGGCTTCGCATGCGTTTAAGCCTTAATTACACACATATTTTTCTCCACCTTATTTCGATTTTTTTCTCATACAGGCGCGAGTGTTCAGGGCCCCGCGCCGCCGGTGAATGTTTGTGTAGCCCGCGGTCAGTGTGAAGGCTCTCCTCCTGAAAAACCCGTCGATCTCCGCTTTGAAAGCAAAACTAACAGAGTTCACGGGCTGATTTATGAAGTCCAGTTCACTTTTGCAACCACAACGCAAAAAGCTGAAATCCACACCGCTATGTGAATAGGCATCTATTACAGCTCGCCGAGACGCTATTCTTATCGTCCAATCCGGAGTCGCGCTCGGGGAAAATGCCTTCATAAATATTGTATTCTTACATCTGAAAACCCCTTTTTGTCCATTCAGATTGGCATTTCTGAAGTGATGCCAAACGCACATATTTCTAGTTAACCATAAACTACTGTTTCCTTCTGCAGGTCACTGTAAACCGCTTCTGCAGTTTAAGAGTTTATCAGTCAGGCTCTTTTTGAGATTGACTGAAATTATTCAAGCTCCAGAAGCTTATTGATTTAATTGCGGAATGGGGGAAAAATGAACATTTTTGATGTAGAGTGAGCAAAATGCATCTAAAATGGTTTTTGTCCCACAAAATCTCAGAAAGAAAAAATCTGATTTTTCAAATGAGATATTTCATATTAAGTCCATGCTGTTCTGTTCCATGTAATAGCATATTCGCAAAAATCTTGGCCTGTGCCATAAAACAAAAATTTCATCTGTATGTCTACAAATTCTACAAACTTTTTCCACAAATAACTGGCTATTTACACTCTAAAAAATGCTGAGTTGTTCCAAATTAAATATAATAAAAATATATATTTTTAATAAAATCTTTAAAGGGCACCTATGATGAAAATCAGCTTTTGTAAGCTGTTTGGACAGAACTGTGTGTAGGTATAATGTGCACAGTACACTGACATATTGGAGTGATATGAACACAACAAGTCTCTTTTTAAAAATTTTCTGATGTTAAAATAGGACCCGATTCCCAGTGATTTTGAGGCCCACCACAACGTGACAAAGGAAAGCGGTTTTCCCCACCCACCAAATTGATTGACAGGCGCTATGTTTCTATAATAACATGTATACACATGTCCACAGGACATTTTTTTTGCAAATAAGCTGGGTTTCAAATATTTGTTACAACTCTCTGTGATTTTTATAAGTTTAAAACGTTTTTAAAACAATGTTTGTAATAAAGACAGTAAAATCCCCATGTAATTCTTAACCTCTATAATCACCACAGCCGCATGGTGTCAGTAAACGCGCATATATACATATATATGTATATATGTATGTGTGTGTGTACTGCATTTGTGTGTTTGACTCATCGTTTCAGAAAGGCTTGAATTGACTCCACCACAAATACATGAAATAAACTTACTTGGTAGTTTTGACTAATGAGCTGTATTTCAGCTGTGCTTCATCCGTTTCTGTCTCTATCACTGACAGCTGTTTATCTGCTGTAAAGCAGGAGAAGCAGACACGCACCTGGGAGCGGTGGGCAGGAAGAAACAGCTCATTTGTATTTAAAGCCACAGGCTACAAAAACAGCTACACTGTGGTCAGACACCAAAAAATGGACAGATTCTAAAGGCTATAATAAATGATCTGATGGGTATTTTGAGCTGAAACTTTACAGACACATTCTGGAGACACCAAAGGCTTATCTTACATCTTGTGAAAGGGGTAAAATAGGTGCCCTTTAAATCAGCGACTGACTTTGTCCATATTTTACCCTAATTTGAGTTGTAACAACCCAGCATGTTTTAGAGTAGCAGGCGGTAAAGTGATGGCTTCTGCTTATGGAACAGCTAAAGATTAAAATTATATTATGTTATTGTCGGATTCGTTGAAAATACTGAACATGATCTCTATTTTTATTCTCAATTCTTTTACTCTAGGTTTCTGCCATGATACTGCTAAACACTCTTAAAAATCTAAGTTGTTTCAAAACAAATTTGGGTCAAATGTGGACAACCTCAACTGTTAGCTTTAAATAGTTGTCCAAATTCGGATTAAAACAACCCAGCATTTATCTTCAAAAATTGGGCTTTACATCTCATAAATATGCATAGTAAAATTTGTAAATGGATAGAATGAAACTAATAGATTACTACATCATGCTTGCTTAAGTGTATTTCATACAAATTATTCTTATCTTGCTTATGAGACAAATGCAAAGGTTCAGTTGTATTTAACTGACTAAAGATGACAAACACGCCTCTAAATCTGTGAGTTCTAGCCGCATTTATTATTTAATGTCAATTCTATGATTTTTCTTCAGCTTCAGTATGTGATTAAATGAAATTTGAATGGCAAATGAAATATATGAGATCTTTTGTGTTGACATGAAAACGACATGACTGATTCCATTGGCAAAAAGGATAGTTACCAAGTTTGTGATTCTTACACACTTCATCTATCAAGATAATATTCACAAACACAACTTTTAAGAATTAAAAACCTAAAAAGTCTTCAACACAATAGGCTTCCAGCAATTTCTGTCGGATGTGATGAGCAACTGCCTTTTTTAAGACATGAAAAAAAATCACAAATTGGGAAGTATTTTCGTCTGAGAATAAAACATGAAATAACATGACAACCCAAAACAAATACCCCCAAAACTGTTTTAAAAAGTAGGTTTACTTCAGGACGATGGAATCAGAAGAGCAAAATGCTTTTGTTTTCTGCAGCGCTGCATAGTAGAGGCTTTTTAGTGAAACACTTACATGTTTCAACAACAGTTTCATGTGCAAAAGAACAGCCATGTGACTTTAGATGTGTAAATGCTTTTAAAAATCTGAGGAAAACACATGATTTCAATGGGATCTCTAAAAGAAACCAAACCTTGCATGTTGCATGTATATTTTTACATGGGTCTGCATGCAAGCAGTGTTGGTTTACTTCAAAAAGGTGTTTACTAATTACTAATTACATTAGCAAATCTGGGCAGTGCGGTGGCGCAGTGGATAGCGCTGTCGCCTCACAGCAAGAAGGTTGCTGGTTCGAGCCTCGGCTGGGTCAGTTGTGTGGAGTTTGCATGTTCTCCCCGTGTTCGGTCCTCCGTGTGCTAATGAGAGTGTATGGGTGTTTCCCAGTGATGGGTTGCGGCTGGAAGGGCATCCGCTGCGTAAAACATATGCTGGATAAGTTGGTGGTTCATTCTGCTGTGGCGACCCCTGATTAATGAGGATGAATGAATGAAATAACAAATCTGTATTTAAATTACTTGTCTAATTAATATGCCTGAAAAGTATTTTAATTACTCAATTGGGAATTGAATTACTTGACTCAATAGACATTAGAATGTCTAAAACCTTTAAAGTTTAAATTTTGAGGGACACATGGCCTTTTAGCTTTATTACAAAATGTTAACACTTAAGCATTTTAAGTACATTTATTCATTCGTTTTCCTTCGGCTTAGTCCCTTTATTCATCAGGGGTCGCCACAGCGGAATGAACCGCCATTTTAAGTAGAAATATAAAATTATTTAGTCTACAAATAGAATTACTCTGTAGTACAAGAACATTTGTATTACACACATATAAAAACACAACATTTTTCAAATCAACGACGCCATATTTGCATACATAATGTAACCCCGCCGGTCCTACTGCACCCAACCAGTTCCGAGCTGGGATCGAACCGGCGACTTTCCGCATGGGAGTCGGTTGATCTACCAAGGAGGGTTAAGACCATGACCTCTAGCGTCTGTCGCTAGAGTACCTTTTTTTAGAGGACAGAGGAGTGAGGTTTACCTGCACAGCACTTCACTAGCTGGCCTCTGCTACAATAACATGCACTGTAAAAACATCTGTAAACTAACACACACATAGACACACGCTCACTAACTTTTCTTCAGCTTATTCCCTGCTCCACCAGGGGTCGCCACAGTGGAATGAACCACCAATTACTCGATCCAGCCCTAACCCAGAACTCACAATTCAACCCTCAGTGCTGGGAAACACCCACACACTCTCCCATTCACACACTACATTATAAGTAGCTATAATAAAATGACCTAAAAATCCCTTAATTTACCTTTTCAGTGGTGAACCAAGTCATTTAATTACAGTACATGGTTACTCTGTTACTCATTACACCCAAGTATGCATATTGGAGTGTGGGAGAGTGCATTATCATTGTTGATGCTTTGACTGTAGTCTAAGCATTTGCTTCTGTACATGTTTGGGTTTCAGCAACACTCAGAGACTCAACAGAAAAACCAAACACACTTTTTTGAATCTCCTTTCCTCTCCCATATACCGGCCCTGGACTATATGATGGTCCAATATCCATACAGACGAAGCACAACTTTGAAATGAGAGCTTGTGGTTTTGGGTCAAATATGGACAAATCAAACTGTAGGGTTAAAAAAAAATATTTAAGAAAAAAACAACAACAGAGGTTGGGGTTGTCCATATTTGAATCAAGTATTATTAAAACAACCTTGAATTTTTTTTAGAGTGTAGTTTTAGTTGTTTGTCTTAAAATACCCCAATTATGGCATTTTCAGGAAGTTTAAAATATCTTTTGATGATCTTTATGCTTCTCTTCATAATATACTGTTGAACCACAGTAAAAAGTAGCTTCAATAATTCCAAGCAGCTTCAAATAATGAATGTTTAGTAACTCATTCATTCATTCATTTTCTTTTCGGCTTAATCCCTTTATTAATCTGGGGTCGCCACAGCGGAATGAACCGCCAACTTATCCAGCATATGTTTTACGCAGCGGATGCCATTCCAGCCACAACCCATCACTGGGAAACATCCATACTCACCCATTCACACTCATACACTACTGACAATTTAGCTTACCCAATTCACCTATACCGCATGTCTTTGGACCTGTGGGGGAAACCGGAGCACCAGGAGGAAACCCACGCCAACACGGGGAGAACATGCAAACTCCACACAGAAATGCCAACTGACTCAGCCGAGGCTCGAACCAGTGACCTTCTTGCTGTGAGGCGATTGTGCTACCCACTGCGCCACCGTGAGGCCTGTTTAGTAACTAGTTTAGCCAATTTTAAGGTCACACTTTACAATAAGGTCTCATTAGTTAATACTGGTTAATGTATTTACTAACATGAACTAATTATGGCCTCACAGCAAGAAGGTTGCTGGTTCGAGCCACAGCTGGGTCAGTTGGCGTTTCTGTGTCGAGTTTGCATGTTCACCCCGTGTTGGCGTGGGTTTCCTCTGGTCCAAACACATGCGCTATAGGTGAATTGAATAAACTAAGTGTATGTGTGAATGTGAGAGTGAATAGGTGTTTCCCAGTGTTTCCAATAGGTGTTTATTTATCATAGTTCAACATTTACTAATGCATTATAAACATCCAAATTCATGCTTGTTAACATTAGTTAATGCACCGTGAGTTAACATGAAATCCATACAGACGAAGCACAGCTCTGAAATGCAGATCCTGAGAACAAATCACTGAGCTCAGACTCCAACAGATCGTCCGCAGAGCTTTATAAAGTAGCTATTGAGTGGAAAGGTGGGTCTCCAATTCTGAGGACAGAAATAGACGGTTTGATGGCACGACTATGTAGTAAGGACTTAGAACGGCGACATCAAAGAATCTCTGCCGTCACTCAGTAAGCAATTTGTGACCACTTAGTTGGTGGTTATCCAGTGACCTTGCATGTCTCGTGGCCTCTGGTTGAGACGGGGATTTATCAGGCCATGGGCTCCGAGTGTTTGTGCTAACCACAAATGCGTCACTTCTACAAATGCCCGTCGGGATTATGTTTGCCATTGCTCACTGCGTTTTTCACCTAGCAACTGCCCGCCACGAGCTTTTTCGCATGAGCTCACCAAAATCCATATTTCTTGTAGGAAATTCACAAATTGGAGAATAGTTTCATAGTCAGGCACGCAAAGCAAACTCCTTCTGTTTGTTTAATTGTTAACTTGGGTTTCAGAGTTCAGCATTCAGTTGGGTTTAAATACTGTCACACCTACATTGTGGCCTACATTTTTATGTATTTTGTTAATATTTGATATTCATTCATTCATTCATTCATGTTCCTTCAGCTTAGTCTCTATTTCAGAGGTCGCCACAGCAGAATGAACTGCCAACTATTCCAGCATATGTTTTACGCAGCAGATGCCCTTTGAGCCGCAACCCAGTATTGGGAAACACCTATACACACACACACACACACACACACTATTGAAAATTTAGTTTATTCAATTCACTTATAGCACATGTCTTTGGACTGTGGGTGAAACCAGGGCACCTGGAGGAAACCCATGCAAACACAGGGAGAACATGCAAACTCCACACAGAAACGCCAACTAACCCAGCCGGGACTCGAACCAGCAACCTTATTTCTGTGAGGCTACAGTGCTAATCACTGAGCCACCGTGCTGCCCATTTGAAGATATTGTTTGCAGTTATATTAAAGGTGCTGTATGTAATTTTTTGACTCCTGTAAAGCATAAAAAATGCCATATTATGGTTGCAGATGTTTAAGTAACACGATAAATGAACATATTTGTTTATCTGAAAAACAATGCTAAAGTCTTCTTTGAAACATAGTGTTCCTTGCCAGAATGTCTGCCTTTGTTTTGGTCTCTATAACTCCTCCCACTGTCAGTTCACCCAATTATATTTCAGCACCCCATGAAAATGCAGCGAATTTTATTTCAGTGGTGGCTGACAGCATGATGGCTGCTCAGTATATGCAACTGTGGCCAAAATGCGACCTCAGGAGGAGAGTAGCAGCCTCTGAAATGAGACGCAGATTTAGAGTTATAAAAATCCACATGAGTTTGTTTTTTAATTAACAAATAATACAAATCTTACAAATGTAAACACTGCACTTTTCGCCCCATAGACTTCCATTCATACCTATGCGCATGCAGCATACCAGAAATGCAAGCTTGTGCAACGAGTTTCACATGTTGCTGCATTCCAAAGTTCAAGCTTGGTGAACTCTGACCTGCGATTTCACGTTGTCACGTGAGTGAGTGAGACCAGTAGAAAATCAAAATGTGACCTCTCTCATCTTGTTTTATCCCGCCCCTTTTCATGACAGAATTTTGCATGCTCAAACACGTTCGTTACTTTAGTCTGTAAACCTATAATGAGTTGAAACAACACAATTCTTAATTTTTTAGGGGCACAACTTAAAACACAGGCTCATTCTGAAAACGTACCCCTGTATACATTTCTGGAGATTGCAAATTATGTAGCCAGAGGAACGTATGGCTGCATTTTATCTCTAAAATGAACGCTACGGGGTGGTATGATGCCGTTCCTTTTCGCTCTTACCAGCTGACTGCTTACCTCAGTATGGTCGGCTTTCCCGCTGTTACCAGTTTTTGCCCAGTTAGCTCGCCGCGTACGTCGGCGGACTTGTGATGTGGAGCGGAGATGAACACGACGACAGGGTTCGAGTCTGTCGAAGAACGGTTCCAGAAATCAGGTAAGACAAAAGCCAAAAAACTAAATAAACAAGTAAATAACAGGGTGAGAATGTGGTCAAATCTGAAAACGTGGTAAAAATCAGGCGGCCGCGAGGACTTTTCTTTTTTTGGATTGCTTTTGAAAACACTGTCGGTTGGGTTTAGGGAAGGGGGTGGGTGGGGGAATCGATCGGTTGGTCGGTCAGCGGCCTCTGGTGGATTTACGCGAGAAGAGCAGGCACAAATGGCACTCCCGAGTGAAATTTGAGATCTCAAAAAGCGTACACAGCGGCCTCTGGTGGATTCGCGAAAAACAAAAACTACAAAAAAAAGTACCTCCTGGGACGTATTTTGCGTTCTCCAGAGATGCATATAGGGGTATGTTTTCAGAATGAGCCTGGGTTGATTTTTTTTATGTTCAATACACTTAAATTTGTAAAATCGATTAAGTTAACTTAATCGATTTGTGTTGGGACAACATGAAGGAATCGTGTGGAACCCAGCATTTTTTACATTGCATTTAACAATAATAATGTCTGCTTTTGTAAAGTGTTTTGGATTGTAAGTGTGTTTCATTTGTTGTTTTTGGCAGCGCTGCAAGGATAAGCTGAACTCTCTGGCCATCTCGGTGATGAACCTGTGGCCCGGTGTGCGTCTGCGTGTGACAGAGGGCTGGGATGAGGATGGCCATCACTCTGAAGAGTCTCTGCATTATGAGGGCAGAGCGGTGGACATCACTACCTCGGACCGCGACCGCAACAAGTACGCCATGCTGGCCCGTTTGGCGGTGGAAGCAGGCTTCGACTGGGTCTATTACGAATCCAAAGGCCACGTACACTGCAGTGTCAAATCAGGTGAGAGGATGCAAACTAGTTCTTATAAATCAGCACATACATTTATTAGTTTTTTTTTCTGAGAAAAACAGTGTATACTCCATGAGAAAAAAAAGGGAGCGAGGGACTTTAATATAGTATGTACAGTTGAAGTCTAAATTATTCGCCCGAACTGTCACAGTATTTCTTATAATATTTTTTCTTCTGAAAAAAGTCTTATTTGATTTATTTCGGCTAGAATAAAAGCAGTTTTTAATTTTTAAAAAAACATTTTAAGGTCAATATTATTTGCCCCGGCTGCACGGTGGCGCAGTGGGTAGCACGTTCGCCTCACAGCAAGAAGGTCGCTGGTTCGAGCCTCGGCTGGGTCAGTTGGCGTTTCTGTGTGGAGTTTGCATGTTCTCCCCGTGTTGGCGTGGGTTTCCTCCGGGTGCTCCGGTTTCCCTCACAAGTCCAAAGACATGCGGTACAGGTGAATTGGGTAGGCTAAATTGTCCGTAGTGTATGTGTGTGAATGAGTATGTATGGATGTTTCCCAGTGATGGGTTGCAGCTGGAAGGGCATCCGCTGCGTAAAACAAAATGCTGGATAAGTAGGCGGTTCATTCCGCTGTGGCGACCACAGATTAATAAAGGGACTAAGCCGAAAAGAAAATGAATGAATGAATTATTAGCCCCCTTAAGCAATTTTTTTTTTCGATTGTCAACAGAACCCTCATTATACAATAACTTGCCTAATTAACCTAGTTAAGCCTTTAAATGTCACTTTATGCTGAATACTAGTGTCTTGAAAAATATCTAGTCTAATATTATGTTCTGTCATCATGGCAAAGATAAAAGAAATCATTTATTAGAAATTAGTTATTAAAAATATTATGTTTAGAAATGATGAAAAAATCTTCTTTCCGTTAAACAGAAATTGGGGGAATAAAATATACAGGGAGCTAATAATTCAGGAGGGCTAATAATTCTGACTTTAACTGTAGGTTTAGTTCCCCAAAAATGAAATTAAAACTTGTTGTTGTTACTCTATTGTTACACACAGACCATAGATGTAGGTAAAAAAAACAAATTAAGTAAAATTTCAAATCAAACTTTTAAGATTTTAATCTACAAACTTGTTCTTGGTGATTCATATAATATTAGACAGCAGCTACCGACACTGTGAGAGTCAAAAAAAAAAACATATTCAGGCAAAACCAAATTTATACTGATGGTCCACTGAGGCTAAGCAAAACAGTTGTCTATTCAAGAAACTGCACGTTATTTATGAACATTTTTGCCAATAGCTGTTGGTTGACTGGCATTTTCTGAAACTCCAAGGAAAATTCAAGGTTTTAGCTGAAAATCTTCTTTAATGTTCTATTTATTAATAAAAGTCCTCTGCATTTTTTATTGCCGCCATAATGAAGCGTCCATGTGGTTATGGTTATGGATATGACACATTCATTCATTCATTCATTTTCTTTTCGGCTTAGTCCCTTTATTAATCTGGGGTCGCCACAGCGGAATGAACCGCCAACTTATCCAGCATATGTTTTACACAGCGGATGCCCTTCCAGCTGCAACCCATCACTGGGAAACATCCATACACACTCATTCACACACATACACTATGGAAAATTTAGCCTACCCAATTCACCTATACCACATGTTTTTGGACTTGTGGGGGAAACCGGAGCACCCGGAGGAAACCCACGCGAACACGGGGAGAACATGCAAACTCCACACAGAAACGCCAAATGACCCAGCCAAGGCTCGAACCAGCGACCTTCTTGCTGTGAGGCGAATGTGCTACCCACTGCGCTAGCACTGGTTAGCACTGTCGCCTCACAGCAAGAAGGTCGCTGGTTCGAGTCTCAGCTGGACTAGTTGGCATTTCTGTGTGGAGTTCTCCCCGTGTTGGCGCGGGTTTCCTCCGGGTGCTCCGGTTTCCGCCACAGTCCAAAGACGTGGTATAGGTGAATTGAATAAACTAAATTGGCCGTAGTGTATGAGTGTGTGTGAATGAGTGTGTATGGATGTTTCCCAGTACTGGGTTGCAGCTGGAAGGACATCTGCTGTGTAAAACATATGCTGGAATAGTTGGCAGTTCATTCCGCTGTGGCGACCCCTGATTAATAAAGGGACTAAGCCGAAGGAAAATGAATGAATGAATGTTTAGTGTGTCATAAATTCAACATTAAAGTCACAATTTAAACGTTTACAATCAGATTTTTGAATTTTATTACCAAATTTTCATAATTTTCACAATTTTGACTTTTTTTATTTATTTTAACCTATTGTTATAATTTAAAAGGCTCATATTTTTTACTTTTAAAGTCATAATTTCAATTTAGTCAATTTCAACTTCGCTTGTAATAAGTTAAATTCACAGTTATGACCTTTAAATTCATAATTTGGATTATTAGAATGACATAATTTTAACATGGTTTTCCATAACTATTACTTTTTAATCTCATAATTTGGACTTTATTTTTGTATATCTTTGAAATTGGCATCTATTACTGACAATCTTCAAATTTTCTTGAATTTTCATTTTTTTTTCATTGATTTTGGGTTAATCTATTCAGGTGATGAAGGGATTGTAAAGGCATTCGTCTTATGTTGCGCAGGTATATTTCTGGCAATAGTCAAAAATACATTGTATGGTCCAAACAAATCTTTCTTTTATGCCAAAAATCAGTACATTTAGTACATTTTTAAGCTTAATTTTTGATTAGTAATATGCATTGCTAACAAGTTAATTTTGAAACTTAACTTTACAGGCAATTTTTAACATAATTTTTAGATCCCTCAGATTACAGATATTCAAATAATTGTATCTTGGCCAAATATTATCCTCTCCTAATTGTCCCCTACATCAATGGAAAGCATATTTATTCAGCTTTAAGATGATGTATAAATCTTCAAATTGACTTTTAAGACTGATTTTGTGGTCACATTTAAGTAAAAAATAAATCAATTTCAGATGATATAATGTTTTATTTTCATTCTTAGTTACAAAACAGTTTGAACGTTTCAAAGCCAGAACTACTAAAATTATTTTGAGGAATAAAAAAATATATATGTATTTATTTTACTCCAACTAATACACACTTAACTATATAAAATAAACATATATGCTACCTTTAAATCATTTTAAGCTAACCATAACTAACAAAGCTTCTCACAGTCATGTAATGTGAGAAGATGAGGCCAAGCTTTGAGTGCATGCCTATGGAGACACAAGGAATCCCATCAGGTTCCTGGTTCAGCACACACTATTGGTTATTATGGGCTTTCTAATGAATAGAGCCATGTATGAATCATCTTATGGTACCAAATATAATTTATTTGCTTCAAATGATTAGCATTAAACAGCACAGGCTTGCAGCACTGGGCCGAATAACAAATGCACACTCCATTCACCATTTCTAACATCTACTTTTACCTTTCTTACTTTCCTGCTATGCTTTACCTTGATCTTTATTTCCATTCAAGACTACACAGGCTTCATGTAGCGTTTAGTTTTTAGCATCGATAGGTTACATGCTATTTAATCTGTTCTAATGCTAAAAATGAATCAGGATGGGGACAAAACAGTGGGAAAGCAGATTGTAAAATGTATATTTCCATTACTTATAATATAGAATATTGATGTAAAGTAACATTATGACAAAAACACTAAACTAAACCCTATTTTCTGATTGTGTTTTAGCCATTAGGACCACACAATGCCACAGATTTGGCATAATTGGAGCCCTTGCAATTTAGAAACTAATACTTCTGCATGCTTGTTTATTAATATTAATTAATTCATGAAATAATACTTCTGCTAATATTTAAGATAAGAATAATCCCCTACTTTGAAAGCCATGTTGAAATCCACTCTGATTAAGGAAAAAGTCTGCATATAAACATGGCCAATACTGGTTTTATTTATTATATTTTTTTATTTGCATATATTGAATTTCATAATAAAATCTCTAATATTCATGATCTCTTTCTCTCTTTTCCCAAATTTCCCTTTCTTTTTTCCCCTCTTTCTCCTGTTTTTCTCCTGCCCAGATCGTTATGCAAATCAGCTGTCCCTGACATGATCAGAAGAAGCAAATAATATATACTGTATATATTGTTATGTATATACTGTAATTTGTACAAAATCTTATAGTCTAAAGAGGAAAGACTGCTGGCAGTGCTAGTCAAATTCAGAATCAGTCCACTAGGAGGCGCTCATACACCAATGAAGAGGAAGTAAAAGTCCCACTTTGAGGATCCTATTTACCACCTGAACCAGTCTTGAGGAAAACACCATAGGACCAAGCAAAGAACGAAGGGTGGAAAGGCCAGAGGTATATCAGTCAAAAGTGAAGATTAGAAACAGGGCCAGGGCACCGAATCCATTCTTCATGTAAATGTTTTCTCTTTTCTTTCCATTCCTCTCCTTCATTCCTTCCTCAGAGCATTCAGTAGCAGCAAAAACAGGCGGCTGTTTTCCTGGACGGGCTCTGGTGACCATAAAGGACGGTTCCCATCGACAAATCCGTGATTTGCGGGCAGGAGACCTTGTTCTGGCCTCTGAAGGAAGCGACGGGACAGGAGACCTCATCTATAGTGAAGTCCTCACCTTTCTGGACCGTCACCCCATTACCCAGAAGCACTTCTATGTGATCCGCACTGAGGATGGGGCCAGTGTGTCTTTAACCGCTGCTCATTTACTGTTTATCAGGGTTGGAAACTGCTCCAACAGGGGGGAACCCAAACCTGGAGCTCTCCGGACAATATTTGCCAGCGATGCTCAAGCAGGTCAGTGTTTGGTGCTGGGTAAACTCAGGAAGCGTTTTTCACGGATCGCTCATGTTGGGGTTCGGGAGGACCAGGGGTCATACGCTCCACTTACTGCTCATGGGACTTTAGTGGTGAATGGTGTGCTCACCTCTTGTTATGCTGCGGTGAACAGGCAAAGACTCGCTCATTGGGCTTTTGCGCCTTTACGCTTGCTGTACAGCTGGACTGGACCAGATCAGGTCCTTAAGAACGGCTTACACTGGTACTCTCAGGTCCTGATCAGTTTGGGAAAACTACTGCTAGACTCAGAACTCTTCCACCCTTTGGCCTTAGAGGATAATGAGAGATGATGGATTGAAATGAAACGCAGGGATTGGTGGAGAGAGTGGTCAAAAGACTGATGATCACAAGCTCAGGGTTGGTTTGTGAGTTAAAGGGGCACACAGGGGGAACCTTAATGTCAAAATGACATTAATAAAACACATTAAAAATGTCAAAAATGCAAATCAATTTGATGTCAGTTGACTAAAAATGAGTATGTTTACATGGACACCAATAATCCGCTTTTATTACGATTAAGACAATACTCTGATTAAGACTCCACCATGTAAACAGTGATTTTTTATTAATTTAATCCGATTAAGGTCATAATAGAACTAAACAGAAATCAAATTAAGACATGTGGGGTATGCCGATTTTAGTCGCATTATTAAAGTGCAGTACATGTAAACACCGCAATCAAATTATTACCATCATGTAGGACTTTTTTTTACTGCGTTTTGTGACAGGATATTTCATACACAAACGAGGACACACACACACACACACAGCGAAATGTGGAGGTTTTTTCCCATACGGCATCAAATTCCATTATAACAACACTCTTCCACCAGTCCTTAATTCATAGCGCATCCACTACCTCAGTTTGTCACTGAGCATGAATGAAATGTTCCTGAATGAAAGTGAAAGTGCCAAACTGCAGTTAAAGCCAAAAAATTAAAAGTGAAACACCCAAAATTACATGAAACTCCAGAGGAAATGTGGATAGCGCGGTGATGCAATGACGTTAATCGAATTATGTGCTATAACATGTAAAACAGGATCATCAAAGGAACATTCAAAAAGCAACTCATATAAACACCTTCATCATATTATTGTCTTAATCATTCATTCATTCATTCATTTTCTTTTTGGCTTAGTCCCTTTATTAATCTGGGGTCGCCACAGCGGGATGAACCGCCAACTTATCCAGCATATGTTTTTACGCAGCGGATGCCCTTCCAGCTGCAACCCATTACTGGGAAACATTCATACACACTCATACATTATGGACAATTTAGCTTACCCAATTCACCTATACCGCATGTCTTTGGACTTGTGGGGGAAACCGGAGCACCTGGAGGAAACCCACGCGAACACGGGGAGAACATGCAAACTCCACACAGAAATGCCAACTGACCCAGCCGAGGCTCGAACCAGCGACCTTCTTGCTGTGAGGTGATTGTGCTACCCACTGCGCCACCGCGTCGCCCTTGTCTTAATCAGATTAAGGCAAATAATTTGATAACTAATGTCCATGTAAATGTAGTCAATGACATCAAATTGACATCAAGCATGACATCAAAAACATCCACACATTGATGCCCTTCAAGTCCAAATTTACACTAGATTTTGTGTCTCGACAATGCATGGAACATACCTTGATGTCAAAATGACATCAAATTGACATCTAACATTGGTGTTAAAATACATCAAAAATCAAATACAGGATTGTCCTGTCAATTATATTAGTTAGATGTCAATTTGATGTCGTTTTGACATCTAGATAGTCAATTGACATCAAATCAATTAGCATTTTTGATATTTATTAATGTGTTTTTTTTATGTTGTTTTGACATCAAGGTGCCTGCTGGATTAGTTTAACCTGAAATTAAGACATGGTCCATTTACACCTTCAGAACATTGGTTTGAAACACAAATGACAATATTGTTTTATTAAATTTAAGAGATTTTTTTGAAAGTCTGTTCACCCAAAACTCAAAACATGAAATAGTCATAAAGAGATTAACAAAAAATGCATACTTAGTCAAGTGGTTTACAGTCATATAGGGAGAAACATCCTACTTATAAGTAATTTATCTGTTCATACACAAGCTAGAGTATGAACTTATTAAAGTATTTAACATCCAAAAATTATGTACATTACCTTTTAACTGAAAAAGAATGGATTACAAAGTGACCTCTTGTCTTGTGTCTTCTTGTGAGAGACCAAACTTCATCTGTGCCTTATGTTTGTTCTCCATAATCCAGTCTCTTTCCTCATTAGATTGCCATTAGTCTTAAACAATTTGTTCAACTAATTAAAGAAATGTGCTTTGTGATATCAAGTAATATAAGGTATTCAGGTAAAGTATTTAAAAATCTATTTTTGAAATTAAACTTTATACAAATTATTTATTTTGTCTCACATATGGTCTTTTTGACTGTTACCATCTCTTTAATTCATTCATTTCTTATCTGGATGTCTCCTCTTTGTCAGAGTTTCCTATCGTATGTATTTCTGGTACTTGTAATAAAAACAAATAACCTCAATATCTGATTCTATTTGAATGTTTAAGCATTTTAAATTGGATTATATTAATATAACGCTGGACTCACGGATGAGAACCACATGTTTATGTTAAATTAAGGTTTATATACAGCTGATTTATTTGATCTTTGACAGTACGTAATATTTTACTAGATTTTTTTCAAGAATACTAGTATTGAGCATAAAATGCAATTTAAAGGCTTAACTAGGTTAATTAGGCAAGTTAAGGTAATTAGGCAAGTCATCGTATAATGATTGGTTTGTTCTGTAGACAATTGAAAATAAATGCTGCTTAAGGGGGCTAATAATATTGACCTTAAAATAGTCTTTATAAAAAATTAAAACTCCTTTTATTCTAATCGAAATAAAACAAATAAGACTTTCTCCAGAAGAAAAAATATTATAGGAAATACTGTGAAAAATTCCTTGCTCTGTTAAACATCATTTGGGAAATATTTGAAAGACAAAAAAATGGCGAATCATATTGACTTATAGACCATTTTAATGTGGTGATTGGCCCATGAACATTTCCTGCTTGTTATCAAACTATTTCATAACTGTAACAAGAGGCAATTCAATCATAACTTAATGTTAAAACAGCTATCATAACATTATTTATCAATATGTGGCTTTTTTGGATTCTCGGAAGCTATAGAAATTAAAAATTAAAAACAGAAAATACGTTGGGACCATTGTTTTTGCTTACATCCCTCAAAATGGTCTATGCATGTTATTTTTATTAAAGTTTATATTCCCTTCTGGCAGTAGACAGTCAGTAAACAGTGTGCTAATGAAGTCTGATAGGTTTAATGTAATGGCAATCCCACCAAACATGTGATGTGACACCACTGAATAGAGAAACACTACTCTCACTAATGAGTTCATGCAAACATGGCATTTAAGCATTTAGGCCATGCAAACATTGCATCTTAGTTTCTTCTTTCAAATTCTAAATAGACTAAAATATTCGGTTGATAGATTCAATTTTGGATGATTTTTCCTGGTCAGGTTTTATAAATATATATTGTAGCACTTCTAAAACTGTAGACTTTTCATGATTAACCCTTTGTGTTGCATTTCTATTCTTTAAGTCACTTTGATAAAAGTATCTGCTAAATAAATAACCCAGCCGGCGTTCAGTTTGTAAAATCTGCATGTAGAAATTATGATTATTGATATCACTAGACAACTGATTTTTCAGGAGGATTGCAAGTAAATATTTTTGGTCAGATGGGTTTTGCCTGACAATAATAATTCCTGTGAGAGAGACATTAAAATGTATTTTCATGTTTCAATATCACACAAAAATGTAAGAGCCTATAGTATGCATTCAATATTATTCACTAACAATAGCAGATATTTCTTTAGATTTGGTACTATATATTTATTTAATTTGATTTAAATCAGCTTATATTTTGTATTCAATTATTTTAATCAAAATATTTGTTATTTGTTTTGTTATTATGGTTTTGTTATTATTATCTATTTATTTAAAATTATATTTTTAGTAGTGCTGGGCAAAGATTAGTCGCGTTTAATCGGATCCAAAATAAAAGTTTGTTTTGACGTAATATATATGTGTGTATTTATTATTTATATGCAATACTCACACATATACATTAAACAAAACATTTTGTTACATAGATATTTAAATTAATATACAATAGGTATCATATACCTATTTATATTTTATATCTAAATATAAATAAACATTTTCTCAAATATAGGCATGCATGTGTGTATTCATATATAGGCCTACATAATAAATATACACAGTACACACACATATATTATGTCAAAACAAACTTTTATTATGGATGTGATTAAAACTTATTTACATTAAACCCCTGGTATAAAAGTTCAAGAAAATTTTTGTACAACTCCACAGAAGTGCTATGATAGAAGATGTGTTTACCTGTGCCTTTAAGAGAGCGTCTATAATAAGGAATGGAAACATAATCCATCTCTCTCTCTCTCTCTCTCTCTCTCTCTCTCTCTCTCTCTCTCTCTTTCTCTCTCTCGTTGTCCAGTCTTGCCTCCAGTGGCGAATAACGGAACCCGTCAGACCTTAAATAGCTTGATAGTTTAAAGTTTGACCTTTTTTTTTGTATAACGTCGCTTGAAAAAGGCTTAGTCTAATAATAACTGTCCGTATCCGCTTGTAAGTCTCGCGCACTGTCTCTTTAAGAGGGTTTACCCACCGACCTCCTGTTGATCCGACAGACAGTGTATTTCCCCATACATTACCGCTCCTCAGTACCTCCCGCATCTCTCTCTGCGCTTTACTTCATTCATAACCATTTATTTATTTATATATTTATTCACTTTGGAAACTTGAAGAAGCTCAAAACATGGCAGAGGTTGGGAAAGGAGTCAACGCCGGGAAACTGGCCAGTAATGTACAGAAGAGGTTAACCCGAGCACAAGAGAAGGTATGCAGGCTTATGGTTACTCTTTTAGTGTGTGTGTGAGAAATATATTGTTAGTTATTTAGTTTGTACGTTAAGCTGAAAGGGTTTTACTAAGTTTATAGTTGAATATCAAATGATTTGAAACTTGTGTGTGGTACTGTAGGAAGAGAGTGTGAAAACAACAGCTGAAACGCATTATAACAGTTCATGTAACACTCGCTCGTGTGTTTGTCATGCTCACTTGTGGTGGAAATGATTTATTTGCTTTCCTCAAAGCAGATCCCGTTAAAGTTAAAGGTTTGAAACTCTGAATTCAGACTGGATTATTTAAGATGGAGGGCAACTGGTTTAGTGACAACAGCTCTTTTTAGTCTTTTTAATTAATCAATCAATCAATCAATCAATCAATCAATCAATAAATCAATATATGTGACAATTATTTTTTTTAATTGAGATGTTTGTCATCTGAAAGCTGAATAAATAAGTGACAACAGCTCTTTTTAATCTTTATAAACATTTTAATCAATCAATCAATGAGTCAATCAATATATGTGAATTTTTTTTTAAAATTGAGATGTATATGTCATCTGCAAGCTGAGTAAATAAGTGTGCCAATAATGTGTGGTTTGTTAGGATATGACAATATTTGGCAGAGACAACTGTTTGAAATCTGAAATCTGAGGCTATTGAGAAAAATCGCCTTTCATGTTCTCCAAAATAAGTTCTTAGCGATGCATATAAATAATAAAAAATTAAGTTTTGATAAATTCACGATAGGAAATTTAAGGTCTTCATGGAACAGGGTCTTTTATTAATATTCAAAGTATTTGTGAGACAAAATAAAAATCTATAATTTTGACAATGTACTTTTTTGACTATTCTCACAATTACACATATGCAAAATAAGATTGCTTTTGTGCTCCATGGCCACATTATATTATATTATATTATATTATATTATATTATATTATATTATATTATATTATATTATATTATTCATTCATTCATTCATTTTCTTTTCGGCTTAGTCCCTTTATTAATCTGGGGTCGCCACAGTGGGATGAACCGCCAACTTATCCAGCATATGTTTTACGCAGCGGATGCCCTTCCAGCTGCAACCCATCACTGGGAAACGTCCATACACACTCATTCACACACATACACTACGGCCAATTTAGCTTACCCAATTCACCTATACCACGTCTTTGGACTTGTGGGAGAAACCGGAGCTCCCGGAAGAAAACCCGTGCGAACACGGGGAGAACATGCAAACATGCAAAAAAAAACAGTGACCTTCTTGTTGTGAGGCGAACGTGCTACCCACTGCGCCATCGTGACGCATTATATTATATTATATTATATTATATTATATTATATTATATTATATTATATTATATTAGTGGAAAATCATTATTAAAAAATAAAACTAGCTATTGAACATGTCCACTGTTATTTCTCCAAGACAAAAATATAGTTCAGTGAATGAGTGATCATTTGTTTGGGCACATTGCCAGAAGGGGCAAGTTGTCACAATGAAAAGCTGCCGTTTATTGACTTTTATTTGGGCAAAAAATAACAATTAAAAATAGCAATATTCTAAAGTATTCTCATATTTTGTGCCCTACTATATGGAATGGTTTTTAGGTAACACTTTATTTTACATTTATCCATGATAAAAGTAAATTAATTAAGTATACATGCAGTTAAAACCAAACAGACGAAGCAAAAATGGAATTAATGTTATTACATTCTGAACTAATACCAACAAAATAAATACATTCATACAGGTTAAATGTAATTATGTAGATGGCACTTGTCTAAATGTACATTATTATGGGATTCACTTGTTTAAAGTGTTTCGATTCAAAACCACTTCTAGAGAAAACAAGCATTCGTGTGTTTCGACCTCATAATTACAGATCCCTTATGACAACTTCCTCATGCCCCAGTCAGTCTCATTTCTTCAGTAATGCTTTGCATCATATAAAAGCCCCAGAATGTCCAACTTAAAGTACACCAGGATTTAAACAGAGTCTCCTATAATATCAATCAAAGGCACATATTGAGAAGTTTGGATGATATCATGGCAAAGTTTAAAGGGATAGTTCACCCAAAACTGAACATTCTGTCATGATTTACTCACCCTTTACTTGTTTAATGATTTTTTTTTTTGTTGTTGAACACAAAAAAGATATATTGAAGAAAACTGGCTTCCTGTAACCACTGACTTCCATGGTATTTGTTTTCCCTACTGTGGAAGTCAATGGTTACAGGTTTCCATGCAGCTTTCGTCAAAATATCTTCTTTTGTGTTCAACTGAAGAAAGAAACTCACTCTGTAAAAAAATGTTGGGTTATACACAATTCCTTTATGCTGTCCCAACACAAATCGATTAAGTTAACTTCATTGTTTTTACAAACTTAAGTGGATTGAACATAAAACAATTAAGTTGTCCACCCAAAAAATGTTTCAACTCATTTTAAATAAGTAGTTTGAACAAGCAAAAAAAGTCAACAAAAGTCAAGTTTAAAACCCATTAAGCAAGAGTAAATAGTCAATTTTGGGTGAACTTTTAAGTCTCAGGGTATCAGTGGTAAAACAACACAAACTCAGAGGAGTGCAGGAGGTCCTAAACAGGAAGTGTCATTTCCACGCTAAACAGTCCAAATGACTGCTGGCCTCCAGAGCGCACAGCTGGACACCAGAGGCTTGCTGTGTGCAAATGCTTTTGATTTTGGATGTAATTCTCGGATGTAAGATCAGTGGTGTAGGAACTACCTGATAAATTCAGCAAGTCCCTAATAGGCATGGGATGATAACCGGTTTTAAGGTTTACCGTGGTTTGGAAAAGTCAGTGTTTTAAAACCGCTAAAATGTTCTGTTATACTGTTCCTACGGTATATGTAAGTGTTTTTTTTATAACTATTTTATTTAGGTTTTTAGGGCAACAGTATTTCCAGCAGATAAGGACCCTCCACATGAAAAGCTACTGGCCAGCCCACGATTCAGGAAACACCTGAAAAACAAATCGCTTATAAACCAACATCCAAACTTGCTCTGGAGCTGAACAGTGCAGTGACTTACTTTATATCCAAAGAAAAGAAAGATATCCAAAGATGCCTTTTCAAGTTGTAAAGAAATCAGTATTTTTGAAACCAGTGAAGACAGCAGAAGTCAATGATTTATTTTAATTGTAGCCTGACATGTTTACTGCTCCAAAATATTTAAAGGCTTCTTAAAATAAAATATATTGTGTTCAATGATAAATGTTCTGGACATTTAAAAAATAGTATATATTAGCAGTAATCACAATAATGTGAAACCGTGATATTTTTATCCAAGGTTATATACCGTCAGAATCTTATACCGTCCCATGCCTATCCCTATGGGTGTGTTTTGGGCATCTGAGGCATTCCCACTGGTTAAATAAATAGGATCCGTAGGGTCACTTGGTGTCAAAACATCACAAGTCTGCTCATTTTAGCCAATAAGAATACTGATCATTTTTGTTTTTGGCTGTTTTCAGCTTGATAACATTTTTTTCATGAGATGATAGGACAATTGGGATCTCTGGGACAGACAGTTTTGTCATTTCCTGTCCCTACCAACTGAGCAGACTCATTACTCTGCAATCATATAGATGCGCTCGGAGTTAAGAGGTTATCTCGGATCATTGTCTGCGCCTGTGTTTGTGTTCCTCTTCCTGCAGAGTCATTTCTTTTCTGTTTTCAGTTGGC
Organism: Danio jaintianensis; assembly: GCA_903798115.1. Taxonomy (NCBI): domain Eukaryota; kingdom Metazoa; phylum Chordata; class Actinopteri; order Cypriniformes; family Danionidae; genus Danio; species Danio jaintianensis. The sequence goes on from CAIGQV010000919.1 coordinate 10,112,624, forward strand.
TTTTTTTGTATGAGGTTCAAAAGTTTGGTTCTGGAAGTAAAAACTCAATTCATCTCCATATAAAGGACGACTGATTTTGAACAAAAAATGATAATTTTTTAAATACAGACCTTTAGTGAGCTAAATTAATCAATTGTATGTGCTTTTTTTAACCCATCGGTTTGCTATTTATTTATTCATTCATTTTCTTTTAGTCCCTTTATTCATTATCCTTTATTGTGGGGTCGCCACAGCGGAATGAACCGCCAACTTATCCAGAATATGTTTTACGCAGCGGATGCCCTTCCAGCCGCAACCTAACACTGGGAAACACCCATACACTCTTGCATTCACACTCATACACTATGGCCAATTTAGATTATTCAATTCACCTGTACCACATGTAACATGCAAACTCCACACAGAAAGGCCAACTGACCCAGCCGAGGCTCGAACCAGCGACCTTCTTGCTGTGAGGCGAACGTGCTACCCATTGTGCCACCATGACGCCTTATTTATTTATTTATTTATTTATTTTGTGTGGTTTTTAAATACTATTTCACTTCAGAAGTATGTAATACTGTAATTCCAACACTCTCACTGCAATTCGTAACTTTTTGTTTTAGTGGCTAATTCGTATTAATTCGTACAATCTCATTTGTATAATTTAGTACGATTTGCTCATCCTCCCAATGATGGTTGGGTTTAGGGGTGGGGTTTGGTGCCATGACTCCTTTTCAAAAATCGTACATTTTCGTATGACTGGCCTCGTTTGAACTTACGAATTAGCCACTAAACTGACAAAACGTAAAATAGTTACATGGTGGCCTGTCGCCTTACAGCAAGAAGGTCGCTGGTTCGAGTCCCGGCTGGACCAGTTGGCGTTTCTGTGTGGAGTTTGCATGTTCTCCCTGTGTTGGCGTGGGTTTCCTCCGGGTGCTCCCGTTTCCCCCACAGTCCAAAGACATGCGGTATAGGTGAATTAAACTAAATTTTCCCAGTAATGGGTTGCGGCTGGAAGGGCATCCGCTGCGTAAAACATAGGCTGGAATAGTTGCCGGTTCATTCTGCTGTGGTGACCCCTGATGAATAATGATATCAAAGCTGATTTTTCAGCATCAATATGGCATGCCATCTTTGAACATGTATTAGTGCAAGATATACGTTTCAAATCAATTACAACTTAAAATGTGCTCTGTTCACCCCAGAAAGTTTTCATACAGCTTTAGAAAACTTTGGTGGATTATGGTGAACAATTTACACTGGATGTTTGTTAATTTTACGGTGCTTTTTTGTCACAAAGTCTCCATATACACATGTAAGCTAATTATGACTCTGGCTGTGTGTGAACAATCCATTTAATACATTGATTTCTGTAGAAAAGTCTGAATTATGGTTGCACGATATATCGAAAAAAATATCGTTATCGCGATAATAGCATATGCAATATCCGTATCGCAGAGAAGTGCAATAAATTAAATTCATTTTATGTTCCGAGCATTTGTGTGCTTCATGCATAGGTTGTTTATCCAAATCTGACCAATCAGATGGGGCCTTTGGGCTGAAAATGAATACTAAAGCTGGGAGACGAGAGGAAAATGACTATATCCAATAGGAATCTGAATTTCAGCTGAGGTTTTAAGTCGTTTCTGGTATTTTAAAGTCTAAATATTTGCACTTTGTTACTTGTTTATTTTAGTATGATCATGACATAATTGTTTTTTTAAAATTGCTGATAAAATAGGCGTTTTTTTTTCAAGCTACAGTAGTTGTATCGCAAGAAATATCGTTTATCGCTTTATTACACTTATTAACAATACCGCATATCGCATAATTTCCCAGTATCGTGCAGCCCTAGTCTAAATATAATTGAGAGCTAGCAGTTGTTTAGTTGTGTTTAGTGTCCTTTAGGGTGTAGCCTGACTTAGTATTCAGCTGTCGGACTTTAAAGTACCTCTATGTGTGAATTTGTTTGTGTATACATATATAGTACAATTTAAAAAAATGTTTTAATCCACTTCAAATGATGACTAAGACAAGAATTGGCATTGTTCAATAGTTTTAGGACAAATTTGATCAAATGTTTTGATCCGCTTCAGATGTTGACTACTGTATACACTCTTTCTAAGTGCTACTCTGTCCATCAGTGGCATTGGCTTGAGGTAATGTCGCGGTCTCCTCTTCCCCCCTAAAACGCAGCCAGGTAGAGGAGAGTTTACCATAATTCTCTTGTGGCAAACGGCTCACATCTCTGCACTCTTCATGACTTTCTCACTCCTCACCTCTCCCTCATCCACCTGTCTGTCATTAGAGGATATCTGCCACTATTTTGGAACTCCAAGAAAGGATGTTCTTTAGTTACGCATTCTTTTTTTTCCCTGCATAAACATTCCAAAAGTGTTACTAAAAAGTAGGACTGTGCAATATGATGACATGTACAGTGCTCAACATAAATGAGTACACCCCATTTTGAAAATGAATATTTGTATCCATTTCTCAGTAAATATAGGTGATATATATTGGTGCATTTGAACAAAACAGATTTATTAAACGGATATATTTATTTTAGACACCGAACATCTTTAAAAATAGAAAGATAATACATTTAAATTCATGCTAAATATTGCAAAAAAAATTACAAACTACATTTCAACAAAATAAATTTTTTTTCGTTTCTCTTGAATTTTGCCGTTTTAAATTTTTTGTTTAATATTTTTATCTAACATATAAATTTGGACTACCAATTTTGGACCGTTATTATAAGTTATTTTGTTAGATTAGTTCCAGATTTGGCTTCAGTACTGACTAATCTAAGGTATATGCACAAATATAATATTGTAAAGCTTCCTATAGAAAATATGAATTTAAATGAGAGATTTTTGAGGGGTGTACTCATATATGTTGAGCACTGTGTATCATGTGGGCACAATAAAAAGTCTATTATTTTTTATTATGCTCAATCGTTTATTTTGTGATGTCACAAAACACATTGTTTACTATAATACTTTTTCATAATTTATATGAGCGCAATATTACACACCATTATGGGGATGCAGAGGGAAAACATGAATAACAGCATCGAGAGAAAGTTGCAATAAAAAAAAGTATAAAGTATATTTACATTTTGTGATTTTATAATTTTTTTCCTTCTTTTTTTGTATTTGTTTATTTTTATGTTGGACCTGTAGTCAGGTGTTTTAGATTTTATTAATATTTATTTTATATACATTTATCCTGAAGTTAAATACGATGAGTCAATTTATGAGTATATTCTTTAAAAAGTAAAAATAAAAAAATGGTCCTTTACATGTGGTCAATATATATATAAATAATAATTATATAAAATAAATATAAAATAAATATTAATAAAATCTAAAACACTTCAGAAACTAATGACTACAGGTCTAACATAAAAATAAATAAATACAAAGAAGGAAAAAAAAAATTGCAAAATGTAAATATTATACTTTTATACTTTTTTTTTTATTGCAACTTTCTCTCGATGCTGTTATTCATGTTTTTCCTCTGTAGCCCATAATGGCATGTAATATTGCGCTCATATAAATTATGAAAAAGTATTATCATAAACAATGTGTTTTGTGACACCACAAAATAAACGATAGAGCATAATAAGAAAGGACAGACTTTTTATTTTGTCCACATGATATACAGTGCTCAACATATAAGTACACCCCTCACAAATCTCTCATTTAAATTAATATATTTCTATAGGAAGCTTTACAATATTATATTTGTGCATATACATTAGATTAGTCAGTACTGAAGCCAAATCTGGAACTAATCTAACAAAACAACTTATGATAACGGTCCAAAATTAGTAGTCCAAATATATGTTAGGGAAAAATATTAAACAAAAAATTTAAAAAGAGCAAAATTCAAGAGAAACCTAAAAAATATATAATATTTTGTAGTTTGTATTTTTTTTTCAATATTTCGCATCAATTTAAATGTATTATCTATCTATTTCTAAAGATATATATATATATATATATATATATATATA
>CAIGQV010000919.1:10116726-10166591 GCA_903798115.1 Danio jaintianensis
ATATATATATATACACAAATATATATACATATATACATATTAATAACTATTAATTGATTGAATTTATAGAAATGGTACTATATCGTGATGTATATCGTTATCAGGATATAGTGTTGGGGAATGTTACTTCTGCAAGTAATGCATTACAATATTGAGTTACTAGTTGCGTTACTTTTTATGGTTACTTTTAAGTTACTTTTGTAACTTTCTTTTCTTTTTAAAAAAAAAGAGGTGCTCTGCAATTAACAACACACTGTATAATCTACACCTTCATATATCTTTAAAAAAATCACATACAAAAAAAATCTTTTATGATACTGTTATCTTCTGAGAACTTTCTGACCCCAGAGCTATACATGCTGTATATACAGATTATTAAAATGTGTTTGCTACTTTTGTAGTTTTTGTTTTAATAGTTAAGTAAAATTACTGTCCATTGAGAAAATCCCCTTTTCCTTTTTCTTCAATGTGTTCAAAATAAAATAAATACTTCTTCCATCGCAGAAATCTAAGGCTCTGGCCTGCCATCTTGGTTTCTGTCTGTTCCTGTGGGGAGCCCGTTCTCTCATTGAGTGCGTGAATTCAGCTATTTATTTTTTAAAAGCTAATTAATTAAACTATAAAGTAACTCAAATATTATTACTTAATTTAAAAAATGCTTACTTTACTCGTTACTTAGAAAAGTAATATTAATACATAACTCACACTACTTGTATGCGTTACCCCCAACGCTGTCAGGATATAAAATTACTTTTATCGTGATATGAGATTTTTGTCATATCACCCAGCTCCACTATAAAGACTCCTGGTCCAAATATGTCAGGATGACCCTGGAGGACAAGAGATGGGTGCAAAGTTACAACACTCGTCTTTTTCTCAGATTAGAAACCCCAAAGAAGTGTCCTCAGCCTCCTCCTGACCTCTGCTTTGATTGGACAGGCAGCTTGTCAATCAAGATCTTCATGCATGAGCCACACCCCTCTTCCGCACTCCACCCACACACCTGTCCGTCCTCATAGAGCTATTGAGCGGCGTGTGGATTGGGCTATGAATAGCAAACAGGCTGTATCTGTGAGCTAATCCTCTGAAACCCTTGTGAGACAAACCGTGGTGTGTGTGTGTGTGTGTGTGTGTGAAGGCCAACGGCTGTGGTCTGGGGTATATTTGGGGCTGTAACTGAACACCAGCACACATCGAGCATGTAAAGACCAGGGGCCTTTATAAAACACTGATGAACTGACATTTAACTTATACTTGAGAGAGTGTATTGATAAAGTCACATACACACAAACAGGCTACTGGTAAATTGTTAATTGTAAGCTTCTTTAATCTGTTAGTTAAAGCTGGAGAGGCTGACTAATTAAGCTTGCAAATCAGTATTGTCTCATCAAGGGATAGTTCACCCAATAACAGAAAATTCTGTCATCATTTATGATCATTGACTTAAACCAAACCAATTTGAGTTTTGTTTTGTTCTGTTGAACACAAAAGAAGATATATTGAAGAATGTTGGAAACCGGTAACCATTGACTTTCTTAGTAATTTTGTTTTTCCTACTATGGGTGTCAGTGGTACCAGTTTCTAACATTCTTCAATGCATCTTCTGTTGTGTTCAGTAACCGAAATAACTGGTTGGGAAAAAAGTCAAGGGTGAGTAAATAATGACATAATTTTTATTTTTTGGTGAGCTATCTCTTTAATCTTACATAACCTATGAGTAGGCCCAAACAAAGTCAGCGCCTACAGAAATTCACAGAAAACTCAATCTATATTTTTAACTAAAAATGTGTAAATATATATATTATTTTTTTATAATTAGTATATATTTCAGTCATGTTATTGGATAATAAGCAAATGTTTAGATGATTTATGTACAATACAGTTTGTGAAGTAATATTTTTGTCTTGTAGTGGATGTATTAAATGAGAAACTTACTAGCTTTGTTGACCAAAACAAGTGGTTCTAACTAGATTTGCATTGTAAAAGTGAAAAAGTTATTTTTTCTTTTGTTTCATGTGTTAAGTTTTCAGCTCCCATACTCTAAAAATCATTTTGCATATATCCACATTTTATTATTTATTTATATAATTATAAAAAAAAAACTTCTGACTTCTGGTCCTATCTTGGAGTATCGGTGGATGTTCCTTTTTTATTATAATAATCCAAAAGTATCATATTAGGAGTTGGGTTATGGTAAGTCCATAGTATATAATATAGTATATACATTAGAGCTGCACGATATTGGAAAAATCTGACATTGCGATATTTTGTTTTTCTGCTGTATATATTGCGATATCAATACAGTTTTCAAATTGATTGGGGTGATCTCGTAAGGGTGTGAATCATGTATAAACAAAACTAAACAAAATTGCTAGCAAGAATAATTACAACAGAGCAAAGAAAAAAGTCAAATAAACAGCGTTTATGATTTTCCAGAGAGTAAAACGGTAATCAGGTACAGACATTGAATAATGAAATGTAAACTAACACTGTATATTCTTCATTGTATTAATAATTCAGTAAAATTATTCTTCATTAAAGTTAAAAATGTTGTACTTTTTTTGTGCCCGAATGCTTTAAAAATCTCTTGAAATGCCTTTGAAACACATGCAAATGATAAAGTTTCCCTCTGTTATGGTTAGACTTTGCAATGACTCCACAAATCTCATGTATTCTCAATTGTTGTGCTGATCAACTATAATCCCTCAACATTGCATATCATGCGATGTGACTATTGCGGACACACACATTGCGATATCGATGCTGAAACGATATATTGTGCAGCCCTAATATACAACATTTTATATCAGGGCTGCACAATATATAGTTTCAGCATTGATATCACAATGTGTAAATCTGCAATGTCAAATTGGGGTTGTTATTAACCAGAAAACACAGTTTAGATGCGATTTGTGAAATCATTGCAAAGTTGAACTCAAATAGTGTGGAAACATTTCAGTTGGATGAGTTTTATAAGGCCTGTAACTGTAAGATTAAAGTGAATTTAAACCATTTGGGCACAAGAAATTCTGAAGTTTGCGACTAACATAGATTAATTGTGTGTAATTATTTATACAGTGAAGACTATACAGTGTTATTTTACATGTGATTATTGATTTTCTGTACCTCAATACTGTTAAACTCCACCACAAAGCAATGTATATTTCATTTATTATCTTTGCTCTATTGTTTTCGTCTGTACCTTAATTTTTGTATCATTTTGAATATTTAATGCAGATACACTCCCCTACCCATCCCAATCAATAATGAATTCTTTCCAAATAGTCATCTTGTGAAATTATATTCATATCGCAATATACAGTTGAAGTCAAAATTATTAGTCGTGCTGTGATTTTTTTTTTTTTTTTTTTTTTTTCAAATATTTCCCAAATGATGTTTAACAAAGCAAGGAATTTTTCACAGTATTTCCTATAATATTTTTTCTTCTGGAGAAAGTCTTATTTGTTTTATTTTCGGCTATAATAAAAGCAGTTTTTAATTTTTTAAAAACCCTTTTAAGGTCAATATTATTAGCCCCCTTAAGCAATATTTTTTTCAGTTGTCTACAATCATTATACAATGATTTGCCTAATTACTCTAACTTTCCTAATTAACTGAGTTAAGCCTTTAAATGGCATTTTAAGCTGAATACTAGTATCTTGAAAAAATATCTAGTCAAATATTTTGTACTGTCATCATGGCAAAGATCCCAAAATGTGGGTCAAATACTGACAAACCCAACCATTGGGTTAAATTTAGCAATAATTAAAAAGATGTAACCCAAGGCTGGGGTTTGTTCATATTTGACCCAAATTTAGGTTAAAACTCTTCTACATTTATTACAGTGTATAATCAATAGAGGTCAATGGTGCAATAAAGTAAAGAGAGGATGACTGTTCATCTGAATGGGGTCAGATCATGTGGGTGTGTTATTATGGGTCATTGCATCAATTAGTATAAAGTTTAATGTCAGTTGCTCAAATGTTTCTCTCGCTTACACACTGAGGAATCTCTCAGCTGCTGGACAAATGCTCAGTGTTGGTCTGATCAGAGTGGTATAAATTAAACCTGCTGATTCAGAGAGCAGTTCAGACAGAAGTCAAATACTTTTAAAGTGCCCCTATTATGCTTTTCTGGATATTACCTTTCTGAGAATGCGGAGTATGCAGAGTTTCAAAGATTCAAGTGCATGATAAATGGATTTATTGTCTCCCAGAATTAAGAATGAGTCATCAGTAATTCCAGTTTTTTTTTTTTTTTTTTTTTTGCTTAAACCTTGTGGCATTGTATGCATTGAAAAAAATGATTTTCTTACTTTGAGTTTTTGTCCTTTTTCTGGTCTAAATATCTAAAAATTCTTAAATCAAGAAGCATTTTCTAGACAAGTAAAAACTATTGTCTTTGTTTTCATAAATATGTCAAAATTAAGTGAGTTTTTCCTGAAAACAAGCAAAATAATCTTGTTTTCATTTTGAAATAAGATAATTTTGTTTACCCCATTTAGATATTCAGACTAGAAACAAGACAAAAACACGAAGCATTTTCTAGACAAGGAGAAATATTGTCTTTGACTGACAATGTAAATGTATTGTCTTTTTTTTCATAAATAACATGTTCAAATTAAGTGAGTTTTTCCTGAAAGCAAGCAAAATAATCTTTTCATTTTGAAATAAGATTATTTTGTTTACCCCATTTAGATATTCAGACTAGAAACAAGACAAAAACTTGAAACATTTTCTAGGCAAGCAAAAATATAGTTTTTTTTTTCATAAATAATATGTCAAAATTAAGTGAGTTTTTCTTAAAAACAAGCAAAATAATCTTGTTTTAATTTTCAGACTAGAAACAAGACAAAAACTCAAAGCATTTTCAGCAAAAATATAGTTTTTTTCATAAATAATGTCAAAATTAAGTGAGTCTTTCCTGAAAACAAGCAAAATAATCTTGTTTTCATTTTGAAATAAGATTATTTTGTTTACCCATTTAGATATTCAGACTAGAAACAAGGCGAAGACTAGACAGAGACAAGCAAAAATATTGTCTTTAACTGACAACATAAATGTAATGTCTTTTTATCAGAAATAATATGTCAAAATTAAGTGAGTTTTTCCTGAAAACAGTTGATATATGCAAGAATTTGGTTCATGTTAATGCTATTTTTTCTGTATTGTGAAATCGTTGCTTGCACTTTCAAAGAACTTACAGTAAAAACAATGAACTTACAGTAAAAATCAACTGTTACTGTGCTTACAAGTGGCGAGGAAGCCTCTGGAGCTGAAAATCAGATATGATAACAGGCATTTGATTTCGATTGCACACATTAAGAGGACCATTTACAACAGACTGGCATATCTGACCAATCAGAAAAGGACAGGCTATCAGAAAGGCGGGTCATACCCCTGGCAAATTCTTAAAGCTTTTGTTCAAATGTAAATATAAGCTGAGAAATATTTTCACAATGATGCCTATTGTACATCATCTTATCTTTTGGAAGAAGCCTTTCTGGTCAAAAAAACTTGCTAAAAGTAACAGAATTTTGGGTTGTATATATTCATTGTATTGATTGACTGTAGATATTCATTGTCATATTTTTAGCGCACTGCACATGGGTCACCTGTTTTCGTCAGCCATTGTGAAATCATTGAAGCGCTAGTCTGACAGTGTTATAGTGTACAGTCATATCCAGTGTTCCTGGAAGACCTCTGAGTCAGAGAGAATGCCTTCATCCTGAATCTGCTGCTCCGCGCAGGCCGTCACGATGACACGCATCCAGGACACTGTATTTTAGGATGACAGGGGTCTCTGGAGGGAGGGGTCCTGCTGCAGTGCATTCGGGATCAGCTTTCAAACACTCCCTGCACAGTGAAATACATTCTTCTAGAAGAGCACAGCTGACACGGCCTATATTAATATAGGCCAAGAGAAAGCCAATGGGAGATTAGAGGTCACTGTGCTTTCCCCTCCAGTGTGACTAAATTCTGGATCAAGATTTTTCTAGAATTTACAGTTTGTTGTTTAGCTAGTTAATGTTAGTTCAGGGTGGCACAGTGGCTCAGTGGTTAGCACTGTCACTTCACAGCAAGAAGGTTGCTGATTCGAGTCCCGGCTGGCAATTGTCAGTTGGCATTTCTATGTGGAGTTTGCATGTTCTCCCCGTGTAGGCGTGGGTTTCCTCCGGGTGCTCCGGTTTCCCCCACAGTCCAAAGACATGCGCTATAGGTGGATTGAAGAAACTAAATTGGCTGTAGTGTGTGAATGCGAGTGTGTATGGGTGTTTCCCACTACTGGGTTGCAGATGGAAGGGAATCCGCTGCGTAAAACATATCCTGGAATAGTTGGCGGTTCATTCCGCTGTGGTGACCCCTGATAAGCCGAAGGAAAATGAATGAATGTTAGTTCATTTATTTACTATCATGGACTAATTATGAACAAAACATGTACAGCATTTTTTAATCATAGTTCTACATTATGAAAATCCAATTTCATGCTTAACATGCGATAATGCACCGTGAGTTAACGTGAGCTAACAATGAACAACTGTATTTTCGTTAAATAACATGTGCACTGTGATAAATGTATCGTTCATTGTTTATTCATGTTGGTAAATGCATTAACTAACATTAACTAATGCAAACTTATTGTAAAGAGTTACCTATTTTTCTTTAGTTGCTTTTTTCATACAGTAAGTAGTGATCCGCACTCAAATGAATATTCTTTTAACATAATTATTGATTTGAGCTGAAATGTTTGTGTCAGTTTTCTGACAAATGTAAAATAAAACAACATAACAAGAATAATTCCTATTAAATCCTTCAGCTACTGCACCCCCTGGTGCTGGAATCAGCTTCCAGAAATGATCAGATGTGCTCCAACATTAGGCACATTCAAATCAAGACTGAAAACACATCTGTTTAGCAGTGCCTTTACTGAATGAGCATTGTGCTACGTCCGACAGATCGCACTATTATGTCTTCCTTTTCTTTTCATTCCTTTAAAACCGGTGTTAACACATTTTAATCTGTTTTTAATAATTTTTATTCTTTGTTGTTCATTCATTCATTCATTTTCCTTCAGCTTAGTCTATGATTTATCAGAAATCACCACAGCGGAATGAACCACCAACTATTCCAGCATATGTTTTACGCAGCAGATGCCCTTCCAACCACACAATCACAATCCAAACAATCAAAACCACAATCACATTCACACAGACACTTGCACACTACGGCCAATTTAGCTTATCCAATTCACCCAAAGCGCATGTCTTTGGACTGTGGGGGAAACCGGAGCACCCGGAGGAAACCCACGCAAACACGGGGAGAACATGCAAACTTTACACAGAAATGCAAACTGGCCCAGTCAGGACTCAAACCAGTGACCTTCTTGCTGTGAGGCAACAGTAATGTAAAGCACTTTGAATTACCATTGTGTATGAAATGTGCTATATAAATAATCTTGCCTTGCCTTAGTCCAGATCACTACTTCCTGTATTAGCAATGTAGCAGATCAAGTAAAAAAAACCCCATAATAACGCAAACTACATTGTTGAATATGAATATTTTTGCCCCCCAAAAATGTACAGAATGTACAGATTTCCTGTTGTGTAGCCATTTTTCAAGTTCTGTAAAACATGTTGCACAAGGAGCTTTTTAGTTATAGAGAAGTGTACATTATGTCTTCTGGAAAAGAAGTCTGCATTTATTTGATAAAACAGAGCAAAACAGTTATGTAATGACATTCATTCATTTTCTTTTCAGCTTAGTCCCTTTATTAATCAGGGGTCACCATAGCGGAATGAACCGCCAACTTATACAGCATATATATAATTTACAATATATTTACAATTTACAATATATAAAAGCTATATGAAATATGAAAGGTCACCCAAAAATGTAGAATTATTATTTACTCATGCACCTCAAGTGATTATAAACCTTTATGTGTTTCTTTCTGCTGTTGAACACAAAAGAAGATCATTTGAAGAAAGCTGAAAACCGGTAACCATTGACTTCCATAGTGTTTGTTTTTCCTACTTTGGAAGTCAGTAGTTTCCAGCTTTCTTCAAAATGTCTTCTTTTATGTTCAACAGAAGAACCTTAAACGGGTTTTGAACAAGTGAGAGTAAAAGCTGACAGAATTAAAAAATTTTGTGAACTATCCCTTTACATTTTTGTTCATTAACAAATCCTGATTCATTAAAACCATGCTTTGTTCTACATTTATGTAAAAAACAGGAAACAATCTTATGAACAAATTCATATACGCAAGCATATGTTGTGATATAGGTGGCGATTTTTCATGAGCTACCTCTGTGCATGCCAATAATACATAATCCAAAATAATTAGCTAAAAATGAGACCCAATGTTATATTGTTTTTCATCAAATGTGACCCTGGACCACAAAACCAGGCTTATGTTGCACGGGTATATTTTTGGAAAAAGCCAAAAACACATTGAATGGGTCAAAATGATTGATCTTTTTTCTTTTATGGTAGTCAAGATCCCTGTGATAAAGCTCTTGTTGTGAGGGTAAGAAGGCAGAGTTGATGATAAGGTCAATTCAAATAATCTTTTATTTTGAATCAACATAAGTTCCAGCAGGCGACACGGTGGCGCAGTGGGTAGCACGATCGCCTCACAGCAAGAAGATCGCTGGTTCGAGCCTCGGCTGGGTCAGTTGGCATTTCTGTGTGGAGTTTGCATGTTCTCCCCGTGTTCACGTGGGTTTCCTCCGGGTGCTCCGGTTTCCCCCACAGTCCAAAGACATGCTCTATAGGTGAATTGGGTAAGCTAAATTGTCCGTAGTGTATGTGTGTGAATGAGTGTGTATGGGTGTTTCCCAGTGATGGGAAGTGAGTTTTTCAGCTGGAGGGGCATCCGCTGCGTAAAACGTATGCTGGATAAGTTGGCGGTTCATTCCGCTGTGGCGACCCCAGATTAATAAAGGGACTAAGCCGAAAAGAAAATGAATTAATGAATGAATAAGTTCCAGCAGTAGCTTTCTGGTTCTGGCTCTCTCTCCAATCTGTCATTTGGCTGGGCTTTAAACATTAGCTGCGTCTGAAATCACCTACTACTCACTAGGTACTGCATTTGAATTTATATGTTGACCGCTAGAAAAGTACATGCAATACAGTATAAATGTGAGTAGTAATGGAACTCGGACGTACTACATCTGCCATTTTGTCATGATCACATGACCTACCCACATCAATTGTGTCGCTTCACTCCCATTCATGAATTCTCTCGTGGTGCATCATGGGATAACTTCAGAATCTCGCCGGAAGTAGTAGGTCATCCGGGTATTTCTCGCATACTGTTTCTCGAATTCTATGAATTTGGACATACTACTTGGCTCACATATTGTTTTTAGCATACTATATAGTACGGAAGTGTGCGATTTCAGACGCAGCAATTGTCTCCCATCCTAATCACTGCACGACCCAGGTGTTATCAATGCATTTGATTGACCTACTTTCGAACCGCCATGCTCCCAACCTGCTCTCCCTCTGTGTGGGCCGTTCGACCATGTGACCCTCTCATGAAAATCATCTTACTCACTCACTCACTGTCCTTCAGCTTAGTGCCTTATAAGGGGTCGCCACAGCGGAATGAACCGGCAATTACTCTGGGAAATGTTTTATGCGGTGGATGGCCTTCCAGCTGCAATATTCATCTTACATGAAGACATTTGGTAAATCTTCTACCGTAAATGTATCCAAATTTAAATTTGGTTATTAATATGCAATGCTAAGAACTTAATTTGGACGACTTTGAAGGCGTTTTCTCAATATTTAGTTTTTTTTTCGAACGCTTAGATTCCAGATATTCAAATAGTTAAATCTTGGCCAAATATTGTCCTATAAACAAATCATACATGAGTGGAAAGTTTATTCATTTGGATTCCAGATTATGTACAATTCTCAATTAAAACAAAACAAAAAGACACTTATGACCAGTTTTGTGGTTCAGGGTCACAAATTAATGCAGCATTGGTGAGCATAAGAGACTTAAAATCTTAATTATTCCCATTTTAATTTGGTAATATATAGTTGTCTTTTCATATTAAACTTAATAGAAAGTTTTTTATTGTGTAAAAAAAAGTTATATTGAATCCTTTTGATATTATAAAATGATGAGCTTTTCTGTTGCCCTTCTCAGGCCGACAGAGACCAATGTCTCTGGGCCACAAATGGCATGGCATGTTTAATATGTCGCTAAGAAGTGATATGGGGGAGCAGAAGTAAAAGGAAATGACCTTTTGAATAAACTAAACCGGATACGAGCACTACCTTGTACATACTAGACAGGAAGTAGGCCAATCTGAACTAAAGGATAGTGCGTAAATAAATCTACTAGGAAATGTTAATCTTGTATAATGGAAACATCCTATGAAATAAAAGAACTTTTAGATTTGGACTTTTGCATGTGTGGAAAGAATATGATATAATTATGGCAGCTCGTTGTTGTAAGACTGGGTGATAAAAGGGATAGTTCACCCAAAAATGAAAATTGGGATTCTCAAGTGGGATTCTCAAGTTTTTTTCAAGACTTTCTTTATTCTGTTGAACACAAAAGAAGTTTTAAAGAAAGCTGAAAACCTTTTACCTCCATACTAGAAAAAACAAATACTATGGAAGTCAGTGGTTACAGGTTTCCAGCATTCTTCAAAATACCTTCTTTTGTGTTTAATAGAAGAAAGACACCCATAAAGGTTTGAAATAAGTAAAGGGTAAGTAAATAATGACAATTTTAATTTGCGGGTGAACTATCCCTTTAAGTTTAATTTTTTATGAACTGTTAGTGTATGTGAGCTTTCCTAAAGGGAAAAAGGAACTTGGAACTGAGACTGTTAGCATCATTCGCGGTGGCCAGGGATCTAAGACCCTCTTTCTTGGCACTCTTTTTTAGATGGCTTGTCCACCACTAAAAGAATCCAATAAAAATTGAACTGATAAAAAAATATATTGTGTTAAAAGTTATTAAATCAATAAGCCGAGGCCATGCATGAGATTTTTTCCATGGTATTACTGTATGTTGTTAAAGTGGGTTTTACACTTTGTTTCCTTTAGTGTGTAATGTTGCCATTCAAGCATGAAAGAGGTCCAAAATTAATATGGATCTAATATACTGATACACATGCATTTTTTTTCTGAACGAACTGACTACATCAGATAAGTCATCTATATAGATATATGATAGATATGTGACACAAATGTATTTGTTTTGAGGTGTTTATATAGTACTGTGCGAAGAGCCGCATGAAAATAAGGCTTATTTGTCAACAATTTGCCCCGTAAACATTTACATTTAGTCATTTAGCACACTGTAAAACCTATCAGTGAAAATCACTAAATGAAATAAGTTGGTTTAACTTATAATTAAAATAAAAGGTACTTTGACTTAATGAAAAAGAGTTATGGTAACTCATAAACTGATTATATTTAGCAAAACTCAAATCTAATGAGTTTTTTTTGTGTTAACTTTAATGCTAGAAGCAATACCAAACCATTTGAGTAGCTATATAGTTGTTTGGACTTAATTTGTTCTATTAACTGATTTGATAACTGAACTTAAAATGTTTAAATTACTACTACTCTAAATATTTGACCACATCAACACAAATAATATCTGTGTATATGACTCAATATACATGTATAAGTTTACAGTACTCAAACCATTTTGTTTCAAAACTTAAATGGTTTGCCGCAATCTGTTTCCTCAAACAGTTTGAGTTAACCTAACTTATCGGGTTTTACAGTGCAGTTGCTTTTGTCCAAAGTGACTTACAATTGAGGAGGCATTGAGCGATTCAACAAGAGGCAATACACACAAGAAGTGCTAATTATACAAAGAAACTGTTAGTGCTCAGAGAATTAAGTGCTATTTTTAAAAATTTTTAAAGAAAGAGTTTTTCTACGGGTGGTTTGTCATGCCCACTCACCTGTGTGCAGTTCATTAATGCAGTGTTTTTATAGATATAGAGTGATTGTAAGAAAGTGTCAGATGTGCAAAACTGGTGCAAGTGTCAGTTAAAGTGTCAGAGAGATGAAGGAGTGTGTTTTCTACAGGTGGTTTGTCAAGCCCACTCACCTGTGTGGGGAACATTTAGAATTGCATAATCATTTGTGAGAAAAAAAGAACAAATGTTGTTGGTGTTTTATAGCCTCCTAGTGTTTATTTTACCTAGAAACAGAGGTAAAATGTGTGTATAAGTACATTTTTATGCTTGTGCAGAAATGTTACTAGTCCTGTTGTATTCCCTATGAGTTTGGGTTGTGTATATGTGTGTGCGCTTTTGACTTAATGTTTGAATTTGACAGTTGATGGAAATCTAATCTAATACTCTGGTTTGACAACAAGTTTTCTGTGTATATAATATTTCTTCCTTTTTTCTGCAATAACCAAGGCACAAGCTGTAAAAGCCCTACCCTCTTCTGGTAAGGGTCGGGAAGGAGCAGCCTATTTGCATTTAAAGAAAGACAGGAAACGTTTTTTTTTGCTTTCACATAAAAGGGCAATTACAGTATCCTAAAATATCTGTGTTTTCCACAGTTTCACAGATACATTCTGCTGACACTTACAGTACATCTTGCAAAAAGGTCATATTACTACCCCTTTAAACTTTATCGATGCATAATAATTGCATTATATTACAGTTACTTGTATTCATATTGAGAATGATCACAACTTCATTATACATTATAGCTTAACAGAGTTGATCAGAATGTAAGGACAGATACAGAATAATGTTTTTGTTTATTACTGAAATGACAAATAATACAGAAAATAAATGTCTCAAGCAAATGTTTATTTAGTAAACACACCAAAAATATGAAAAATTAGGCTTAATCATTTTATGGTAATTGAAGCTGAATGAATTTTAGATTAGGTTGAACTTTATTGTCATTAAACATGTACAAGTACAAGGCAATGAAATGCAGTTTAGGCCTAACCAGGAGTGCAATAGCAGCAAGTGCAGGACATAAGTATAAGTTATAAGTGCAATTATAGAAAAGTATGGGTAATATTTACAGATGAATGTACTATGAACAAAATATACAGGACATTTTAACTAGAATCAGAGATTTACAAACATACTGTACAGGTTGCTATTAATAATCAGGGATATTCAAATAGATATGAATAAAGAATGTATGATTCAGGATGCAGAGACAGAAAAAGCTATAGTATATTTTATACTAGTATGTTAGTTTTATATTAGTAGCTTTATTATTAGCAATAACTTAATATAATTTGTGTTATTATTCAAAATGGTTTCATTCACTTTTTTTTAAATATTAGATTTATCTTGGAGACACAAAATGTACCCACAATACTAGAATCATATGCATAACTTCACTTCTTTTGCTTTGTTTTCCCGTAGGTGATGCAGAAACTGGGAAAGGCAGACGAAACCAAAGACACAGCCTTTGAGGAGCAGGTAGCCAACTTTAACAAGCAGATGGTAAGAGCCTTAACCCTTAATACACTGCTTGCTTTGAATTTTGACCTCTGACCCCTTTTCATGCTTCTTAAATATCTAGTGATGGATTCTTCTCTCACTCCTCTCTATTCACAGAACGAGGGCACCAAACTGCAGAAAGACTTAAAAGCATATTTGCTGGCAGTCAAAAGTAAGAGTCTCATTGTGTACCTGATATTTTAGGAGAACCATGAGTGGTCTTGTGAAATTAAAATGAAGCATTTTAGATGTTAGTGTCACTATGTTAGTTTTAATGAGATCTATAAGCTAGTGTGCTCCAAAAACAATGACAAAAATTGCATTTAGAAGATATAAACCTGATATAAACATCCCAAAAATCTTGCAGTTTGTCACTTCTGCCTTTTTTTGACATCACCTCATTCTTCAGTTTCTCATCAAGTCTTGACCAATCAAATGCTCGTATCTGACATGTCCCGCGCAAGATGCTTTTCATTTGATGCGCTAGATCTCAAGGACTCTCACTGGCAGAGCTGTGATAAAATGAAACGCTATTGGCTGTATTTTATAAAGGGGAGGACCTACTATATGTCACGCCCTCTCTTCATGTTTCAGTTAAGATTACGTCAAACTTCGAATAAGAAATGCACATTTTAAAGCAATTTACGGGACCTTTAAAGGAATAGTTGATCCAAAATGACTTTTATTCTTCCACAAATGAGCACCATTGGTTACCATTGACTTCCATTGTGTTAAAAAAGTGGCATTTTTCAGCACGTACCTTTTTATAGAATTATTAAAATACAATTAAACAGTGTTTATCTCAAAGCACAATGATTTGAGAAGTTTTGTTGATTGTGGTTGTGGCTATCTGTAATTTGATCTAGGTTTACTGGTAACTTGACTGCACGTCATTTAGAGGAAAGTGAAAGCTAATCTAGAAAGTTTTAAAGACAAACAAACACAGTCAATCTATGCACTCAAGCACCAGAATATGAAATCGTATGTGTTTCTCTTAGATAAAGCACATGAGCTTCTCTCAAAGCAAAACAGATGATAGTGGGTTTTCACTGTACCTGCCTCTGTGTGTAATGCAGATAAGACCATCACAGATTCTTACTTGGTTACACACACACACACATGTGGAAAGTGTTTTCAGGTCAGGCCATATTGGTTTTCTTTTTAAAGGGACAGTACACCTAAATGTTCAGTCATAATATGCTCGTCATTTTATCCTCATGTTGTTTTTTTATACAACAATTTTACAAATTGTTAAATTTTATAGTTGTTTTACACAAAAGGACACATCTGACAAAATGTAAGTCGTAGATTTTTGTATACATGGTAAATAAATGGGGAGTGGATCTGTCGGGTTTTATACAAAATCACACCATAAAAACATCATAAAAGCAGTCTTTCTGTAGTATTTATTCATTTAAATTATAGTTTTTTCATTAATTGTACATTTTTTAAGTAGTTTTTGTCTTTTTTTTTTTTTTTTTTAATTTCTCTAGTTCTACTTCTGTAGTTTTCTATAATTGATTTATTTGATTGATTTACTTTGTTTTTTGAAATGTAATTATAACATAAATAAATCAAAGAAATAAAAGAGTACAAATGCTCAGATTCGTATATAGAACATCAAAAGTCTGTAAAAATAAAATAATAATAATAAATAACCAAAAGATAAAAAAGAGGACAAAGAATGAACAATGTAGAGTATTACAGAATTTTAATATTTGTTGTAATATAATACAATGAAGATGAGGTTCCTAATAGTCCATGGGGGGGTTACATTTTTATTTCTAGGTTTAGTAAATAACTTAAATTAAATGAAAATAACTATTTTTTCGGAATCTCAAATAAACAAAGCTTTTTAGATTTTTTTTAGCTAAGGTAATATCATGTGTCATATATATGAGCAATATCACATGAGTAGCAATGCGATATGGCTGTATATCGGCACTGGTGAGAGGCGTGCGTTGGCTCAAATGGAGAGTCTCAAAAACCCTTTTGTAAGAGGAACTACTTTCTTCGGCCATTCCTTCACATCTGCAGCTGACCGTCAGAACAGCAGAAGCTGTTACTAATTCACCAACGTCACTTTAGAGCTAGTATTTGAATGATTCTTTTGTGTAATGTCTAAAATGATGACAAAACAGGTGATTTTGCTCACATTTTAAGATTATAAGGCTGAACGGCATGAAATGCCATCAGTCTACAGAGATATCTCCCAGTATTTCTCTGTTACAATCAGGAGATCACAATAATTAACCCAGAAAAAGCCAGAGCAAAGCAAACACTACCAGATTACTATGGTATAAATACAGCACTACAACATTCCTAAACAGAGGGATCGACTTAAAATGTCATTTACCTGTTCTGTAATGATTTGTTCAGCTGTAGTTTGAAATGTACACTGAAAAAATGCTGTTTTTCTCCCCTAAGGACTTATTATGTGGTCTCTGTCGCCATCTTGTGGCGGAACGTCAACCGTCTTTGCTCTGCTCAGTATGACAGGCTGATGGCCGCGAACGTGGTGAATCTCCAAAATTATAAATATTTAAAATAGGCACTATCCTTATAAATAAACTGCATAGTTGCAATCTAAGCACCTACATTCTCGCCTAAAAAAAGTCTCAAAAGTACATTATGTTGTCCAACAGCTACAATATTTGTCAAACTGTAGAGTGTCCTCTGCGTGCCACTCATGTGGGAGTAATACACAAGGGTGAAGAGGCTGTACGAGTGCTGATATTACTTTAATATCTCACGGCTATCAGCCAATCAGATTTGAGAACCAGACAGAATACCTTTTTAATCAATTTGATGAACCAATTTTGTTTACTCTGAATGCAAATAGCATTTTGGGTTCTAAAAAATCATTAGTTAAATTTATCTAAAACAATAGAACAATAAGCAAATCAAAGATTAGCTGCCATATGTGACTGAAAATAAAATCAAAAGGTAAAATAATTTTGATCTAAAACAGTATTTCTAAAGTAGGCCCTACTCTCCAAAAAAAAAAAGATTTGACAAACTACTTATTTAAAATGAGCTGAAACAACACAATTCTTGAGATTTTTTTTTGGGACAACTTAATTGTTTTATGTTCAATCTACTTCAATTAGCTAAATTAACTTAATTGATTTGTGTTGGGACAACATGAATTAATATGTGTGGAACCCAGCATCATAAGAAAATTGAGAATCATTTACCAACCCCCTATGACCAACCCTCATATGGTTCCAAACCCAAAACCTTTTGTTTTTTCAAAGCTCTTTGCATTTTTTTTTTTTTTTTGTAAAGATTTTTCCAACCTTCAGAATTTGCACAGCAGTTCCTATATTTCACAATTCTTTAATGAAACCACCTCTGGTACAATAGTAGTACACAAAAAAATGCAAAGTAAGCAGATGACCTTCCTCATACAGCAGACTGTAATATCTACTACTGTGTCCTAATGCAGCGTCTTCCCTCAGCTTCCTGCCATTGAGCCCACAGCAGCTCTCACTTCTCTCAAACACACCAACAGAAAGACAATATACACGCATGTCAGCTTAAACATGACAGCATCAGTGCCCTTCTGTCTGTCTGTCTGTTTCCACAGCAATGCACGAGTGCTCCAAGCGTCTGCACGACTGTCTGGCAGAAATGTACGACCCCGAGTGGTTTGGCAAAGAGGAGGTGGACTCCATCGCAGAGGTGTGTAATTATGAGCACAAACACTGTTTGGAATGTGTCACATTAGTATTTTCAATGCGAAAAATCTCACAGGAAAGGCAAATTATAAAGGAGATCCCTTTAATACTGCTGTTTTTTTTACTTCATGGAAAAAGGCTGCAAAGGTTACAGATAATGACTAGATTAAACTTAATGATCAACTTTTTTGGGGGGGTGTTTTTTTATTCTTTGGGATAAATACTAGAGACAATTGTTACTAGAAATCTAATATAAAGTTAAAGTCAAAATTATTCGCCCTCCTGTGAATTTCTCCAATATTTCCCAAATGATGTTTAACAGAGCAAGGAATTTTTCACTTTATACCCTATAATATGTTTTCTTCTGGGAAAAGTCTTATTTGTTTTATTTTGGCTAGATGTTTTTAAAAACCATTTTAAGGTCAACATTAGCCCCTTTATGCAATATCTTTTTTCTTACAGAACAAACCATCATTATACAATGACTTGACTAATTACCCTAATTAACCTAGTTACACCTATAATATGCACTTTAAGCTGAATACTAGTATCTTGAAAAATATGTAGTAAAATATTATATACTGCCATGCACCGCAAAGGTAAAATAAATCAGTAATTAGAAATTAGTTATTAAAACTATTATGTTTAGAAATGTGTTGGAAAAATCTTCTTTCCGTTAAACAGAATTTGGAGAAAAAATATACGGGAGGGCTAATAATTCTGGCTTCAACTGTATGTGCAATTTACAAATATGACATAGAAGTTCACGTTTGGATTTCACATATATAAAATATGTCGTATATGCAACATATATTTTAAAATATTGCAAAAATTCCATTTACATATTTTTCAATCATTGGAATTACACATATAGCCGTATATATTTGAATATATTAGCTATAATATTATATATGTGTTTATATATGGCCATATATCAGATGTATGGGTATAAAATGTGTATAGAGCTGGAAAACAAATGTTGATGTGCTTAGATTATTTGATTTAAAATGTCATATTGAAAACACTAGATTAAATGGAAAAAGTCAACAGAAGTCAGAATTAAGAGTTAAAAACTCCAAATGTAGGAGAAATGTCCCCTTTTCCTCCTCAGAATATTACTTTATAGCTCACAGTTATGAGTTTATAATTCACAACTCTAATAAAAGAAGACAAATTTAAGAGATATAAAGTCATATTTGTTCAAAAAATCTGAATTATTAAACGTATTTGAGTTTTTATTCAGTGGCAGGAATGGGCTTCCATACCTTCCAAATCAAATTAAAAGTCATAGAACAAAAGATTTAAAAATATATTTATGTTTACAAAGGTTAAGGTCCAGGTTTCCTTTTCACTTGATTTTATTTTTTTTGTTAATTTTAACATTTTATTCATAAATTAATCTCCCCAAAAAACATCCATCATGCTTTTCACAAAGATATAATAATTTCACCACAAATATATGTATATATATGTATGTATATATATATATATATGTATATATATATATACACACAAATGGAAATGTTTCTTCATCAGCAAATCCTCATATTTTATAATAGAAAATGTTTGAAGCTCATGTTGAGTAATTAAACAATGCTGAAAACATTTTTATAATAAATTAATCCCCCCCCGCATCAACTAGGCATACAATAACAATGCAGCCTACAAAATAGCACACAAATCCATACCTTTCTTATACACACACACACACACGCACGCACGCACGCACGCACGCGCGCGCGCGCGCACGCACACACACACACACACACACACACACACACACACACACTTCTATATATACACACACACACACATTCAAATTACATAACTTAAAAAATAATAATAATTAATTAAAATAAATAGATAATAAAAAGTAATAATAAGTTTAAAAAACATTGATTCTTTTCATTATTATTATTATTATTATTATTATTAATAAGACATTTATTTTGGCAGGAAAACCTCTTGAGATTTGTAGTTCTGGATACATATTGTACACATTTACTGTAAATAAATGCAGCCTTGATGAACACCCCAAACATTTGAAAAGTAGTTTATATTTCAAATCAAATCTACCAAGACCAAATGACTTAACCTGTGCTAACCACACACTCTTAACAATGATCTCATGCCAATGTGTTTTCATCATATCACTTAAAGGAAACTTTACATTTATATTTAACCCTGGATGCTGTTCACACAACTGTTTTGAACAATTCTTGAGCCATTATTCTGTTCATTCATTCTGTTTTCTACTTTTGTTTGATTCCTTCCTTCCACTCAAACTTGCACATCTCTCTGTGAGTAAAGGAGATGATAGAGAAAGAAATGGATAATAATCTGGAGGTAAACTTGAGTAATGACACTTTCAGACTGCAGCTCTTGAGCTAGTGATGTTAGAGTAGTGCTGATGCAGTCATATCTATTTTAGAGTAGATCTGTACATACATGTTTACACTTTTGTCATCTGTGGTTTGTCTGTGTGTGTGAGAAAGACAATGTGTATAAAATGAGGTCTACACAATGTATCGTTTCAGCATCGATATAGCAATGTGCGCATCCGGAATAGTCACATCACAGGATCTGCAACGTCGAATGAGCACTGTAAAAACATAAAAAGTTGACTCAACTTAAAATTGCAATGCACAGCTTTTTTTGAGTTGACTCAACTTTTAACCCACACAGCAAAGTTTTTGTCTTGTTTCTAATCCAAATATCTAGAAATTCTTAAACCAAGAAGCATTTTCATTAAATTCGAGAAGCATTTTGCAGTGCAAGTACTGTAGTTGACTCTATTTAAGTTGAGTCAACTTAAAAAAGCTGTTGCCTTTCAATTTTAAGTTGTCAATGTTTTTATTTTTTACAGTGAGGATTATAGTTAAGTAGGAGTTAAAAACACACATGATTATGGAGTAATTGCAAAGTTTAACCATAAAGTTATCAAAAAATATATCATTTGCATGTGTTTTTAAGGCCTGCGACTGTGTACGCATTTCAAGCCATTTTAAAGCACTTTTAGTAAATATATACACTACCTGACAAAAGTCTTGTCATCGATCCCAGTTGTAAGAGCAACAAATAATAACTTGACTTCTAGTTGATCATTTGGAAAAGTGGCAGAAGTTAGATTTTTCTGATGAATCATCTGTTGAACTGCATCCCAATCATCACAAATACTGCAGAAGACCTATTGGAACCCGCATGGACTTCACATGGATTCACACAGAAATCAGTCAAGTTTTGGTGAAGGAAAAGTCATGGTTTGGGGTTACATTCAGTATGGGGGCGTGCGAGAGATCTGCAGAGTGGATAGCAACATCAACAGCCTGAGGTATCAAGACATTTGTGCTGCTATTACATTACAAACCACAGGAGAGGGCAAATTCTTCAGCAGGACAGCGCTCCTTCTCATACTTCAGCCTCCACATCAAAGTTCCTGAAAGCAAAGAAGGTCAAGGTGCTCCCGGATTAGCCAGCCCAGTCACCAGACATGAACATTATTGAGCATGTCTGGAGGATGATGAAGGAGGAGGCATTGAAGATGAATCCAAAGAATCTTGATGAACTCTGGGAGTCCTGCAAGAACACTTTCTTTGCCATTCCAGATGACTTTATTAATAAATTATTTAAGTCATTGCAGAGATGTATGGATGCAGTAGTCCAAGCTGACTGTCCTAACTAATTAAAAATTAAGGCATGATCATATTTTATTTTGGTAAAATAAGCGTAATCTAGAGGCCTTTGCCTTTCATATAAACAACTTCGGATGCCAAATGATCAACTAAAAGTCAAGTTATTATTTGTTGTTCCTAAAACTTGGATAGGCAACAAGACTTTTATCAGCTAGTGTATAGCATAGACAAATTCGATTAACTTCAAGAAAGATTGATTGTATCCAGTATATAAATACCATGAAGACTATACAGTGTTATTTTACATTTGATTGTTCAGTTTGTGTACCTGAATACTGAGACATCCAGAAAAACCATAAAGCATTTATTTCATTTGTAACTTTGCTTTTACTGTATTTATCAATGCTTGTGATTGGTTTATTATCATTATATGATACATTATATGCAGATATGTCTACTACAAAACCATCCTAATCAATCTAAATAATGAGATATTAATAAATCAATACATTAATAAATAATATCTCTAAATAAAGAGATATTTATTTCATGTGTTAAAATGTATACTCAATATCACAATATGCATTAATTAATTAAATATTGCAATGTCATTTTTTTCCAATATCATCAGTTTTTTTGAATATCGTGCAGCCCTATAGTATAAATGTTGGTGTGTGTGGTGTATCTTCAATTCAATTCAATTCAAGTTTATTTGTATAGTGCTTTTCACAATAGAGATTGTGTCAAAGCAGCTTAACATAGTTCAGATCACATTTTTATCTGATCACATTTTTTTTACAGGACACTGACCTCCTGTGGCAAGATTTCCACGAGAAGCTTTTGGACAATGCCGTCATTTCCATGGACACATACTTGGCTCAGTTTCCAGATATAAAGGTTTGTTTTTGATACGATCTGACTTATTCTGTCTGTCTGTCTATAAAATCTCTCAGAACACAGTCCTGTTTTTTACATTAAATGTTTCTCATGTGGATGTAATGAAATTTCCACATTTACAGGAGCTAGTGGGTGTTTTTATTGCTGCCTGAATACAGAATGTCTATGTTGTTTTCCTCCCACCATCAACCATGTAAAAATTCTCAGGCCAATTAGATAGTTTATTTTATTTTTTTTAACAAACACAAAGCTTGTGTGGTCATTGAATTGTCATCCAAATCCACAAATTTATGAGTATAACAAAAGATCAATCCAAAACAAAAGTAGTTTTGTAAATCCTTTTTATTGACAAACACTGTATGGTAACTGATCTTCACCGTAGTGTGCTCATATTTTATTTTTTGCATCTACTTTTTATTTATACTTTTTCTATGTTTAGGAAAATGATGTAAAAAATATAATAATAATTTTAAAAGCTTCAGAATAAAGTCTGACAGGCGTATCAGCTGTAGTATAATACTGAAGAGTTTATTCTGTGAATTAGATGCATGAACTCTTTCATGCTTATTACATGGCTACACAAAACTAAACAACTAGACAAAACATTGATCTGAGTTGTAATGCATTATTAGTCCTTTAGTTAAAGGTAAAGCTTGCAGAAAGAAATTGTTCTTAACAAACAGATGGATGCAGCTAATTCTAACCTACTTATTACTGTTTTATTCATAAATTCACAAATGGTCAAGATTATTCATAGTATCTGGATCAACCTGTGTTTTATCAGTTTAATCAAGACTTTCTTATTAATGTCTTAAAAACATTGTGCAATTCTTAGTGTACTTGACACAGGTGAGTGGGCTTCAGAAACCACCTGTAGGTGACACACTATAGAAGTAACGCAGCAGCGATTTTTAACAAAAAGCCCGAAATATGCACGTCGCTCCTATTTTGAGGTCTCTCCATTGGCTACCGGTGAGACAAAGAATCGAATTTAAAATTCTTCTCTTTGGGTTTAAAGCCTTACACGGCCTGGGCCCCCATTATTTATCTCAACTGATTGTGGCCTACACTCCATTCAGACACTTGCGTTCTGCTAATCATTCATTCATTCATTCATTTTCTTTTCGGCTTAGTCCCTTTATTAATCCGGGGTCGCCACAGCGGAATGAACCGCCAACTTATACAGCATATGTTTTACGCAGTGGATGCCCTTCCAGCTGCAACCCATCACTGGGAAACATCTATACACTCTCATTCACACACATACACTACGGACAACTTAGCTTACCCAATTCACCTGTAGTGCATGTCTTTGGACTTGTGGGGGAAACTGGAGCACCCGGAGGAAACCCACGCAAACACGGGGAGAACATGCAAACTCGAACAAAATGCCAACTGACCCAGCCGGGGCTCGAACGGGGCTCGATTGTGCTACCCACTGCGCCACCATGCTGCCCTTCTGCTAATCAGATTCTATTAAAAGTTCCAAAGGCCCACCTCAATAGCAGGGGCGAACGTGGATTCGCTATAGCTGGTCCTCGCCTTTGGAACACGCTGCCACTAGAATTAAAAATGGCTTTGTCACTGCAAATTTTCAAGTCTAAATTAAAGACTCATCTATTTTCTAGGTCGTTTGAAGCATAAGTCCCTTCCTTGGGGGGCCAACGGTCTCGTTTTTAATTCTGTTTAGTGTGGTCAACTGTGGTAGCATCTTTTAGCTAGGCGGAATTATTTAAAGGGTCAAGTACTTTCTTGTTTTAGGCATTGAAACCAAACTGTTTTTGTATAATCTATTTTACATCTTTTATGCTCTCTTTTACATTATGTGCCTATTGCTGTTGTTTATTATGTCCGTACTGCTTGTTTGTACCTTCTCTGTAAAGCACTTTGTGTGGCCTTGTGGCCGTTTGGAAACGTGCTATATAAATAAATCAAACTTAAATTTGAACACTCTCTAATCACCATATGCACCAGACACTTTCTTATGAACACTCCATGTTTCTGAAAACATTTAGCAGTTCTTGGTGTGCTCTGCAGATGAGTGGGCTTTACAAAACACCTGTAGGACTCTCTCTCTCTCTCTCTCTCTCTCTCCTCTCCATATGCATAAAGAATAAGAAAAAAATAGACTTTTATATTTTGTAACGCAGACTTCTAGCATCTACTGTATATACTCTCTGATGATTTGAAGTGCTTCTTATATCCTCACTTTTAAGTTGCTTTGGATAAAAGCATCTGCTAAATGTGTAAATGTTAATGCAATCAGATGTTGTCTGAGAATATCCAATCAGAATCAAGTTTTCTTGAGACCTGTGTAGTAAAGTGTGTTGATAGCATGTTACTAGTAGTGTTAGTAGCATGATTTATCACATTTTGTTGGATATATTAGCATAATGCTAGCATGTTTTAGCTTATTGCTACTATGTTTTAACATGTTTTAGCATTTTTCTAACATAATTTAACACATTGTTAGCTTGTTTTAAATCAACACTAGCATATTATTAGCATATTTTAACATTGCTATAATGTTTTCAGCATGGCTAGAATGAAATAATTCTTAATGTGTTTTAAGATTAGCAATGCTGTTCAGACATTTGCATGCTACTAGTCTATTTCTAGCATTTTAGCACAAAGCTAGCACAATTAAGCATGTTGCTATGTTGTTACCATTTTTGAAATGACACATTATTTTAAGAGATAAAACACAAGGCAGGAAAGAATTCAAGCAAGTTAATTTTATTATTTTTACATATAGGCAATGTATGTCAAATAATAAGTAAGAATTAATTTTCATATTATTATGTTAAATATAATTATCCAAGCAATAACAAACATGTACAGTATTAGATGGTCATTGTTGTGTCTCTCTGTCTCCCTCTGCAGGCTCGCATTGCAAAGCGTGAAAGGAAGCTGGTGGACTTTGACAGTGCCAGACATCATTTTGCCTCTGTACAGAAAGGCAAGAAAAAGGACGAGGCCAAAATTGCCAAGGTATACCAGATATTTATCAAGCTTTTTGATGTAGGGTCCGGCTTTTTGTTCACAAACCTTGTCAACTAACCAACTTCAATTTCAGTCATTACTCACCCTCATGCTTTTTAAACACATACAATCAATAACACTTTATAGTTTGTCACAATTCACACTACTGCCTTATTACCTGCCTATTATTAGGATATAACTGTTTACTAGTAGTTATAAAGTATGATCTTATTCTACATCCCTAATCCTACCCAAAACCTAAACTCAACTACATCACTACCCCACTACACTGTTAACGATTTTTGTAAATTACACAGTATTTAACTGTAATATAAACTGTATTTTACTGTAGGACAGTTATGCAGTATGTTACTGTATTTTAAAGTTACATCATAAAAATTACTGTATATATAGAGCAAAATAAATGGTGCTGTGAATGTCAATTTGGGTTCATTAGCTCAGCATATTAAGCCTACAGTCACCAATTTAGGGGTGAAATTTGACTCAGATTTTAAATTTGACAATCAGAGCGGTAGTTAAATCTAGCTTTTTCCAATTAAGACAACTAGCAAAAATAAAGCAATATATACCAAAACAACAGTTTGAGACAGTAATTCATGCTTTTGTGACCACTCAGTTGGATTACTGTAATGCACTGTATGTGGGGAGTAGTGGGTCAGCTATTGCCCGTTTGCACGCCTGTTGACTGGTACTCGTAAATATGACCACATTTGCCCTGTGTTGGCTTCACTTCATTGGTTGCCAGTGCATTTTAGAATACAGTTTAAGATTCTTTTATTTGTTTTTAAATCTCTAAATGGTCTCCCCCACCTTATATCCCCACCTAGCCCTCTTATGCTTTGTTAATAGCGTGAATTGTGACTTAAAATAAAGTGTGACCAAACTTTCTTCATTTGTGGAACTTGAAAGGAGATATTTTGAATGGTGCTAAACCAAATCGTTTTGGTTCCCATTGTTTTCATCTTGCCAACATTTTTCAATGCACCTACTGTGTTCAGTAGGAAAAAAGTAAGTTCTGAATGAAAACTATGCTATATAACTATGAGCAATTTGTGTACTGGAGTAAGTTTATATTCTTGAGTGAGTATTTTTTTGTGTATTTGCACAAGCTTCTATTTTTGCCAGCTGAGATTTGTGTGACACTAACAGCAGAAGTGTGTGTGTATGTCTCTGCTGTTCTCTCTCTGTGCTGTGTGTGTGTCCAGCCTCTGGCTCTGGTAGAAAAGGCTGCTCCTGTTTGGGCTCAGGGAATATTAACAGCACATCAGATCGCTCAAACTAACCTCACACGAAACCAGGTGACTCATCTGTCACTCAGCCTGTAAACCCTCCCCTAACACCCCTTAAACCACATCCACTTACTAATAGTCCACACTAGGGCTGCACGATATTGGAAAAATCTGACAATGCGATGAATATAAGTTCACCAGGTGAGATGAATAGCTCTATTTGAAAACATTTCATTCATTTAGATAGATTGGGATGATCAAGTAATTTTCTATGCAGTGCGTTTGCGTAAATTCTAAAACATTACAAGCATTTATAAATACAAAAGAGCAATCAAACATAAAATAACATGGTAATCATTGTATAAATGATTAAGAAATAATCATATTTAATAATGTCTTTATCTTTTAATCTTCAATAAATAATCTAATCCTGCGATGTGCGCATACACACATTGCGATATCGATGCTCAGACGATATATTGTTCAGCCCTAGTCCACACCCACTCACAGCATGGCTGCTTTACTAGCATCTTTGTTCCTGTATTATATTAATACATGTTTTTTTATAGGTATGAATGACAAATTCTATTTGTTAAAATATAGATTTTGAAAGTGTCTAGTATACTCACCAAGGCTGCATTTATGTGATCAACTACAGTGCTTCCCACAGGTTTGAAATTTACTTGCGGTGGTAGCCGGATTGAAACCTTTTACCCACAGCACATAATGGTCAACTTCATGTGACAAACAAAAACAATGCGATTTTTAACTAGATTTCTATTTATTATGACACTACACCTTTTCTTTTCAATGGGTTAGAGTTATTAAAAAGGCTGTTGAAATAAGACTATTTCTCTTACTTTTGCTATTTAGGAGCCATGTGCACCCACTGACAGGTCAAGGCTGCTCTCTCTCTATCTCTCTCTCTCTCTCTCTCTCTCTCTCTCTCTCTCTCTCTCTCTCTCTCTCTATAAAGTTGCTTTATTGGCATGACATTTAGTACAGTATTGCCAATGCATTTTAGATATGTATAAAGTATGTAATATATTAACATCATCAAATTAATAAAATATACAGCAAATGTGAAATAAATAACAGAAAAAAGGAATAGAATAAGTCATTTAAATAAGTTTATTTAAAGGATTAAGGATTATTTAAATAAGTCAAGTTAGTTGATTAGCCATTTGTAATGGTGTACAAATATTTTGCAGCCAGTATATTTTGTTCTCTCCAAGTATATAATGTTTATTGGAGTCGTTTATTAAATGATTAATCATTTAATGCTTCTCTCGCGGCTGTGCGCGCGCAGTCAGCTGCGAAAAGGTAATGTAAAAAACGCATGCAAATAACGGCAACTTTAGAAAGCGAAAGTAAAACCCGAATCCTGGACATTTTAGGAGATTCAGAAACTACGGTCGGACGTACGCATTCTGGCGCAAAAGGCATGTCTCTGTGAGTCTGCAGAGCATGTGAGATTATCTGTGTGAGTGTTGATGACCAACAGTAGGAAACGTGCAGAGCGAGAGAAGATGTTCCACAAGTTAATCGATCGCGAATGTTTGGCTATATTGGGCGGATACAAAAAAGTGTAAAAGGGTGATAATAATTGTAATATTCATGTGTCACCACCAAATATACTTGGGTGGCACGCCCAAGTAAAGTCTATGTGTGGGAAGCACTGAACTATATAATGTAATTGGTAATATTGTGAAAAATGACAGAAAAAAAAGTTTTCTGTTAAAATTAGAGTTGATTAAAGGCCAAATCATTAGCCCTACTGTGAAATTGTAATTCTTTTTCAAATATTTCCCAAGTGCTGTTTAACGGAGAGATTTTTCTTCTTAAAAGGAGTTATTGTTCTAACCAACAATATCCTCACTTTTAAGTTGCTTTGGATAAAAGCATCTGCTAAATGTGTAAATGTTAATGCAATCAGTTGTTGTCTGAGAATATCCTATCAGAATCAAGTTTTCTTGAGACCTGTGTAGTAAAGTGTGTTGATAGCATGTTACTAGTAGTGTTAGTAGCATGATTTATCACATTGTGTTGGATATTTTAGCATATTGCTAGCATGTTTTAGCTTATTGCTACTATTTTTTAACATGTTTTAGCATGTTTCTAACATAATTTAACACATTGTTAGCCTGTTTTAAATCAACGCTAGCATATTATTAGCATGTTTTAACATTGCTATTGTGTTTCTAGCATGGCTAGAATGAAATAATTCTTAATGTGTTTTAAGATAGTACATATTAGCATGTTTTAGCAATGCTGTTCAGACATTTGTATGCTACTAGTCTATTTTACGTTAAACAGCACTTACGTTCAAATGTACATGAAATTATACAATAATGTAAAATATCAGTTAATATATGAAACCAATTCAGCCAAGAGCACTGAATGATATTATTATTTGATCAATATTGATGGCATAAACTGTGTTATTGACATGACTGACTGTTTACATCAATACTCCACAAGATGGCCATACACATAGTATTTGACTGTTCAAGTTGCAACAAACCACAAAAGTGAAGTACATTCTGCTCTCGTACGCTAAAGCATCTCTGTTTCTTTCTGCACAGACGATTTAATGGTCATATGTTGTCAAATGCGATATCTCCCTTCTCATCTGATTGTAGTTTTTAAACACAGAAAGATCCTTTACTTTCACATTCGATCAAGTAAATGCAGCCTTGCTGAATACAACTATTTATACCCCAAACTTTGATCAATAGTGGATCTAAATAAATCTAAAAATGTCTGTGATTTACTAACCCTTTCCTCTATGAAATGAAAAGGAGGTATTTAGCAGACTGTCCAAGCTGCTCTTTTCCATACACTTAAAATCTATAATGGCAGTACACTCATTAAAATATATATATATATATATATATTAAATTTGCTTGTAAAACGTTGAAGAATCAGTGTTTGATGTTGTAGCACTGTGTTTTAGTTTTTGTCTTTTTTTTATAGTTAGTTTTGTAGATCCTTTTTGGAGCTTGATAGCCTGAAATTTTTCATGGTTTCTCTTTTTGTGTAGTACATTATAAAGTGAAGGATCACAGGGCGTATAATTTTTTGCCCACAGTCCATTTATGCAGAGATGAATGCGTAACTCTTTGTATATGCACTTTCATAAATGATAGTGTCTTCAAACTAATGACTGTGTTTAGGCTGAGGAAGACTTGGGCAGAGCTCAGAAAGTGTTTGAGGAGATCAATTATGATCTCCAGGAGGAACTTCCCACCCTGTGGATCAGGTAATAACAGCTCTTCATCCTGTGTTTCTCAGATAATCTCTCTAATTCATGCACTCATTTCTCCTCGGTCACTTCTGGCTGAATAATTTGAGTTTTTGAATTTTTAATTCATCAGAATAGTACAAAACTTTGTGACTTTTTTAGTTTTTGCAATGTATACATAATAAATACTGGGGGCAAGATTCGAGCAGGAAAAGTGAGCGTAAAAAAAAGTTACACTTGTATTGCTTTGGTCAAAAGTGACAAAATGAATGGGAAATTTACAAAACAAAATCTGAATTTTTGTGCGTACAAAAAAAAAAAACGTATACAGCAGTGAAGCAGTGGCCCTCTTCAACAAAAAGAGTGGGATATCGACACCCACATACACACAGACGCACACTTAAACTTAAGTGTGTTTACACGCAAACACACCTATAAAAACTGTATCTCCAACACAGAGCAAAGTTTTGAGAATAAGTGAAATCTATTCAATAACTCAGGAAATGCAGGAAAAAATATATTTAATAATACATTTTAAAATCCTTTTGTTTTTAATGGTGGAAAAATTCATATTAATTACTGCATGATTTTTTTTTAAAACCAAATCCTCTCAAAATGCAAAATAAAAAAAGAAAAATATTATTAAACAAAAATTTGTTTTGAATGATTTTACAAAAAAAAAAAAGTTACATTTTGAGGTCTTCGGTCACTTTTGCCTGAATGGAGTACACTTGTGATTCTGATTTCTAGAGACCAGGAGGATTAAAGGAATAGTTTGCCTATAAATGAATAATCTCACAATGTTTTTGTGTCGGTGTGGAACATAACAGAAGTATTATTTGTTGTATTTGTCAGTTTTCTTCAGTTCAGAGCGATTGTAATTTTAAAAGAGGAAACAGGACAGATATACATCATAAAAGCCACACAGAAAGGAAGTTAGTAATTGTGAGCTGACAAGTCATATTTAAGGTGTGCTTAGTTGTGATTGAAGACTGCAATTAATACTTAATAATATTATTCATTCATTCATTTTCCTTCGACTTAGTCTTAGATATATAGTCTTAGACTTATTTATCAGGAGTCACCACAGCCGAATGAACTATTCCACTATATGTTTTACGCAGCCGATGCCCTTCCAGCCACAACCGTTTACAGGGAAACACCCATACACTCACATTCACACACACACTCATACACTATGGCCAATTTAGCTTATTCAATTCACCTATAGCGCATGTCTTAGTTTGGACTGTGGGGGAAACCGCCTCACAGCAAGAAGGTCGCTGGTTCGAGTCCCGGCTGGGCCAGTTTGGCATTTCTGTGTGGGGTTTGCATGTTCTTCCCCTGTTGGCGTGGGTTTCCTCCGGGTGCTCCGGTTTCCCTCACAGTCCAAAGACATGCGGTATAGGTGAATTGAATAAACTAAATTGGCTGTAGTGTATGAGTGTGTCTGAGTGTGTATGGGTGTTTCCCAGTACTGGGTTGCAGCTGGAAAGGCATCCGCTGTGTAAAACATATGCTGGATAAGTTGGCGGATCATTCCACTGTGGCGACCCCTGATGAATAAAGGGACTAAGCCAAAGGAAAATGAATGAATGAATAAACTTCAATACTATTTTATGTTTGTGAATTTGGAAAATATTTACTATTGTTGTTTAAACAATGTTCAAACCTTATTTAGGGTTATTATTTTTTTATTTAAGGCTCTTTATGAGAACGACAAGTGCTGTAATTGCAATCATTTTCAGCATATGTAACTTTCAGGAATGTTCAAAAATTTTTACAACGTTAAAAAAATGTACCCTGTTCAGACATTGTTAAATGCAAGCTTTAGTAATAATTAGAATGTGAATATCTTAATACTAATAAAAACAGTCTCTTTTAATAATAGAAGATTCCCTATAGATTATTATGGCAGCACTTTATACATTTGATGTCTTGATCAACTTATAATGAAATATCATTAAGTATAAAAAAGCTGTGTAAAGATCCTTTTAGTGGTTGAACTAGCATGTTTTTTATGCTTTTACCAAACTACTGTTGTCTCTCCGCAGTCGTGTTGGCCTCTATGTTAACACATTCCGGAGTGTGTCTGGCCTGGAGGAAACATTTCACAGGGACATGGGCAAAGTGAGGCCAATAATAAGAGACTTATTATTAACAAGAGATAAATGAGAATATTGTTAGTTACACTCTCTCTCTGTCTCACAGCTGAACCAGAATCTGAGTGATATTATGACTAAACTGGAGGAGCAGCGTGTCGCCAAGTAAGCACTTATATCCTGTCTGCCTGTATAGACACTTCTGGTTTCCTGTAGTGCAGCACACACGTTTTTCCCTGTAAATTAAACCAACCCTTCCCCCAAACATCCTACAGAAAAGGTGTCACGACAGCAAGTACTGGGAAGAGGTACCTGCTCCTGTTTTGTGTGCTTGCATGTGTGTATGTTTGTGTGTTTGCAACATTTATGGCATCACTGCATAAGCATTGAGCAGAGTCAGTATGATGCTTTGAAATGTTTCCATTAATGTGAACACTTCATTGAATGTACACATACAGTAGACATCACCTATATAACTGCAGGTTAACTATGTTAATATCTAGTTAATAACTTTAACTGTTAAAAGCTATTAGTTACAAGTTAATTAGTTCAAATTATAAAGTTATGGCAACTAATGACCTTAACTTTTCCGAATGTGTTTGTAATGCGATAATGTGCAAATAAACCTGCTTTGAAACAATAATTATTGTGAAAAGTGCTATAAACTTGAATTGAACTTGTCTGTGCATGTATACGATCTGTAGTTACAAAGCTAATAGTCTCTTATAAAAAAGAGATTTATTCTGTCTTAAAGGGATAGTTTACCCAAAAATTAAAATTACTCACCCCATAATTTACTCACGCTCAAGGCGTCCTAGTGTATAAGAATTTTTTTGTCAGTTAAATACAGCTGGAATAGTTAAAATTTTTATCCTAGCTCTTCCATGCTGTATAATGGTGTTGGATAGTGGATCTTTTTTAATGACAAAAAACACCAGCATATTAAGAAAAGATCCTCATCGGTTTGCCAGTATACGTGTTGCGAATCCTTACATTGCAAACACATTAAAAAAATGTGCTGCATTTTCTCATAACGCAAACAAATTAAGAAAACTCGCTGCAATTTCTCACAACACATACAAATAGCACGGAACACAATGGAAATGTTTCAAGGGGACCCTAAAACGTGACGGACTCTGCTATTTAGGTTATGGTTATTGAGGACAAAAGACAAGGGAATGGTGTAATCAGGATGTTAAAATAAACAAAAAAAAACATCACCTTTCAAAGATCATCTACAACTTCACTGAGCAATAGTCACGACACAATAAGCAAATCCCAGCCAGGTCCATCACGTTTTTGGGTCCCCTTAAATCATTTCCGTTGTGTTCCGTGCTATTTGCATGTTTTGTGAGAAAATACAGCGCGTTTTTCTTAATGTGTTTGCGTTGTGAGAATTTGCAACACGTGCGCTGTCAAAGCGATGAGGATCTTTTCTTAATTTGCTGGCGTTTTTTGTAATTGCATGTGTTTTTTTTTTTATTGCAGCACGTTAAGCTCTCTCGACCACCGTACATAAATTAGTCGTCAATCTAACCCATATGCCGACAAAGGGTTAACACAGGGGTCTTATGAAGCAGATCAATGTGTTTTTGTAATAAAGTGAATTCAAATCAAATTATAAACTCAAATCACAGACTTCCAGCGGCTGCCGAATGCATGTTCTCCACAGCTTCTTGGCTGACCTCTGACCTGATGCGTGACACATTTTGTAAGACGCATTCGTAGCAGAAGCTCTAGGAATGGTTGCCTCTCACAGGAACCACTTACAACACAGTGTTCGTGTGGGTTTCCTCCGGGTGCTCCGGTTTCCCCCACAAGTCCAAAGACATGCGCTATAGGTGAATTTGGTAAGGTAAACTGGCTGTAGTGTATGTGTGTAAATGGGAGTGTATGGGTGTTTCCCAGTGATTGGTTGCAGCTGGAAGGGCATCTGCTGCATAAAACATATGCTGGATAAGTTGGCGGTTCATTCCGCAGTAGGCGACATGGTGGCGCAGTGGGTAGCGCTGTCGCCTTACAGCAAGAAGGTCGCTGGTTCGAGCCCAAGCTGGGTCAATTAGCATTTCTGTGTGGAGTTTGCTTAAAAAAGGGCCACGACCTAACACCATTATGGTAACATTTAAAACTACTCCGACTGTATTTGTTGTATGGAAAATAAGCCTGAGGGTGAGTAAATAATAGGGTAATTTTCATTTTTGGGTGAACTATTCCTTTAAGCCCTTTTTAACACCCAGTATTAAAGGGATAGTTCACCCAAAAATGACAATTTACTCACCTTCAAGTGTTTCCAAACCCTTATAGGTTTCTTTCTTCTGTTGAACACAAAAGTTGTTGTTTTGAAGAAAGCTGAAAACCCTTAACCATGACTTCCAAATACTATGGAAGTCAATGGTTACAGTTTTCCAGCTTTCTTCAAAATATCTTCTTTTGTGTTCAACAGAAACAGACAGAAGACAGACAAACAGGTTTGGAACAAGTGAAGGGTGAGTAAATGATGACAGAATTGTAATTTTGGGGTGAACTGTCCCTTTAAGAAGTGCTTTAGAAGGTAACAAATAATGTGCTTTTTGAACATGTGCATTAAAAAGCATCATATGGGCTCTTAAAAGAAGTACTAACGCTCTGGGAACTCCCTGCAAATGTTTTGAATGTACATTGAATCATGTGTACATGCTGACATGAAAAATAACTGCATGACTGGAATGTCTGTGAAATGCTGCAACTGTGCATGGTAGTGATTTAAACTAATCTGTCTGCAGAATTAACACTGATCTGTGCTGCCACCTTGTGATTCATTTCATTTGTTACGCTCGCTGACTTGCACCTAAATTGGGCATTTATTTACAGTAGTGCGTTTTGTGTGTGTGTTTTTAGTGACGAAGCAGCCAACCACAATCAGGAGACGTCAGATGCCCCGAAATCTCCATCAAAGGTACTGTATGTTGAGAGCATACATGTTTTTATGGGCTCTTTGTGTGTCTGTGTGTTTGTAACTTAATGTAGTGATAACAGAATTTTACAGCATACAGTTCAATGGGGTATCTTATTATATTTATGAGTATAAGCTTATATATATATTTGCATCCATTCAACCGATCTATGGGTTTGGCGCTTTTAGCTTAGCATAATTCATTGAATCTGATTAGACCATTAGCATACATATATTTAAACTACTCATTGTAATTTTGCTTTTGCGCTTTTATTTATTTTTATTGCAGTTTTAAGTTTAGTACTTCACCTCAAGTATTTTTAGTTGGTTTTAAAGACATTTTAAGTATTCATGTTTTTGAAGTTGTTAATCTAACTCTAATTCTGAATTATATATTGATAATAATTGATTAACTTATATATTTCTAGCTTTATTTTAATTAACAAAACGATTTTATTATTAACAAAACAACACTGTCTTGCAACAGAAACACAGCATGTCTTGAGTCCTGCAGTAGTGTGTGTGTGTGTGTGTGTGTTTCGCACATAAATAACTGATCTGGCATGTTGTGTGTTTTCCTCATGCTCGTGTGAATCTGCATGTGTGTGTTTGCATGGCAGCCCAGAGAAGTACCGCCGGTCTCTCGACCCCCCAGACCGGCATCATCTCAGGAGGTGAAACCGGACAACATCATTAACTTGTTTGAGGATGCAGAAGTGTCTGACAGTAACACTGCAACACAACCTGA
The DNA here is from genome assembly GCA_903798115.1 of Danio jaintianensis. Taxonomy (NCBI): domain Eukaryota; kingdom Metazoa; phylum Chordata; class Actinopteri; order Cypriniformes; family Danionidae; genus Danio; species Danio jaintianensis. The sequence continues at coordinate 10,151,659 of CAIGQV010000919.1, forward strand.
GCAGGTCAGAGGTCAAATGACTGCCTCCCATCCTCATCTAAAAATCAACCTTTTTCTCTTCTTTTATCTCCATTCAGTTTATTCATACAGCATGCTTAAAGTGCTCCTATTATACTTGTTTTGTATATATGGTGTACTATATTTGTTATTAGACAGAACTGAAACTGAACTGCCTGAAACAGGTCGTTAGTTATTCCAGTCTTGTGGAATTCCAGCACAAACATACAGTTGAAGTCATAATTATTAGCCTTCCTGTCATTTGTTTTCTTTTTCAAATATTTCCCAAATGATGTTTAACAGAGCAAGGAAATTTTCACAGTATTTCCTATAATATTTTTTCTTCTGAAGAAAGTCTTATTTGTTTTATTTCAGCTAGAATAAAAGCAGTTTTTAATTTTTTTTAAAACCATTTTAAGGTCAATATTATTAGCCCCCTTAAGCTATATATATATTTTTGATTTGTCTACAGAACAAACCATCATTATACAATGACTTGCCTAATTATCCTAACTTGCCTAATTAACCTAGTTAAGCCTTTAAATGTCACTTTAAGCTGAATACTAGTATCTTGAAAATATCTAGAAAAATATGATGTACTGTCATCATGGCAAAGATAAAAGAAATTAGTTACTAGAAATGAGTTATTAAAACTATTATGTTTAGAAATGTGTTGAAAAATATCTTCTTTTTGTTAAACAGAAATTGGGGAAAAAATATACAGGGGGGCTAATAATTCTGACTTCAACTGTATGTAGGTTTGTAGTAAATTTGTATAATGGCAGCCTGTACAACATCTACTTTCACCCTCAAACACTGCAGATGTTGCTGAGGTCTGAATAAGTTTGGCTTGTGATATCGACAAGCTGACAGGGCAGTTCTTTTGTGCTGAGAAAGTAAATCCATTTTGAATGCACTTCCAAAGGATGAGAGCTTGTGCCCAGATTGATACGGAATCATTACTGTTTGTCTCACTGTGCTAGCAAGTGTTCTTTGTTTGCTGTCTTTGATTTAAAATGATTTAACAACAAAAAAAACATGCGCTCTTAACTATAACCATCTGTGAAGCAATCTGCACTTCAATGCTGGTTCTCTTATGTTTTTTTTACCAGCGTATTAAATCAATGATGGCTTTTGACATTTGGCTTCGGGCTGCCATTTGGGGAACACTGCTGTATATAGTCGACCAATCAAAATGGCCATCTGACGAATCACAGCAAAGTATAATCTCAAAAAGGAGGCTTTTATAGAGAGCAGGTCCTTGAATAAAGCGTTGTAGACATTGCAAAAAAAAAAAAAAGAGCTGATGCTTAAATATATATATGGATAAACAAGTTAAAAATGATTTGCATAAACCAGTTAAAGGAGACAAAGTTAGGAACCTTTAAAATAGCTTAAAGGAATGTTCCACTTAAAAAAGGGCTCGTTTTACAACACCTCTAGAGTTAAACACTTGAGTTTTACCATATTTGTATCTATTCAACTGATCTTTGGGTTTGGCATTTTTAGCTTAGCTTAGCATAATTCATTGAATCGGATTAGACCATTAGCATCTCGCTCAAAAAAAGACCAAAGAGTTTTGATAATTTTCCTATTTAAAGCTTGACTATTCTCTAGTTACATCATGTACTAAAACAGACGGAAAATTAAAAGTTGCCATATTCTATGTCAATGTGGCTAGGAACTGTACTCTCATTTTGGTGAAATAATCAAGGAACTTTGCAGTTGTCCCATGGCTGCAGCAGGCACAATTATATTTCGCAGAACCTGAAAATTGGCTAACTTTCATCAATATAACGAACATGACCTGTTTTCAAGCTAGCTGGGGACTATTCTCCCTATTTTTTGGTAATTTATGAGTATGATGCTAATGGTCTAATCTGATTCAATGATCTATGCTAAGCTAAGCTAAAAGTGCTCCCACCAAACATGGAGATTGGCTGAATGGATTAAAAAATAGTAAAACTTAACTGTTTTACTCCAAGCTAGTTGTTAAATGAGCCTATTTTCATAAAAAGTGGAGCGTTACTTTTTAAAAGGATAGTTCACCCAATAATGAAAGTTTACTCGACCTCAAGTGGTTATAAACCAATGCGTTTCTTTATTCTAAATAAGATATTTTGAAGTAAGCTGAAAAAAAATTGAACCACTGACTTCAACAGTAGGAAAAACAAATACTATGGAAGTCAATGGTTACAGGTTTCCAGCTTTCTTCAAAATATTTTGTGTTCAGCAGAAGAAAGAAAGTCAAACAGGTTTGGAACAAGTGAAGTGCAAGTAAATGATGACTGAATTTTCAGTTTTTGGGTGAACTATCCCTTTAATAGGGGCACTTCCTGCATTTCCACCCCAAACGAGACTGTCATCATCCTATCATTAACTCCCATTCTGCTTATTCAACTGAAGGATCACTGCCACTAAAGTTTGTCAGCATCATTTTCTCTTTCTGCAAAGCAGTGATTTCACTAAGCATTGTCGCTGTTTTGTACTGTGCACAACAGTGTAATGGTCCAATAGTGAATAGTCTGCTGGATTTAGATCTGGATGCTTTGCAAACACTCAGCATTGCTCCAATTCATCTGCTGGCTGTCAAACAACAGGATGGGAAAGGGTAAAGGTCAGGGTTCAGGGTCAACAAAAACATTCAGCCTTCTAAAATGCATGCAACAGGTTGACGTCTTTGGGTCTGATGTGAAATGACATTCCTGCATGTTTCCCTTATATACAGTCAAGCATGAAATTACTCATACCCCTGGCAAATTCTAACTTAGTTACTTTTTTTCATTTTACCAGCAAGTTTTATTTTTATGACCGCAAATGACACGGGCTTCTCCCAAAAGATAATAAGACGATGTACAAGAGGCATCATTGTGGGAAAAAATATTTCTCAGCTTTCATTTACATTTGAACAAAAATTTTAAGTCAGAATTGCAGGATTCAGGCTTGACTGTATAGACATACATCCAGTAGTCAACATTTGACAAGAATGGGTGTTTGACAAGAACTTTGAAAGGGATTAATCAACTTCAAATGTTGACTACTTTGTATTTATGAGAATTGGAAATGTCCCTATATGGTTTATCTGTTCTACCTCTGCACGTGTCACTTTTAATGCATGCATGTGGTTTATGTTAAACATCTTTTAGATCAGCAGACATTTTTCTATTTATTGTAATAATAATAATAATAATAATAATACAAATCATAGAAACACTCTACTATACAATTTATATTTAACCTATTTTCCTAAATTAATAATTTTGTTCAACAATGATGCTTTTAACATGACAGCAAAAGACATTTATGTTACAAAAGTTTTCAGATAAAAATATTACATATAAAGTGCTGCCTGTTTTAATTTGCTATTAATCAATTCAAGGTATACTAAAAAAAATAACCCTGAATCTTAGTTTTCTCAAAAAAAGTGTTTCTTAACCAGCAAGTCAGTGAAATAGAGTCATTTCTGAAGGATCATTCATGTGACCCTGGAGTCACATGAACACTGGATCATGTGACACAGTGAGGGCTAAAGTAATGATGATGAAAATTCAGCATTGAATATCAGGATTCAATTACAAAAAATATATATTCAAATGAAAAGTAGAAAGTAAGAAAGATTTATTAATTCTAGCTTTTTACAGTCTATATATTCTACTACATCTGTGTGGGAATAGCATACCTGTCAACATTGGGATGTGAAAATAAGGGCAACGGTGCCTGTAATGTAAAGGAAGGGAATCTCGCCGTTTTTATATTTATTTCAAAGTGTTTCCATGCCTAAATAAAATGAAAGCACAGAACAGATCCCATTTAAGAGCAAGGGGCGTCCCCTGGTGGTTCAGCGGTATGGTTTGCATATAGGGAGGATCGGCCCTTTATTGTTTATTGCCACCCTTCATAGAAAGATTGAAAATACGGGAGAAATACCTTTATGGGATGATAACGGGATAGAATTGCAAAATACGGGAGAATCCCTGGAAAAACGGGAGGGTTGACAGGTATGTGGGAATAGTTATTGTATTTTTCTTGTCCTTTTACTCTTGAGTTCCAGTATCCACTGTTAGATCTCTGCATCTTTAGCAAATGCTTTCCTCTCATGCCTATTTGCTGCAATAAAACCCTCTGAGCACTGTTTGTCAAGCTCTTGTTATTGCAGTTTATGAGAGCTCTCTACTCACTGTTACACATGGTAATAGATGTACCTTGAACTTACTATGAGCCTCATTGAGTCTCTCTTTCATTCTGTGCTGCCTCATGAAGGGGGCTTCGTTGAATTCATGGGAGGTAAGAGTTTGCAATGGATCAGATCTCTCTTGTTATATTCTGCATCATACACTCTCAGAAATCTTAGTACCTTTCAAAGGCAACATATTGGTACTTCATATGTACATATTAGTGCCTAAAAAATAAACTTTTTTGGTACTAATATAAACCCTTGAGGTACAAATATGGACTCTTTAGGTACAAATGGGCTAATAATTCAGGAGGGCTTATAATTCTGACTTCAACTGTAACTTATTGATGTCTCCTTTCTTTGTGTTCCTTGATTAATCCCTTTTCTTTTGAATTATTGGTGCTTTATCCCTGTATTTCCACCCTAAAAATTTGTCCATGATCCAAAATAAAATAAAAAAACAATCCCGTCCACCGACCCTTCCTCCCCATCCCAGCCCGCTCAGAGCCCCGCTGTCAGTCCCTCTCAGCAGTGGGATTCAGATTACGAAGCCGATGCGCAACCTTACGGTCAGCCGTATGCTGCTCCTGAATGGGATGATGATGTCACTCCTGCCGTCCAGTCGTATGAACCTCCTAGCTGGGACGAACAGGACCGTGCGCCTGCGCAGTCAGGCTGGGATGGTCAAACCGCTGCGCCTGCACAGCCAGACTGGGAGGACGAGCACTGGGATGAGGAAGGGTCCCAGGTAGGGCAAGAGCAGGACACAGAGACTAACTGGGCCAGTGATGCGGCTCAAGATTGGGAGGCGGAGTCAGAGCTGCCTCAGTGGGAGGAGCTTCAGAGTGTAAGAAGAATAGGAATCTTGATTAACTCTTAGGATGGTCTAGGAGTAGGTGATGTGGTTTCTGTGTTTGTGTACATGTTTTCTGTGTACAACAGGTTTGATTTATTTTTTTGATTTATTTGAGTTGCCAGGTTTGGTTCATTTTTTATCTCTTTTTTTGTATTTAGAATGAAGCCCCAACAGTGACAAATGGCGCCTCAGATGCAGAGCTTCCTCCATCTGTTCTCTTTAAGGTAAGTTTCACTGTGAAACCAAGATCCCAGAGAATATTTGAGTCATTATGGTCAGAAAAGCAGTTTGAGGGGATTTGAGCTTTGAGATGTAGAGTGTATGTTGGTACGGAGTGGACCAAAGTGTGCCAGAAAAATATCCCTCACACATTATACACCAGCATCATTGATAGAAGGGAGGATAGGTTTTGCTTGCTCCAAATTATGACCCAACCATCTGAATATCACAGGCAAAATCAAGACTCATCAGGCCAGACAAACTTTTTCTCTTCTTCCACTGGTTTGGCTTATCTGCTTCAATGTTAGATGTGTTATGTCCAAAGTCTCGTACACACCTGGATGATTATCGATCATGCTTAAAAATTGCCAGCATGACGGCGTCAATAGCCTAGTGGTTAGTTTAAGTTATAAGCTTGGGCAAAAATGTAAGTACCTTAACGTCAGCAGATCAAGGTACATGAGCAAAAGAGCCAATCTCATTGGTTGGACAGTTTTTAAGGCAGCGTGTGTCAAACCCCCCAAAGTAACAAGGCATTAACCATCTGTAATAATTACGAGTGATAGTTGTCCCAATGTGCACGAGCCTTAAGTGTAACAAGTGTTTATTTAAGTCACTGTTTCCAGCCAGTTATCAGCTACAGATCTGCCACTCACAGGATATTTCCTCTTTTTCACATAGTTTGTGTGGATGATAATATACAGTAGTTATTGTTCTTGATGTGAAAAGTCCTTATTCATAAGTTATGCTGACTCCAGACTTTCAAATAGTGTACTACTGTATGTATTTATGTCTACAATAGAATTTACTAACATGTATGTTGTTGCAGGTGAAAACAATGCACGACTACAGTGCAACAGACAGTGACGAACTTGACCTGAAGGCTGGTGACATTGTACTTGTGCTTCCCTTTGCCAACCCAGATGAAGCGGTCAGCCATGGCACACACGCTCAAACATACACACTCATTCCAATACAGTAACATAATGACTCAGTGTCCCTGTGTTTGTGCAGGATGATGGCTGGTTATTGGGTGTAAAAGAGTCCCACTGGCTTCAGAATAAAAACCTCCTAGCTAAAGGAGTCTTCCCTGAAAACTTCACCCAGAAACTGTGAGCGGAACTGCCTTCTCACAAACACCTGTTCTCCTCCTCCGTTTTCTCAGTTCTACTCTACTGTGATAATGTTTTTTATAAAACATCTTGAAAAATAATGGCTTCACAAGCAAAAAAAAAAGGTTTCTTCAGCATACTGTCATCTCTTTTGTAGAACTGGAGTCAGATAAAGGCCATCAGATGTTTGTGATGTGTGTAAAGTGATATAGACACAATTGAAAGATCCCAGGTAGGAATGAACGCTGGGAATGATTTGAGTTGTGTTTGTTATTGAGCCATTTTGGAAAGTCAAAGCCTGCACATTTCAGCTTAAAGTCAACATGAAATTTTTCACTGTTTATGACGACACCAGGGTCAGAATTTAACATAGACTTAGAGTAGAAGTGCCACACAAATCCAAAATAAAGGTTTAATAACCTGCACAATTAAACTAAATGTAAAAAGTTTAAATAAATAGTTTTGATTCGCAGCAATGCGTTTAGGTCTGTGCACATCGCATCATTTGTTTCTTGCAGTGTTGAGCATTGCAACCAATCACACACGTTTCTTTTGATGCTATAAATGCAATGGCCATTATTCACCAGAGTCAAACTGAAAAAATGTACCATCGCAAATTCTCTCTGAAGTATGAGATTTCACATTGTAGACATTATTATAAGTTATAGCTTGCATTCAACTGACGTTGTGGACCGACATGCTCATCTGTGTAGCATATATAAAGTGCCATTTCCCTGAACACACAAAAAAAGGTATCATTATTACAATTTCAAAGGCATCCTCTATGTAAAACAATTGCCAGAGTAATTGGTGGTTCATTCTGCTGTGGCAACCCCTGATAAAGCAGGGAATAAGCCGAAGGAAATTGAGATTGTGAGTAAATTTCAAGAGCAGTAAGCAAACAAATAATAATTTTTACATATATTTGTGTATTGTGCTTGTAGTGTAAATGCATGTATTCCCCTTTGAATTGTGAATGTTTTTAGTACTCTGAATGATTAAAATTATTGTATGCGGTTAAGTATTTGACATAAAAGGCAACAGTTAACAAGATGATTATTAAAAAGAAATGCCATTAGGAAGGTATAAAATGGTTGAAAGTCAATTCCAGGGGCAAATAATTTCGCTGGATGATACGCTTTCACAGAAATTATCATTGTAAATCTAGCAAAGTCTAAACCTTATATTTTGTGCTTTCTTAACTTGCCAGTAACTTACGGAAAAAAAGTTTTAACTGCTTTTGAACTTCTATTGTTTTAGCTATTGCGGCAAATATTGTATTTGTTGCGGTTTCCGTTTCGCTACTATAGTTTACCCAGCTGGAACAACTTAGAAAAAAGGTCCCTTTAGACAATTCTTCAGTGCTTGTTCAATATCAACAATCGCAAATTCCCAAATCAATTAGTTTTAAATCTATGATTAAGACCTGCTGTACATTATATTCTATTTTCTTCACATCAGTGTCAGATTTCAGGAGTAAACTGGAAAACAAACTCGATTTCATGTTGACTTTAAAATCAGTGCTAATTTTATTTATGACGATTTCATTATATCTTGAGTCTCGTGAACATGAGTCCCCTTAATATCTTAGTTCTACAATATTATAAGGATACTTTTAGAAAAAAAACAATGCTCTATAAACAAACACTAAGCATATAAAAACGAACAGTATGCAGATTGAACATGTGATACAGTCAATACAATCAAAAACATCCACATTGAACCACGCTTTTTTATGTAAACGAATGACCTAAATGCATTAAAATGTTTTCGATTTGTAGTTGAAAGTGGTGTCGTTTAAACACCTTCAGGGGGTTTCTAGCATGCGAGGGGCTAATCAGATATTTATGTTCTTTTATTTTCTGTCATTGAGAGGTATTTATCAGGTATTTGCCACCAAATATCATGACAATTATGCTTACGGGACAAACCACTGTGGTTGTACTGTATGAACAACTGTTATCTTGAAACACTTTTTTTGCGATGCGTTTTAAAACCGAAGAGGTTTAAATATTTATCATGGTTGCTTGAATGTTTATAGATCTTTTAGACGGGTGAACGAAGCTTTATTCTTTAAAGAACTGGAGATTGATCGTACTAACATAAAAATAGAAAATCATGTCGAAAATAGATTTGTAGTCTGCGATGCACTGATCCTCTGATTAGAGTTGCGTCAATAGAAATATGTGCGCAAACATCTATTTTGTAATAAAATTCAGTTTTATAAAATGTTAATTACTTCAGGTGGAAAAATGGAATCGAATTGTTTGGAAGTAACCAGCCTGATCTCACGGGGAAACTTAACTAATTTACGTTTTGTCAGTTTACGAATTCAGTCATACGAAGATGTATGATTTTTAAAAAGAGGCGTGGCACCAAACCCCGCCCCTATACCCAACCGTCATTGGGGGATGAGCAAATCATTCTAAATTGTATGCATGAGATTGTGCAAATGCATACGAATTTGCTACTAAATCAAATAGTTACGAATATCCGTGAGATAGCATTGAAATAACAATAGCTGTTTCCATCCACATGTTTTTATGCGCATTTTGGATATGCGCATTAAAAAACGGTTGATGGAAACGCCAAGATGACCATAAATTTTGAAAATGCACATTAAAAAAATGTATGCGCATAACTGAGTAGGATAAACTCTTTATTCAATAAGATGCGCAAAAACTACGACGGAAACACTTTTACCGAACAAATTCAAGTACGCGCATTAAAAGAAGTCATGTGATTTTGTTATAAGAGACATGTGGTGATAAAAATGTTGTGTGTAAATGGACAAACCAGCAGGCTGAGCACATTGTAAAACATCTGAAATGTTGTTTTGGTCATTGTAAACGCCGTAACCATTTCAGTATTAGTGTTATTATATTATTATTAATTACCTTCAGAACTGTCAAGAGCGTCTGCGCTCCGCGTCTCACACCTTCAAACGCCACCACACGTTCGTTGTGTATCGGCATTGTCTTCTGAGGTGCAAGTCATTTATTAAATAAAGAAAAGATTCACGCAGCTTCTCCTACCGCAGCAAATTCTATTTTTACTTTTGATATTTGGCGCCAGTTTATCAGGAAGTGATGATTTTGTTCTCTTTGACACGTTGGATGAAAACGCTGCTTTATTCGCATGTCTTTTATACGATATTCCAGTTTTGCGCAAACATTTAATTCACATTTTTGGTTGGAAACATAGCTGCTGACTTAAATGCAGCATTTCAACACATTTCGATTAAGATGGATTATTGGAAATGCAAACGCTCTGCAGATATTTAGCGAACGGCCCTCTGCTTTAATGCCTATGCTAAAATCTAAGATCAAATATGCTAGCAATCTACTTTTGCCAGAACATTGCGGAATCTCCCAAGCAGGGTAAATTAGCTGCTAATTTGTAAACTCTTACTGCTATGTACTACAACGTTGTCAGGCTGTATTGCGTAAATCTGGAATTTATATATTATTCTGTTTACATGCCAGAGCTTACCTACATTTGAATCAGTTTTGAATATTACAATATTTAATCGAAATAAACAGACAGCAAGAGGTCAAGTCTATCCAAGGTTCTGTCTAAAACGATGAATTTTTGGTGACTTTCTGAACGATCAAGGTTCTCATATTTAATAGCCTGTGGCAATGTATTATATGTTTTATCAGAAAGCGTCCCACGGCATTTTGGTAGCTTAGGATGCTCTGTCTTAACATGCAGTTCTTTGTAAGAAACGCCCTGTCTGGCAGCCTTGAAGCGTATTAAAATGAAAACCATCCTGAACATCGAATCTAGTGTCCTGTTTTTATTGTCATGTGATTTGACACACTATAAGAGCTTCTTATATTACTGATTTGAAAAAACAAACTAATAACAGCACTTTGACTGACAGCTAGCAGCTAATAACAGCTAATTTAAACAAAGCTGGATCACACGATTCATCTGCGTTTATTGTCATGGGAGCGTTCAGGGAGGAGATGAGAAATGTTTGTTCATGGGCTCCATGGCCACACAGACGGTTAACAATAGTGTAGAGATTTAATTAGGGTGCGGAAATGACAAGGCAAGAGCTTCAGGTGAGAGATTGGGACGGTTAGCACAGTTTACATAGAGACAGAAACAAAGAATGAGAGTGCTTTTAGAGAAGTAGATCTGGGAGTCTGTATATGAAGAGGAAAAAAATGAAGTCTACAGATGATATGGTTCACATTTAGTTTGAAGAAGTGGTATTTACCCAAGTAAATGCTGACAACATGATGGTGGTGCTTGGTTTCCACATATCATGTTGTGTTTTTTTGTTCATGTTATTGTTCACTGCACTTAAAGGGATAGTTCACCTAAAACTGAAAATCATTTACTCATCCTCCACTTGTTCCAAACCTACTTGAGTTCATTTCATCTGGGTAACACGAAGGAAGATATACTTAAAGAAAACAGCTATTGACTTCCATAGTATTTCCAGTGTAGAAAAACCATAGTTCATTTTCGTAAGTGTACAATGTCTATATCTATTCAGGAAGATTTTACATTTTGCAAACTGCATTCATCCACTCCAGTGAAAATGCAAATAAGGACATTAACCAAGGGTTGTGCAGTTCCTGTCTGTTCCTGCTAGAATTTTCTTTCCACACTTGCCTGTTCTTTAAAGGTGCAGTAGGTGATCTGCGTAAATGCTAACCAGTTAGCATAATATCTTTCAAACACAATCCCTTTTCTGCCGTCCAAAGCCACGCCTCCTGAAATCGCGAATGTACACATTAAAGATGACAGAGACCCACTAGATTATGTCATTCACCAGTTAGAAAACTTGATAGTACTTTATAATACTACTATTCTGAATGAAAAACTGTATTATATCTAGCACGTTTTCAGTTATGTAGTTAGCAAGCAAAACGTAATAATGTGCAATATTTCAAGCATGCAAGGATCATTGGTCTCACTCTCTCACGCGCTTTGTCCTAAAGCGACTACTGTATGCTTAGTGGTTGGCCGGCGGCGTGCAGGAATTACACTTGTTACTAAACCATACTTGCGTGCTATTTCAGACCAAATATTCAAAGTAGCATGGTAAACAATATAGGGAGCGCGTTGTCATTGTTCGAAAATGAACCAATGTGAATATAAAACCAACTTCAGCTCAGTAAAGCAGGCTAGGCGGAATAGCGCTATTTACTTATATTTTGTTGTTAAACTAAATAAAAATCTACATTATCGATGATGTAAAAGGTCCCTTATGAAATGCGGATCTGCGTGAACAGAGGTGCACAGTTGTACAAATCTACATTTGTTGACAGACAGTTTGGGCTACTTATCAGAATTATGGGAATTGTCGGCCCGACAATATTTAATTGGATAAACATATTTTTAGTCTTATGCCTTACCCAGAATATAAAATACATATAAATACATTTAGATAAATACATTTAGATTTACTTTAATCAGTACTATTAGAACGTGAAGAGACTTTCAACCAGGACAATAAGAAAAAAAAAATTTCTAAAGACAATCACCTACTTCACCTTTAATAAGCTAAATAAAATACTAAGATATTGGGATACTAAGAGATGCTATCGGGCAAGGAATTGCAAACGTCAAGTTACACAGATCTTAAATGGTGTAAGGAATTGCTGATTATTGTTAGACTTTAAGTCTTAAGTCTACCAGAGTCACCAACCACTATCGTCTTTCATTTGGAAATTGAACTCCACTTTGCGAGAAATGTGATCGAGTCAAGCAGGGTGAATACAGATCTCTAGTTTGAAACCTCAGTTCATGAATTTTTCATGATTAATTGTGAGCGATGTAAAATGTGAAGCAAGGCAACATAGGATTCCCTTTCGCCTGGGGTTTAGAATGAACAGCGTTAACTACACTTTAAAAGAAAGGGTCCTCATTGGCGTAGATTGTTCCATAAAGAAGCATTAACATTCTGAGAATCTTTCTATTGCACAAAAGGTTGTTTTGAGTGAAAAAAAAGGTTTCTTTAGATTAATAAAGTGTTCATCACCATTAAGAAAATAAGGTTGTTTTAGGAACTTGCCACCGAAAGGGTCTTTAGGGTAAGAAGAATGATTCTTCTATGAACCATTGCTGTAAAAAAAAACAAAAAACCCTCAAAATTCTATATTTGAAACCCATAGGTCTGACTCGGAACAATGACTTTACAAGCTTTTTTTGAGAACTGATCTACAAGTAAGGTTAAATATTAATAACTGTGGATAAATGGACAAGTGTTGGCCTGTTAGCCTATGTCTTTTGCAGGAATCTTGAAGCACTGGATGTAACTAGGCCGGTTTGTTCACTGCACTCCGGTCATCTATTATTGACATTGACATAATTTGGCTTAACCCCTTTGTTGCCAACAACAAACCATGTTACCATGGCATCCGCTTGGCCTTTATATAGTGAGGACATTGTCACAGAGAACATACACAAGATTTCTCAACCGAACTTTTGACGTCGGCCAGAGGAAAGTTCTACAATGGTAAGGCATCTTAAATGATTTATTCATCTGATGTATTATTTATAACAGTGAATGACTAGACATGACTTTTAGTGAATATCTTCAGGAATATTTTTGACTTTTGTCATTTTTGTGTAAATCTTGATATTGTTTTTTTTATTTTAGTTATGTGTTCATAACATAAGTATTAAAATGTTTCTCATTTAAACCCTAGCGTGAGTGCATCTCAGTTCATGTTGGCCAGGCAGGTGTGCAAATGGGCAATGCATGCTGGGAGTTGTATTGCCTGGAGCATGGGATCCAGCCAGATGGCCAGATGCCAAGTGATAAAACGATTGGCGGAGGCGACGACTCCTTTAACACTTTCTTCAGTGAGACAGGAGCTGGAAAACATGTCCCAAGAGCGGTCTTTGTCGACCTGGAGCCTACTGTCATTGGTAATGAAACCAATTCTCTTATTATATGCTATTCTTGAATGAAATTACTAACTGTACTAGAGGTCTGTGTGTGACTGTTATAATTTCTGCTCCCGCCCACTCCCACTGGGTTTTGTTCCGCACCACCGCTCCTGCTATATATTAACTTTTTGTTCACCAACAGTCCATTTATTCATTCATTTTCTTTTCGGCTTAGTCCCTTTATTAATCTGGGGTCGCCACAGCGGAATGAACCACCAACTTATCCAGAATATGTTTTACGCAGCGGATGCCCTTCCAGCTGCAACCCATCACTGGGAAATCACCAACAGTCCATTTCTAGCTAAATTTAAATTTCATTTCCACAATCTCACGATACTGAAAGAGAGGGATAACAATCAAAAATGTAGGCTGTACAACAACTGAAGCATTTAACATTTTTTTACTTGTAACATGGCGGCACGGTGGCTAAGTGGTTAGCACTGTCGCCACACAGCAAGAAGGTCACTGGTTCGAGTCCCGGCTGGGCCAGTTGGCATTTCTGTGTGGAGTTTGCATGTTCTCCCCGTGTTCATGTGGGTTTCCTCTACAGTACAAAGACATGTGGTATAGGTGAATTGGAAGAACTAAATTGGCCGTAGTGTATGAGTGCGTGTGTGAATGCGAGTGTGTATGGATGTTTCCCAGTACTGGGTTGTGGCTGGAAGGGCATCTGCTGCGTAAAACATATGCCGGAATAGTTGGCGGTTCATTCCGCTGTGGTGACCCCTGATAAATCAGGGACTAAGCTGAAGGAAAATGAATGAACTTGTAACATTACTACTGTCAACATAAATGAAAACGTTTCATAGAGAATAACAATCTGTCATTTAAAATCCCAAGTTGAACATCCTTCAAGGACAGACCATCCACAATTTGCTCTGTCATACTTTTTTTGCCCTGTCATTCATCGACAACCTGCCTGTTCTGTCTGAGGGCCATTATGCACATGCTGTGCCTACAGACCCACAAATAAAATGCATGAAGCAGTAATCACTGGTCCATCCATGCAATGGGTGTATACAGTCCTTAGTGCAAGCTGTAATGAAATCAAGCAATGAAAAGCTTCCACAACTCGTGGCTGTGCACTCGCAGTTAGCATATCAATGCAAAAATGTAATAAAAAATTAATTCTGCATCACAAGAAATCTGGTCAGATCCTACGGAAGACAGTACTTCAGACCTCTAACCTGTACTCAATGTACATGGTATCAAGAATAATCTGCTAAAAATAAATGCAATTTTATTTTCCAGATGAGGTACGCACAGGTACTTACCGCCAGCTGTTCCATCCTGAACAGTTGATCACTGGTAAAGAAGATGCTGCCAATAATTACGCTCGTGGTCACTACACCATTGGCAAAGAGATCATTGATTTGGTGCTGGACAGGACTCGCAAGCTGGTAAGACAATCTTGGATTCAAATCTTGTCTTTGATCTTTAGGATCTCTGAATAATCTAATTGTTGAATCCTGCAGGCTGATCAGTGCACTGGACTCCAGGGCTTCCTGATCTTCCACAGTTTTGGTGGCGGCACTGGCTCAGGGTTCACCTCTCTCCTTATGGAAAGGCTCTCTGTTGACTACGGAAAGAAGTCCAAACTTGAGTTTGCCATTTATCCTGCACCCCAAGTGTCCACAGCAGTGGTGGAGCCCTACAACTC
>CAIGQV010000919.1:10166601-10210616 GCA_903798115.1 Danio jaintianensis
GTGCCCTATCCACGCATCCACTTCCCTCTGGCCACCTACGCCCCAGTGATCTCCGCAGAGAAAGCTTACCACGAGCAGCTGTCTGTTGCTGACATCACCAACGCTTGCTTTGAGCCAGCCAATCAGATGGTGAAGTGCGACCCTCGTCACGGCAAGTACATGGCTTGCTGTCTGCTGTACCGTGGAGATGTCGTACCCAAAGACGTCAACTCCGCCATCGCCACCATCAAGACCAAGCGTAGCATCCAGTTTGTGGACTGGTGTCCCACTGGGTTCAAAGTTGGCATCAACTACCAGCCCCCGACTGTGGTTCCCGGAGGAGACCTGGCTAAAGTGCAGAGAGCCGTGTGTATGTTGAGCAACACCACAGCCATTGCTGAAGCCTGGGCTCGTCTGGACCACAAGTTTGATCTGATGTACGCCAAGAGAGCTTTCGTTCATTGGTATGTGGGTGAAGGTATGGAGGAGGGCGAGTTCTCAGAAGCCAGAGAAGACATGGCTGCCCTGGAGAAGGATTATGAAGAGGTGGGCACAGACAGCGTCGGGGAGGAGGATGAAGAGGGAGAAGAGTATTAAGTTGATGGCTTGCTGACCCTTGCACAACCTAGCAAGACAACTCATGCCTGACTTAAAATATGGAAATTGTTCTGTTATGACATCACATTCCATAAATTAAAATGTTCATTTTTATTGGGTCAAGCCTTTCAATTAAAAAAAATGCTAAAAAATATGGTCTATTTATTTATTTTTTTAATTTTTTTTTTATACTAGAATATATTTATTTCCTGAAATTAAGCAGAACGTCTAGATCACAGGTGTCAAACACAGTTCCTTGAAGGCCGCAGCTCTGCAGAGTTTAGTTTCAACAATAATTAAACACAACTGATCAAACTAATTGAGTCCTTCAGGCTTGTCTGAAACCTACAGGTAAGCGTGTTGAAGCAGGATTGGAAATAAACTGCAGGGCTGTGGCCCTGAGTTTGACACCCCTGATCTAGATGGGCAAGGCAGGACGCTGGGCTTTGCAAAATTTTACTGCTAAAGTAGCTGATGTGGTGTTGTGCTGATCACTTAGCAACTGTTTTGTCCACAGTTGTTGCTAAGAAAGGGGAAGAAGGGTTTTTCATGGGTGCTTAAAAAGTGTATCACTAATAAAAGCACTATCTAGAGTTCTAAAACGTTGATTAAATTAACATGTCTACACTTTTGCCCAACTAAAGGGTTTGTGCTAAACTACTTTGAAAACAACGGAAGATTAATAGTTCTTTGGTTAAACAAAAGCGTTAATGCCGAATTTCTTTTTTACGTGTTCAGATCCACAGTAGTAAAAGTTATTTGGTGTAAATCATTCATACATTTTAAAATATACATCGATTTTTACCATGTATGCAGATCTACAGTAGTCAGCATTTGAAGTGGATCCAAAAAGATGTTTAAAATGGTCAAGAATGGGTGTTGATCCACAGAATTAGGGTAACTTGAGAGGTTTTGATCCACTTCAAATGTTGACCACTGTATTTTACTCTTCTTGGTTATATACAAGTAAAACTATACCATAAATAGATGTATGGCTAGTACCCATGCATCCATTTACCATATCTATCCTGGCAAAAATTTTCCACAATTATAAAATATTTGCCTGCAAAAGTATTTAGAATATTTTAAACAATCTTTTATATCAAAAGGTCTTTAACAGTGTTCATTCACCAATTAAAGTGAACTTTAGTGATTGCTCTGAATGCTGCTATGTAGACATTGGTGCGGACCAAGAACACCAAAAGAATGGTTCTCTATTTGCTAACATTAAAGCTCATGTTGACTTAATATGAATTAACTTAATAATTAATTAATAAAATATGAATGCAATCCAAAGACAAGGCATGATTTAAAAAAATATGACCACAAAAATGCCAGAATGCTCAAGCGCAGCTATTTTTTTTCCACATCACTGTTACAATACTCCTTATTACAGACAGTACAATACAGCTGTTGAAAATTTTACACACAAGCACAGCCTTGTTTAGGAAGTTCAGTTTCAGAATATCCAGAATAAAAGCCTTTGTTAGCTTTAGGTTCAGAATTTCAAATGGCATATAGATTTCTACGTCACCTAATACCAAATGTAGTTTTCTTTATTTGATCCAGGCCAATCAAACTGAACTACAAGTTTGAAAGCACCATTAGATCATGAGAAACCTCTAACGGCTCTCTATTGGCCGCCATGCAACCAAAGTACATATTTCTCAGTAGGGGCAGGCTAATCTGCTTATCCAGCCTCCTGCTTTGGATATAGTTTACAGATTAAATACGCACTGGCGATGAATAGGGTTATGTGTTTGTATTACGTGTAAAGCTGGAGAGCAGGATCTCTGCACTGGGAACAAACACACCCAAACACCTCAACTTTCAGTGACCACACACATGCACAACTAAACATGAGACTCATGAGCAGACGTGGTTGAAAGTGAAGGTACAAAGTGGGCCTCTCTAAAATGGCTCTAGTTGGCACTCAGCTTATCTGGCAAACACAGTCCAGTGAAGAGGCTGAAACTGTTGAACTGATCCCGCGCAAATGACAAGAAAACAAGCCTAATAGCTGGTTTGTCACATGACACCTTAAAGACACTAAACAAGCCCTGTTGGCTAATGACAAGCATGTGTGACTATATGTGAGATTTGAGCTCAAGTTTGAATGCAGTTACCACCACAATGCCAAAAGCCGCTTTGCGATTGGTGTTGGTTTTGGGTGAATTGGAAGAGACCAGGACATTCACTAGACTAGTGGGCCATAGCATGATGTAAAATTATTATTGTTACTCCAAAAATATATATTATAAAAATATATATATTATATATTGAGGGATGTCGCCGCAGAATTGGTGTTCGGCCTCCATTTACTCATGCTCAAGTTGTTTTAAACCTGAATGTGGTTCTAAATTATTGTTAAAGGTCCCGTGAAATTAAATTAGATGTTAGTTTTAAGGATATCTATAAGCTGGTGTGCCCCAAAACAGACAAAATTTCACGTTTAGAAACTATAAAACTGATATAAACATCCAAAGCTTGCAGTTTGTCGTCTCCGCCTAAATGGATCAATGTTTTTTTTTTTCACGTCACCTCATGATTCAGTTTCTCATCAAATCTTGACCAATCAAATGCTCTCCAGAGTCTGACATGCCCCGCCCCCTTCAAGACGTTTCTTATTTGTTTTTTTTTTTTTTGTTTTTTTATTAGATGCGCTTGATCTCAATCACTCCTTACTGGCAGAGCTGTGATAAAACAAAAGGCTATTGGCTGTTTTTTTTTAAAGGGGAGGGGCTACTCTATGCCCTGCCCTCTCTTCATTTTTCAGTTGAGACTTCATCAAACATCGAATTTAAAAAAAAATGCACATTTCAAAGCACTTCACGGGATCTTTAATTAAAAGTTCATTTTCTTTAATTAATATTAAAGGGGGGGCGACGCGGTGGCGCAGTGGGTAGCACGTTCACAGCACGTTCGCCTCACAGCAAGAAGGCCTTGGCTGGGTCAGTTGGCATTTCTGTGTGGAGTTTGCATGTTCTCCCCGTGTTGGCGTGGGTTTCCTCCGGGTGCTCCGGTTTCCCCCACAAGTCCAAAGACATGTGGTATAGGTGAATTGGGTAAGCTAAAATTGTCCGTAGTGTATGTGTGTGAATGAGTATGGATGTTTCCCAGTGATGGGTTGCAGCTGGAAGGGCATCCGCTGCGTAAAACATATGCTGGATAAGTTGGCGGTTCATCCCGCTGTGGCGACCCCAGATTAATAAAGGGACTAAGCCGAAAAGAAAATGAATGAATGAATGAATAATATTAAAGGGTTAGTTCACCCAAAAATGAAAATTCTGTTATTAACCACCCTCATGTTCCAATCCCCTTTTGTTCATCTTTAAAAGACAAATACAAAAAAAAAAAACCATCCTCAAAACAGCCCATATATCTTCAGTGGTTAAATCTGAATATTTTTTAATGTTACAAGAATAGTTTTGTGCGCACATAAAACAAAAATAATGACTTTATTCACCAGTTTCTACTCACCAGTGTCAGTATAAAGGGCATGTTCACAAGAGCGATGTGCTCATTATGCTCGTCACGCTGCTGACGTATACCATGGACGCTTCATTTCAAACACAGAAAGTCATACAGTGTATCCATCAGGGTATACCTAAACTGACTATGAGGAGAAGAAACTTGAAAAAGTCGTTATTTTTGTTTTATGTACGCACAACAATATTCTCGTGTATCTTCATAAGATTCAGATTGAACCACTGAAGACATATGGACTATTTTGAGGATGTACATTTCTGAATTTTGAACGTCTCGAGACTATTGCTGTCTATAGAGAATGAGAGAGAGCTCTCAGATTTCATCTAAAATATCTTAATTTGTGTTCCTGAAACATGATCAAAGATCTCTGGGGTTTGGAATGACATGAGACTGAGTAATTAATAACAGAACCTTCATTTTTGGGGACGCTACAGAGGAATGAACCGCCAACTATTCCGGCATGTTTTACGCAGCGGATGCCCTTCCAGCCGCAACCCAGTACTGGGAAACACCCATACACTCTCACATTAACACACGCACTCTTACACTAAGGCCAACTTTGTTTACCCAATTCACCTATAGTGCATGTGGGGAAAACCTGAGGGGAAGAACCTGCAAACTCCACACAGAAATGCCAACTGGCCCAGCTGGGACTTCAACCAGCGACCTTCTTGCTGTAAGGCAACAATGCTAACCACTGAGCCACCGTTTGAAAACCCCTGCCCTAAATAACTGATTGTTTCTCGGTTTCAGCAAAAACAAATTACAAATAAAAACAAGTAGCTAGCAGCTTTGTCATAATTACAGCATTTACACTATAATTATACGACTCAAGCTTTATGTTTACCTGATTTATTATATGCATCAAATACGATGTATTATTCATGTCTGTACCAAAACAATGCAGGCCAAGTTTAGTGCCGAAAGTTGTAAGCGCCACAAATTATGGCATTTTCCCTTCATTGGAAACAGAGTCTGAACCATTTCACAAACCTTCTTTAGTATTTCCTTTATTTTATAAAAACGTCTGGGCTTTACAAAAACACAGCTTCAGAAATCCCATTAAATCTCACCTCACACTTTATAAATACTGTAAATGTGACAGTCGCACACAGGGGAGATCTCAGCATGACCTGCTGGCTCACTCAGAGGTAAATCCCTCCTACCAATGGTAAATCCTGCCATATATGGGCATTTGTGCAGTACCCTGTATCTTCACCAATTACAATGCAGTATCATTCACCGTGCTTGCTATTAAAGGGGGTATTTGTACTGGTTAGCCGGTATATTTAGAACAACAGCCCTACTGCTAACAGGGCAGCTTAATATTCTGCTCTTTATCAATTAACGCTTGCTTTTTTTTTTTGGCACTGAAAAGTACCACACATGGGTGCAGCAATGTTTGAAAATATTCAGATCAATCTTTACAGTTTAATTCCAACAGTTGTAAGTACTAACTCTGACCACTAATCGCTGTCGTCGTCAGACCAGCCGAAGTCGTCCATGGTGATGGCCATGTTCATTTTGCGTCCCTCACGGACACTGCAGGACTTGGAGGAATTCTTCTTGGCTTGCATGTTGATCTGCATCCCTGACTGGCGGACGAGGTTCCCGCTGGGAATGTTCATATCCAGGTCAAACACGCCTCCGAACCCCAGCATGAGCTTCTGCAGGCTGCTCTGGCCTAGATCCCCGTTACTGCAGGATGATGAGATCTGACAACTGACCTCAGAGCTGTTGCTCTCCTCCATGTGAGCCTCATAGAAGGACTCGGCGCTCAGAGTCGCCGCCAGTGGGGAAATGTGGGAAAACAGCTGCCAAATGAACATGAAGTCAATTTAAAGTTGGTAGATTTAGGTGTAAATGTAGTTGTATACTTAGAATTAAGTTTAAGGGAGTGTTAAGTCCCCCCCTCACTTTCAAGCCATTGAAGATGTAGGTGACTATCAGTAGAACATTAACCTTGTGTGCTGTTGGGGAGGTTTTCATCCATTCTGGGGTGATTTTGAGTCTTAATTTGGCAACAACCTTCTCTGTGTTTCAGCAAATGGAATGATTTTTGGTGACAAATCTTATTTTGACACATATTTTAGCGAAATGCTTTGAAAATGTTCAAAAATGCATATTTACTGCCCTTGCGTTATGTTGGTGGCCCATTGACTTCCATTATAATGACATTTTTTGACTGCAAAGCCATGACGGCATATAATCATGCATTCTTGATTGTTTGTGGTTTTTACCTGTTGGGAAGAGGTGAAATGTGTCATTTTTACTGTTGATCATCAGTTCACGGCTTTGCAATCAAAAAGTTCCATTATAATGGAAGTCAATAGGCAAAAACATCCACCAACATAACGAAAGGGTAGTACATTTGAACAGTACACAAGGGTTAAAGGAACACTTTTATTTTAATATAGGCTAATTTTAAAACAGTTGAGTTTTACCATTTTTAATCTATCCTGTCATCTCTGGGTTTGGCGTGAGCACTTTTAGCTTAGCTTAGCATAAATCATTGATTCATATTAGACCATTAGCATCTCGCTCAAATATGGGCGCAATGATATTACGCAAATGTTACATATAGTTACTTATCTTGAGGCTATTTTCAAGTGCTATGTAATGTCATTGCGCCTGCTGCAGCCATGGTATGGCAGCAAAGTTCCTTGATTATTATGCTGGAATGAGAGTATGGTTCCTAGTTATACCAAAATAGAAAATAGCAACTTTTCATTTTCTGTCGTAGTACACAATGTAACTACAAAAGAGTCAAGCTTTTGAGCGAGATGCTAATGGTCTAATCCAATTCAATGATTTATGCTAAGCTAAGCTAAAAGTGCTCCCACCAGACCGTGAATGGGTTAAAAAAATGGGAAAACTAAATTGTGGTCCTTGGATATTCATGAAATGCAGTCAAATTTAAAAACAGTAAGCATTATATGCATTAGATATTAGCATTAAGGATAAGCTCTAGTATTTTGGAAGACATATAGTACGTCAGTGACTTTAGGCCATTGCATATATCATTATACAATAGGAAGACTGTCGCAAATGCGGTCAGGAGCATTTACCAAGGCTGTGGATTAAAAGTATTAATTTTGCAAACAATGTTCAGTTTCTTTCACAGCTGATCGTTTCGTCTCATCCACAGCTCATCTACTAATTTTGATTTGCCAGTTTGTGTTTGTTTGACTCATGTAGTTGCATTAAATTAATCACCAAGTACCAGTTTAAGCTAAAAAAACAAATCTTCTTTAATGCTCTATAATAAGAGCCCATTACGTCTTGAATGGCCTGAGGTTTATTGAAATAACCGCAAATTGTATGTTTTAGGTGAATTGTCATTTTAACCAGATCATACATGTTTCCAGTTAATTTTGAGCTTCAAATATCCATAAATTATAAGTTATTATAAGTATTTTTAAGCTACATTTATTGAGGTAATTAATCATAAATATTCGCCAAAGAACAATATTCGAACTGAGCATACTCTAAAATAAATGATGTTTGCTGTTTGTTCAAACTACGTATTTAAGATGAGCTGAAACAACACAATTCTTGAGTTTTTTGAGGGCACAACTTAATTGTTTTATGTTCAATCCACTTAAATTTGTAAAAAACTAACAGGTTAACTTAATTCCTTCACGTTGTCACAAATCAATTGTTTACCGTGGAAAATCTTTACATTAAAATTTATAATAAAATGACACTACATCCAGTGCACATTGAAGCATTTCAGAGTATATTATTTACTCTATTAAAAGTATGTGTAGTATACTAATGTATCTCAAGGACATGTTACTGTTAACTGTATAATGCAGATTTGTGCTTCCTACAATGTTGCACACAAGTCCAGACTTTGTTGAAGTTTCTCTTCCCCTTTGTGTGACTTCCTGTCTCCTACTTTGTGTGCTGCAGGTCATGTGACAACATCACAATGTTGGCATAATCCAGCTTTAAAACCTGTGCAATGGTGTGTAAACTAGCATATAAAACCCGTGACTAAAATCATAGCATGAAACTATTCTATTATCCCTTTTTAAATGCAGAGACAAGCCATTATGATACTTTCAAAATATCCATGCTCATTCAGTGAAGTTTTAAACAAGACCATCTGTTAGTATGCAGAAGTATGGTTGCAAAATGAGTTCTTCTCAACCCAAACTCACAGGAGTGCAGGATCGGGATCTTTCCATGAGTCTGTTTTCCCACTCTGTCAGTCTTCTTTCTCTTTCCTCCAGCTCCTGCTCTTTACAGCTCAGCTCTCGCTCCAGCTGCTTCAAGCGCTCCAGCGTCTCCTCGATCTCACACCTTACACACAGAGACAAAAAAAGCAATGCATTTGTGTGCAAATATAAAAATAGGAAGATATTTTCAGATATAACTATTGATGTAGTACAAGTAAAAGTTCTATACTCTATATATACAGTAGTCAACATTTGAATTGGATCAAAAAATAATTTCAAAAGTCAAGTGTTGTTGAATAGTTTTAGCACAACTTTGATGCAACATTTTGATCCACTACTCTATTTTCTCTAACTAAAATCAATTAATCAGTAATTCTGGTCTTACTTTCTGCAAAAAAGGCTATGTAGATATGCAATCAAGCTGAGGCCTAGAAAAGTTTGGATTAAGTTGCTGACATTTCGAAAAGATGCTCTTTTCTGTGCTGTGAAAGCAAATCCACTTCACTGACAAATGATTCAGAAAACCCAAAGCTGTCCTTATTGTTTGTAGTTCTGTGTTTAGAAGTAATGAGGAAGCTTCCAGAGCTGAAATTCTGATATGGTAATGGGCATTTCATTTCCAACAAACACTGTATGTGCTAGACCAATAACAACAGACTGGGCCATCTGACCAATCAGAGCAGAGTAGACTTTCATGATTAAACATTTTCAGACACTAAAAAAAAAAAAAAAATCTGAAAAAATAGTGTTGTAAACCCTTCATAGGAGACCTACTGTACTGTATAAAACAAACCAGGAATCTATGAAATAGCATAGCTGGGACTCTTTAAAGGGATAGTTCACCCATGAAAGAAGATATACTGACATTTTTTGGAAATCTGTCCATAAATCCACAGTATTTGTTTTTACTATTGTGGAAGTCAATGGCTACCAGTTTCCAATCTTTATCAAATATCTTCTTTTGTGTTCAACAGAAAATAGAAACTCGTGAAGGTCTGGAACCACTTCAGGATGAGTAAATAGTGAATACATTTATATTTTGGGGTGAACTTTAAAGTAAACTTCCACTTTGTTTAGTTTTTTGGAAATAGGCAAATTTTAGCTTAGCTTAGCATAAATCATTGAATTGGATTAGACCATTAGCATTTCAGTCAAAAAATTCAAAAGAGTTTTGATCATTTTCCTATTTAAAGATGGACTTTTCTGTACATACATTCTGCCCTAAGACTGACGGAAAATAAAAAGTAGCTATTTTATAGACAGATATTATTTTACTCTCATTCCAACGCAGTAATCAAGAAACTTACCATGTTAAAATAGTAAAACTCAACTTTATCTCTAGGTTACTTGTAAAATCAGCCTATTTAAAAAAAAAAAAAAAAAATGGAATGTTGCTTTAAACCAGGGTTGCCCAAACCTTTTCTTATGAAGGGCCAAAAACCAAACTTGATTGAGAGTGGTGGGCCGACGCTAAATATATCAAACTGTATTACATTAAAGTTGCAATGGTAACTTCCTAATTTAATAATATTAAAAAATATATAGAAAAAATACTTTAATTGCATTAATAATGGGGGCAGCACGGTGGCGCAGTGGGTAGCACAATCGCCTCACAGCAAGAAGGTCGCTGGTTCACGGCTGGGTCAGTTGGCATTTCTATGTGGAGTTTGCATGTTCTCCCCGTGTTCGCATGGGTTTCCTCCGGGTGCTCCGGTTTCCCCCACATGTCCAAAAAACATGTGGTATAGGTGAATTGGGTAAGCTAAATTGTCTGTAGTGTATGTGTGTGAATGAGAGTGTATGGGTGTTTCCCAGTGATGGGTTGCAGCTGGAAGGGCATCTGCTGTGTAAAACATATGCTGGATAAGTTGGTGGTTCATTCTGCTGTGGCGACCCCGGATTAATAAAGGGACTAAGCCGAAAAGAAAATGAATGAATGAATGTATTAATAATTATATATATATATTTTACATTTTATAATGCACTTGTTACAGTAAAACCATAAATAATCTCATTTATAACACAATGGAGTTTTTATTATTTACAAAAATAATAAATTTTCACTCGATAGTGAAATATGTGTCCTGATAGTGTTTTTAGCAACATCTAAAAAAAATGTGTTTGAGGGTTTCATGACCCTTTAAAAAATCTGATTAATTCACAACATTTAATTGAAACATTTCATTTCAGTTTTGCTTTTTTGTAGCTCAGCAATTAAACAAATAAACAAACAAACAAACAAAAGGTTATGTTAAATTAGAAATGGCGATCTCTGTTTGAAGGATTTGACCCAACCTTCCCCAGCATTTGTTAATCTCTTCTCTGTTTGGTTTGCAGGCCAAATCAAAGGTTACCATGGGCCAACTTTGTGCATCTCTGCTTTAAACCAATCTGCACCATTGATCTAAAAACATTTACCTGCAATTTCTATTGTTGCCAGCAGGTGATACTGTGGTCTAAACAACAAAACCCCCTGCACAAAAAGCCCTTTGTGGCTATTTATAAACAGGTATGTGAAGGAAGGCCAGAATGCCCCCCTCCTCAACCCCTCTGCCCTCAAAAGCCATATCAGCCCCTGCCAAAATCTCTCCACACACACTCTCAAAACTTCCCTCCTTCTAGAATTGATTTCTCTACCACTCTCATGAGGAGCGTTTCCAGAATGTCTCACCCTCCCTCTTCCTCCCCCCTCTGTCTTTTTCCATTCCTCTCAGTTCATTTCTGACATTTCTCCCTCCATGCGCTGCAGCTCAGTCCAGGTCGAGCACTTATTGTGTTTGTTTCCTTCATTTGTTTCTTTTTTTTATTACAACTCGTAACTCTAACTAAACAAAACCTTGTCGCAGTTTAAAAAAACAACAACTCTTTAAGACTATAAAATATAAGTGTAAGAGAAGCATACACTGAAAAAAATGCAGGGTTCCACAGAATTCCTTCATGTTGTCCCAACATAAATCGATTAAGTTAACTTTACTGTTTTTACAAATTTAAGTGGATTGAATACAAAACAATAAAGTTGACCCCCCCCCCCCCATCCCCCCCAAAAACCTCAAGAATTATGTTGATTCAGCTCATTTTAAATAAGTAGTTTGAACAAGCAGCGAAAATCTTCTTTTTTTGAGTGTAGGTTCATATTTCTATTTTTGAACTTTCTTAAAATACCTCAAAAAACTATTGTATGTGCATTGTAAGTACATTAACATATGCATTTTGGCTAATAATCGTGTACTTCCATGCTAAAAACAGTATGTGACAAATGATGTGTGCATAATATGATTATAAAGTGTGCATAAGACGGACATTTTCCTATCCCAAGAGTCCATGTGAACTGCAGTGAAGCGAAACAACTGACACTGTTACAAGTAGGTCAGATGAATTAATATTTGGGTTTTTAACGTATGCTTTAACAGTTTTTAACTTTTGCAAGATGTGCAAAATTGTTGATTACGTGATCATAGCGTATACTTTTTACAAATTACGTTTGTGTCATTTGGGAAAACTAGTTTTTACATATAATTTACAGAAATAAATATAGTGGTACAAGGTTGATGTCAGAACATGGAAGAATAGTTTGCTGCGGGACCTTTTGAGGTTTTCTTATGGGGTTGTACGATGGGCAATAAAGGAGTAAAATAATAATAATTGACACTATTTAACAATAATTATGGTTAGCTTTTGGTAGCTTTGACCCTAATGCTTATATCCTTAATAGTTTAGATGTGCAGTTTAGACGTACAACATTTGCATGGTCAGTCTTCTCAGTTAGAGCCAGTAATTTCTGGAATACACTTCCAATTGAATTAAGGGGTTTTACAAATTACTCAACATTTAAATACAAGTTAAAGAAATGGCTAAAAGTAAATCAAGTTTGTAATCGTGTAATACTTTTCTCTTGTTTTTTATGAAATTGCTATATTGCTATATTTTGCACATTTTTAAAATATTTTTGTTGTATGAAACTTACTGATATTGTATGTGTAAAAAATGTGTTTTTGATTTAAGGTTGCCTGTTCTTTAAAATCTGGCAGGGGGCAACAGATGAAAATTAGCCGTTGTGGCTTACTCTGGCTTATTTACAGTTTTTACTGTTGATTAATGAGCATTGTCCCTATTAAATAAATAAATAAATAGTGAACAAATACAATCATCCTTGGGGTATTTTTACACCTGCAGATCCTTTGCTTTGTTCCAAAACTGGGATTAAAACTGTTACAATTTTGCTTTGTCTGTATTTAATCAACAAATCAACAAATTATAATCAGGCATTTCACTTTGTTTTTGCTTCAGGTTAACCCATGACTGCTGTGTTCACATGCCTAAATAAAGCGAGCTAAAGGAAAAAACAAGCCTCTGAAGCAAATGCTCCAAACTAGCCAGGTTTGAATACACCCATAATATATATAGTTGTGGACTGCACATACCTCCACTCTGCTTTGTTATGTAAGAAGGAGTTGCACTGGTCCGGCAGTTTGCTGTCATTTTTCATGGTCTCTAATGTGCTCAAGATCTGTTTGAACTGTGGCCTTTCCTGGACACAACAGACCGTTAAATCTTTATTACAGTCATTCATCAGCAAAATGTAACACACCAATGAACCCAAAGTATTTCTGTATTCAAATGTGAACTTCCTTTCTGCAGGAGGAAACTGTCTTACAGAGAGTGAAATTGAGCATATGAAATGATCATTTTTATCACTTGTAAAAAAAAAACTAAATAAAAATTAGCTTTTTATACATTGCTGAAGCATACACAAATCTGAAACTGCATTTTGTAATCTGTCTACATACACTGAAAATGATGATATTGTTGCAAACAATGTATATGGGTTGAATTTAAACAAACAAATTAAATGTAGTAATGTTCAACTTCATTTCTTTGTTTAAATTCAGCCCAAATAAATTGTTTACAACCACTTACCTTAAACAAAAATTAGTAAATCCAAGGAATCATCTTTGAATCATTTTATTCAGTGTAGATACATTCTAGGATGACCTATATACCATTTAAAGGGGCCATATGAAGAATTCATATAATTTTTTTGCATGAAACATTACAGTATGGAATCATCCATTACACTACAGGTATCATCCTGAACCCTGTATGAGCATTAATGTCATGTCATATAATCAAAAAGGGTTCGAGTTCTTGAATGTGAACATAAACATCACATGCATTTGTTTCTCCAGCAAAAACTTCAAGAGTCCTTTACATAGATATTAGTTAATAGACAACATCAGGAAGGTCTTGTTTTTAAAAAAAGTTTCTTTAACTTTTTTTTTATTCACACATTGTTATTTAAATAAATATTTAAATATAATTACATACACAATTACATAATTACATTACACAACTTAAGATATTTGAGAACTCATTAAAATTACACCTAAAAGTCTGTTTACATATAAGTAATCATTTGCAAACAAGCGATCTGATTTCTCTAAAAAAAAAAAACTAAATCCCCTCTAACCAAAACAGAAAGTATTACCTTGCTTGATTTGTGCTTTTGTAAATCGATTTTAATAAACATGTTTGCAAATCTGAATTCAGATTTAATGTAAACATGTTTACAAAGATGCAAACTAGTTTAATTTTAAATCTTAAAGCTATAGTTGGCCCAAAAATAAAAATTCCATCATCATTTACTTACCCTTTACTTGTTCTAAACTTTTATGTGTTTCTTTCGCCTGCTGAACACAAAAGAAGATATTTTGAAGAAAGCTGGAAACCTGTAACCATTGACCACCATAGTATTTGTTTTTCCTACTATGAATGTCAAAGGTTACAGGTTTACAGCATTCTTTAAAATATCGTCCTAAGTGTTCAACAGAATGAAAAAAACTCATAAAGAGTTGGAACCACTTGAGGGAGAGTAAACAGTGAGTAATTTTTCATTTTTGGGTGAACTATCGCTTTAAACTGTTGCAAAACACACTTAATTTGAACTAACAGCTACATCTGATGCTTCTCATTTGTAAGTATTTTTGAATAAAAGCATCCGCAGAATGACTAAACGTAAACAGTTTACAGGATTCCAATGATCCCGAACATCATATGATCAGATTTTTCAGCCCAGTCCCATTCAAGTACCTTGGGTTCGGCATTCCAGCAGCGTCTCATCAGGTCTGCAAAGCTGGCGGGGCAGCTGCTGGGAATAGTCGGCCTCTGGAACACATAACCCACACAAATACCACAGACACATGCACACGCATTAGAATCCAGTTCAAAAACCCATTATAGCAGCCATTACATAAAATCCTAATTTTAGCACGGGTCCAGTTTAAGCTCTCAAAAGCAACTGCTGCAATGCACTCTCCCATGGGCTATGCTTAAATTAGGGGTGGGCGATATCTTATTATTTGCAATATACAGTTGAAGTCAGAATTATTAGCCCTCCTGAATTATTAGCCCCCCCTGTATATTTTTTCCCCAATTTCTGTTTAACGGAAAGAAGATTTTTTTCAACACATTTCTAAACATAATAGTTTTAATAACTCATTTCTAATAACTGATTTCTTTTATCTTTGCCATGATGACAGTAGATAATATTGTTTTAAGATATTTTTTAACACATTTCTAAACATAATAGTTTTAATAACTCATTTCTAATAACTGATGGCTTTTATCTTTGCCATGATGGCAGTAAATAATATTTTACTAGATATTTTTCAAGATACTAATATTCAGCTTAAAGTGCAATTTAAAGGCTTAACTGGGTTAATTAGGTTAAAGGTGCAGTATGTAATTTTACACCCAGTGGTTGAACTAGGTATTGCATTCTTGGATCAAAACACACGCAAGTGCAGGTTGCCAGATTGAGGACCAACGCAAGTCTGACGATCGAGCCTAAACGCTGATTAAACCGTGTTCTAAATAAAAGCAAAGCAGCTGAACAACAGAAAACTTTTTGTTACAATATCACCTCAGGTACACCTCGTGCTTTATTCAGTGTTAAATGCTAACAATGTGAGTTTGAATGCCATTTTGCCATAACTGATTTCAGCATTGCTTTTCAGATAAACAAGAATGTTCACTTGGCATGTTTCTAAAATATCTGCAAACATATTATGGTATTTTTATGCTTTAGAAGAGTCAAAAACTTACATACAGCACCTTTAACTAGGCAAGTTAGGGTAGTTAGGCAAGCCATTGTATAATGATGGTTTGTTCTGTAGACAATCGAAAAAATATATTGCTTAAGGGGTCTAATAATTCATTCATTAATTTTCCTTCGGCTTAGTCCCTTTATTCATCAGGGGTCGCCATAGCGGAATGAACCGCCAACTTATCCAGCATATGTTTTATACAGCGGATGCCCTTCCAGCTGCAACCCAGTAATGGGAAACATCTATACACACTCATTCACACACATACAGTGCATCCGGAAAGTATTCATAGCGCTTCACTTTTTCCACATTGTTTAATGTTACAGCCTTATTCCAAAATGGATTAAATTCATTTATTTCATCAAAATTCTACACACAATACCCCATAATGACAATGTGAAAAAATATTTTTTTAATTGTTGCAAATTTATTAAAAATAAAAAACCTGAAAAATCACATGTACATAAGTATTCACAGCCTTTGCTCAATACTTTGTTGATGCACCTTTGGCAGCAATTACAGCCTCAAGTCTTTTTGAATATGATGCCACAAGCTTGGCACACCTGTCTTTGTGAATTTTTGCCCATTCCTCTTTGCAGTACCTCTCAAGCTCTATCAGGTTGGATGGGAAGCGACGGTGTACAGCCATTTTCAGATCTCTCCAGAGATGTTCAATAGGATTTAGGTCTGGGCTCTGGCTGGGCCACTCAAGGATATTCACAGAGTTGTTGTGAAGCCAATCCATTGATAATTTGGCGGTGTGCTTTGGGTTATTGTCCTGCTGGAAGATGAACCGTCGCCCCAGTCTGAGGTCAAGAGCACTCTGAAGCAGGTTTTCATTCAGGATGTCTCTGTACATTGCTGCATTCATCTTTCCCTCTATCCTGACTAGTCTTCCAGTTCCTGCTGCTAAAAAAAACATCCCCACAGCATGATGCTGCCACCACCATGCTTCACTGTAGGGATGGTATTAGCCTGGTGATGAGCGGTGCCTGGTTTTCTCCAAACGTAACACCTGGCATTCACTCCAAAGAGTTCAATTTTAGTCTCATCAGACCAGAGAATTTTGTTTGGCAAATTCCAGGCGGGCTGCTATGTGCCCTTTACTAAGGAGTGTCTTTCGTCTGGCCACTCTACCATACAGGCCTGATTGGTGGATTGCTGCACAGATGGTTGCCCTTCTGTAAGGTTCTTCTCTCTCCACAGGAGAACGCTGGAGCTCAGACAGAGTGACCATCGGGTTATTGATCACCTCCCTGACTAAGGCCCTTCTCCCCCGATCACTTCATCGCTTAGATGACCAGCTCTAGGAAGAGTCCTGGTGGTTCCAAACATCTTCCACTTACGGATGATGGAGGCCACTGTGCTCATTGGAACTTTCAGAGCAGCAGACATTTATCTGTAACCTTCCCCAGCCTTGTGCCTCGAGACAATCCTGTCTCGGAGGTCTACAGACAATTCCTTTGTCTTCATGCTTGATTTGTGCCTTGACATGCACTGTCAACCCTGGGACCTTATATAGACAGGTGTATGCTTTTCAAATCATGTCCAATCAACTGAATTTAGCACAGGTGAACTCCAATTAAGCTGCTGAAACATCTCAAGAATGATCAGTGGAAACAGAATGTACCTGAGCTCAATCTAGAGCTTCACAGCAAAGGCTGTAAATACTTATGTACATGTGATTTTTCAGGTTTTTTATTTGTAATAAATTTGCAACAATTTCAAAAAATCTTTTTTCACATTGTCATTATGGGGTATTGTGTGTAGAATTTTGAGGAAATAAATGAATTTAATCCGTGTTGGAATAAGGCTGTAACATAAAAAAATTTGGAAAAAGTGAAGCGCTATGAATACTTTCACTACGGCCAATTTAGCCCACTCAATTCACCTATAGTGCATGTCTTTGGACTGTTGGGGAAACTGGAGCACCCGGAGTAAACCCACGCCAACACTGGGAGAACATGCAAACTCCACACAGAAATGCCAACTGACCCAGCCGGGACTAGAATCAGCGGCCTTCATGCTGTGAGGCGAAAGTGCTAACCACTGAGCCCACCGTTTCGCCGGGGTCAATAATATTAAAATTGTTTAAAAAAAAAAAAAACTGCTTTTATTCTAGCTAAAATAAAACAAATAAGACTTTCTCCAGAAGAAGAAATATTATAGGAAATACTGTGAAAAATTCCTTAATCCATTAAACATCACTTGAGAAATATTTGAAAAAGAATAAATATTGCACAGGAGGGCTAATAATTTGCCCTCAACTCTATATTGTCACTAATATCATTATCGTAATAAATATTGTGATATATTTTTTAGATATTGCCCATCCCTAGTTTACATCACAACTCAAATCAAGTGTATATCTCCATGTTAAAAGTGTATATATATAATAACTAGCATATAAGGATTAACAAAAGGCTTTTACATTGACGCTGTTTACATTGATAAGTAATAAATTGAGTTCTCACTCGAGATAATGGAACTTTTGAGAGCATGTGAGGAGAGATGCTGTAAATGGAGACTTGTCGAATCCCATTTGATACGCCGCACGTGGAGGAATCTAATACTGTGCAACTATTAGATCTGACAAACAGCGCTGGCACAAAACGCAGTCCTGAGCCCTCAAGAGAATGGAAACTGCTTCATCCCACTGGGAATTCAGCATAAACCAAAATATCTTTTCATCCGTCTTTTGACCTCTCCCATTCCCCCCTCGCCAACATTTTCTCTTATAAGTACTTGCTTCTTTTTCAGGCTGGGATGTTTATCTTAAAAAGGGTTCCTGACTGCCCCCCCTACAGCACTAAAACCACTCTGGTCTAATGCGATCTTCAACTTATGGCTTGATGACACAGAGAGAGAGGAATAATATATCTTTACTCTCCATAAAGTGTGCTCAATAAAAGTTGCACATGCACAGAGAGAAGCCTTTAGATCAGCTCGCTATAAATAACCAACCAAAGCAAGCAATGGAATCCATGATCATACTGTTCCGTTACCAACAGGAAGAGAAGGAAAAATATTTAATATTCATGTCATCTGGTGAAATTGTTTTCATTTCACAATATTTACTAGAGGCACTGTCGCCTCACAGCAAGAAGATCATTGGTTCGAGCCCCAGCTGGGCCAGTTGGCATTTCTGTGTGGATTTTGCATGTTCTCCCCGTGTTGGGGAGACATGTGCATAGGCGAATTGAATAAACTAAATTGGCCGTAGTGTATGAGTGTGTGTGTGAATGTGAGAGTGTATGGATGTTTCCCAGAACTTGGTTGTGGATGGAAGAGCATCCGCTGTGTAAAACATATGGCGGAATAGTTGGCGGTTCATTCCGCTCTGGCAACCCCTGATAAATAAGGGACTAAGCTAAAGGAAAATGAATGAATGAATGAATGTTTACTAGAAAAAATATTTTTTCCAAAGTTGATGAGCATAATTAAATCATTAGTTCACTCAGTTGATTATTGATTACTCACCCTCATGTCGTTCCAATCCCTTGAGACCTTCATTCATCTTCAGAACACAAATTAAGATATTTTAGATGAAACCCGAGAGCTTTGAGAAAGTGCGAGAATTTAAGCTTGTTTTTGTATTTCCTCCAAACACAACAACAATCACAAAACGTTCAAACTCCAGAAAAGGAACCAAAAAACATTGTCAAAACATTCCATGTGACTTCAGTGGTTCGACTGTAATCATACGAAGCTCCAAAAACAATTTTGCGCACCAAATTGTATAAAACAACTTTGTTCACCAATGTATTCTGCGTCAGGTCAGAGTGCACACTTACTACGCGGAATACGCTACATGTGTGTTGCACTGCTTATTCTAATGGCAATAAGTCGAATTGACTGTAGTAAATGCGCACCCTAAAAATGAGGAAGACATTGGCAAATAAAGTCGTATTTACAGTCAATAAGCAACGTTCTTAGACCTTTGTATGATTACAGTTTACACTGAAGTCACATGGAATGTTTTTGGATCCTTTTATGAACTTTGAACGTCTCAGGATCATTATTGTCTATGGAGGATGAGGGAGCTCTCTGATAGCATCTAAAATATCTTAATTTGTTCAGAAGACAATAGAAGGATTAAGAGGATTGGAATGACATGAGAGTGAATAATTAATAGCAGAATTGTCATTTTTGGGTGAACTAATCCTTTAACAAGTTAAAATATTTCTTTATCCCAGATTTGTAGGAAACATTGCATAAAGAATTCTTGGGGTATGCAATCCCATAATGCATTGCAACAATCCTTAGATGTCAGACAAATGTGCTGTTACATGCAACTCCGTTAGTACTGATGGCAGTTTTTCAGTAAACATCTTAATCAACCCCAACTATAATTCGGATCAGTTTGCTATAAATAGACAACTAAAATAAGCAATGGAATCCATGATCATATTGTTCTTCCATTACCCACAGGAAGAAAAAGAAATGTAATAGCTCCAAAACATTATCATTAGGTTTGATGCAGCAGTAAAGTCTGTTCCAAAATTGAATCAGCATAATTGACCTTCTAAAATAGAACCCTTGAGAAGCATCGCATACAGCATTATTGGGGAATGCAATACCATAATACACGCTGAAAATTTCAAGATGGCAGAAAAAGCAACCAACCAAACATACAACCAATCAACTAATCTGTTAGGAATTGGATTGATGGCTCAGTCATGCTGAAAATCTTTTATCTCAACACCTCAAATGATATAAAGTGAGATTGATTTAAATGAAATTTGGGCTGAATTGGAAAGGGTGGCATAGACCCGAATAATCCAATACTCTTGCAGGTAAAAGCTTTTTCTCAATGAAGACTAATGGAAATTACATTCAGGATCCAAAATACTGGACTGATTCAGACTTCTAAAAACCCAAATAGAAAATAATATAGAATAAAATATGCAAATTATATATAACATAAAAGTTCGTATTTGGATTTCACATATGGCCACATATGAACATATACAGTTGAAATCAGAATTATTAAACCCCCTTTCAATTTTTTTTTCTTTTTAAAATATTTCCCAAATGATGTTTAACAGTGCATGTTCTCCCCGAGTTCGCGTGGGTTTCCTCCGGGTGCTCCGGTTTCCCCCAAAAGTCCAAAGACATGTGCTAGGTGAATTGGGTGAGCTAAATTGTCCATAGTGTATGTGTGTGAATGAGAGTGTATGGATGTTTCCCAGTGATGGGTTGCAGCTGGAAGGGCATCCGCTGCATAAAACATATGCTGGATAAATTGGCGGTTCATTCCGCGGTGGCGACCCCAGATTAATAAAGGGACTAAGCCGAAAAGAAAATGAATGAATGAATGATGTTTAACAGAGCAAGGAAATTTTTACAGTATGCCTGATAATATTTTTTCTTTTGGAGAAAGTCTTATTTGTTTTATTTTGGCTAGAATAAAAGCAGTTTTGAATCTTTTAAATACCGTTTTAAGGTCAAAATTATTAGCCCCTTTAAGCTATATTTTTTTTCAATAGTCTACAGAACAAACCATCATTATACAATAACTTGCCTAATTACCCTATCCTGCCTAGTTAACCTAATTAACCTAGTTAAGCCTTTAAATGTCACTTTAAGCTGTATAGAAGTGTCTTGAAAAATATCTAGTAAAATATTATTTACTGTCATCATGTCAAAGATAAAAGAAATCAGTTATTAGAAATGAGTTATTAAAACTATTATGTTTAGAAATGTGTTGGAAAAAATCTTCTTTCTGTTAAACAGAAATTGGGGAAAAAATAAACAGGGGGGCTAATAATTCAGGGGGTTTAATAATTCTGACTTCAACTGTATATGTAATTATATTTAGTATGCTTGAACATTTGTACATATTTGTAATTCCAATGGTTTAAAATATATATAGGCTATGTAAACATCCATTTTTGCATTTATACAGTCAAGCCAGAAATTATTCACACCCCTATAAAATTCTGACTTAAAGTTACTTTTATTCAACCAGCAAGTTTGTTTTAACTGGAAATGACACAGGCCTCTTCCAAAAGATAATAAGATGATGTACAAGAGCCATCATAGTGGAAAAAAAATATTTCTCAACTTTTATTTACATCTGAACAAAACGTGGCAGTCAGCATTTGCTAGGGGTATGAATAATTTTGGGCTTGACTGTATGTATTTACAGTATGACAATGTATGACAGACATATTCATAGAAAAGCTGGCAAACACTACTGTAACTACACTAACATTGTAAACATTCACGTGGTGGTTTTACAGCAATGACATTCCTGACACTGAGGGATTGTGGGATACTATGTTGTACCTCGTGTTTTTCCACCACCAACCAGGCCACCTGCAAACCCTCAAAACCTTTAAATGGCACTTCTCTGGTCAGCATCTCCCATAAGACCTGCAAGACAAACCACAAATCAAAGCTTTACATGAATGATCTACATACTGTGTTTGAAATCACATTTACAGTGTTGCAGACTCTCAAACTACAGCTTGGTTGCTGCTGGCAGGGCATCCACTGCGTAAAACACATGCCGGAATAGTTGGCGGTTCATTCCGCTGTGGCAACCCCTGATAAATAAGGGACTAAGCCGAATGACTTGTTGGACATTTTCCATAAATAAGGGTGTCACAGCAACGGACAACAAAAAATAACAGGAAAGTTAGTGGTCGGGTTCGTCACTTTTTTGGGTCCCGACACATTTCTGATGTGGTCTGTGCTATTTGCAGCATGTTTCTGTACTTTCATGTGTTTTTATATGCACATGTGTTTTGTCAAACTAATCTTTCCTCAGTTTGTTAGTGTTTTTCTACATGCATGTGTTTTTTTTACTTGCAGAACATTCAATCTCTCACAGCTGTAATATTGTCAGTTTTATGCAATTTATACTTTGCAAAAACACAACTTTATTTCTACATTCAGCACATTTTGTATAAAAAAAACAAACATCTGAAGTATTAGTTTTTAGGCTTTAGTTTTAAGTATTTAGTTTCACATTTTGTGAGAAAGAGACAAAAAAAAGCGACGCAAAATCTGATTACACTGAAACGGATATCCAGAACCACATAGGAATGTACTGTAGCTTAAAACAGATTGTAATTCTTGTAATATTCTGATGTTCATGCTTGCTAAATATAATCAGATTCCCACAACAGTGTGAATGAAGCTGAAAAGTACTGACCACGCCATATGAGTAGGTGTCGCAGGTCTCAGAAACGGGCAGACTCTGGATCACTTCAGGTGCCATCCAGGGAAAGGTGCCCACCAAAGACATGTGTGTCGTGTGAGAAACCATCTTAGATGCTCCAAAATCACAGATCTGACACAGACAAAAAGCATTATTCAGAAACAATCACACAGATATTTTGAACTACGTTAATAGGGATATAATATATACAGGGCCTAAAACTAACATTCTGCCAAACCTGTTAATGGCTGAAAAATCTAGAAAATAAGTAACATTAATAATTAATATGTAACATTAAATTGCAATTATTATTATTATTATTTTATTATTATTGTTATATTTGGATATATTTATTATTATTATTATTCTTAATTATACAAATTATTTATTAATAATACTGAGTATAATATACATATTAACTAAAAAATAATCATAATATAAAAGAAAAAATATATTCATTCATTCATTTTCTTTTCGGCTTAGTCCCTTTATTAATCTGGGGTCGCCACAGCGGGATGAACCGCCAACTTATCCAGCATATGTTTTACGCAGCGGATGCCCTTCCAGCTGCAACCCACCACTGGGAAAGAAAAAATATATAATATATATAAATAATAATATTATATAAACAACAATTATATATATCACATTAGTTGGCATTTCTGTGTGGAGTTTGCATGTTCTCCCCGTGTTCGCTTGGGTTTCCTCCTGGTGCTCCGGTTTCCCCCACAGTCCAAAGACATGCGCTATAGGTGAATTGGGTAAGCTAAATTGTCCGTAGTGTATGAGTGTGTGTGTGAGAGAATGAGAGTGTATGGGTGTTTCCCAGTGCTGGGGTGCAGCTGTAAGGGCATCCGCTGTGTAAAACATATGCTGGATAAGTTGCCGGTTCATTCCGCTCTGGCGACCCCAGATTAATAAAGGGACTAAGCCGAATAGAAAATGAATGAATGAATGAATAATATATTAATATATAAATGTAATAATTATATTATTTAATAACAATACTACTACTACTACTACTACTACTACTAATAATAATAATAATAATTATTATTATTATTACTATTATTATATATAAAAACTTAAAGTTTCAAAAGTCAAAGATTAAACCATAGATCTTTTATTATGTTAAAAAAACCACAGAGGATCTTTTCTAAAGTGCTTCTGTTTTGCTGACAACAGATCTACAAAACATCCTAATTACAAACTTGGAAATGTGTTTAGCTCGTGTTGCATGTTCTAATGAATATTAAAAGTATAATTTTACATGCCATCATTACAACACAGTCTTTGTGATCCGATAATTATAATATCACATTTCACACATTGTTAACATTAATTAAGAATCTATCAGCGAATTGGCATCGTAGCGAATGTTAATTTTAGGCCCTGAATGAATGTGAATAAAAACAGGAAGCATACCTTTAAAACATTGTCTGCAGTTAACACAACTAATAAAG
Source organism: Danio jaintianensis (assembly GCA_903798115.1). Taxonomy (NCBI): domain Eukaryota; kingdom Metazoa; phylum Chordata; class Actinopteri; order Cypriniformes; family Danionidae; genus Danio; species Danio jaintianensis. The sequence goes on from CAIGQV010000919.1 coordinate 10,190,585, forward strand.
AGAAAAGTAAACAGTTATTTGTATATAATCACCACATTTGCATTTTTCTATTTACAGACCAACTAAGATCTCACCATTTCTCGACTTCAGGTCTCTATGAATGACTTTCAGAGGGGCCTCGGCGTGTAAATAATGCATTCCTGCAGAGAAACAAATCACAGAACCAGCCATTATCTCATGAGGAAAATGTGACTGAGCTCATTACATAAACAACACATATTCATTACAGACACATACCTTTAGCAATTTCCATCGCCCAGGTCATTACCTGATCCATATCCATCTCCTCACTGTCAGCACTGGACAAATACTCATACAGTGATCCTCTGCTGGCATATTCTACAACACAAACACACACACATGCCATATGCATATCATCACACACGTCAACTACAGGCTGTGGAGCTGATATATGCTGCAGGTAAATCAGTCCGCTGTTACACTGATGCCAAAATACAGTCGAGAAAATAATTGTAAGAAATGTTTACTCTACAGTAATTTTTGTAGAAAGGAAATTAGGATTTTTTTCATGTTTTATTTTATTTTGAGGTGTCCTTGTTCTATGTACAGTTGATGTCAAAATTATTCGCCCTCTTTTCTTTTTTAAATATTTACCAAATGATGTTTAACAGAGCAAGGAATTTTTCACAGTATTTCCTATAATAATTTTTCTTCTGGAGAAAGTTTATTTCGGCTAAAATAAAAGCAGTTTTTATAAAAAAAACAAAAACATTTTAATATTATTAGCCCCCTTAAAAAAATTCTATTGTCTACAGAACAAACTATTATGTTTAGAAATGTGTTGAAAAAAATCTTCTTTCTGTTAAACAGAATTTGGGGAAAAAATATACAGGAGGGCTAATAATTCAGAAGGGCTAATAATTCTGACTTCAACTGTACTTACTATAGTAATTACAATTAATTATGCATAATTACATACAGCTAACTCTAAACCTAACCTGCATACTAACTCTGATCATATAGTAAGTACATGTAGTTAATTAATATTACTCAGTAGGTAAATACATAGCTACACTGTAAAATAAAGTGTAACCAAAGTCTCTTATTCTCACCAAGGCTGCATTTATTTGATCACAAATACTGTATAATCATCAATAACCTAAAGTATTTGTTTACATTTAAAGAACTGTTTTAAATGAAACCTTGCATGGAAAGTGCAAATTGTTTATGCTTTGTTTTAATATTTCTTCAGAAATTATTTCAAAAGCTAAAAATAAATAAAAAAATAAATATATAAATATATATGGCAAACCTGTTTATAGCTGTGAATTATTTATGAAAAGGCTCCATGATAAAATGTTTTGAAGTGAATAAAATGTAAAAGTAAATATGCTATAAGAAACTTACTTTCAAATGAATCCAAGCCTACAATAAATAGCCCATTTTCACCCTACTTCCCTTATCTTCATTTTTTAAGAACCCCTCCGTCCACCCCATCTCCTCCTTTACCAGGGGGAGCTCTCGAGACCTACCTGATCTCGGACCCCCTTACATGCTAAATGACCAGGCGGGACCACTGGGCTCAATTATCTCCAAGCTCAGGGTTCTCTCCCGGGACAGCATGCCAAACCTGTAGGTTATGAAAGTTTTCTTCACACTATGAAAACAATATATATTTTCAGGAACTTGTCACTAAAAGGTTCTTTGGAGACCCAAAAAACATCTATGGCATCATTGTGATAGCTTATTTGGTTCTTGGCACCTTTATTCTTAAGAGCGTCGCATACATCTCTGCAATGACTCAAATAACTTATTAATAAAGTCATCTGGAATGGCAAAGAAAGCGTTCTTGCAGGACTCCCAGAGTTTATCAAGATTCTTTGGATTCATCTTCGATGCCTCCTCCTTCATCTTACCCCAGACATGCTCAATAATGTTCATGTCTGGTGACTGGGCTGGCCAATCCTGGAGCACCTTGACCTTCTTTGCTTTCAGGAACTTTGATGTGGAGGCTGAAGTATGAGAAGGAGCGCTGTCCTGCTGAAGAATTTGCCCTCTCCTGTGGTTTGTAATGTAATGGGCAGCACAAATGTCTTGATACCTCAGGCTGTTGATGTTGCCATCCACTCTGCAGATCTCTCGCACGTCCCCACAAAACCCCAAACCATGACTTTTCCTTCACCAAAACTTGACTGATTTCTGTGAGAATCTTTGGTCCATGCTGGTTCCAATACGTCTTCTGCAGTATTTGTGATGATTGGGATGCAGAACAGATGATTCATCAGAAAAATCTACCTTCTGCCACCTTTCCAAATGATCAACTAGAAGTCAAGTTATTATTTGTTGCTCTTACAACTGGGATCGATGACAAGACTTTTTTGTCAGGTAGTGTAAATACACTCAAATAATGATACTTGCTGTTTGTTCAGACTACTTATTTAAAATGAGCTGAAACAATTCTTGAGTTTTCTTTGGGACAACTTAATTGATTTAAGTTCAATCCACTTAAGTTTGTAAAAACTAATAAGCTCAACCACTCTCACTGGCAAAGCTGTGATAAAACAAAACTTAAAGGGGAGGAGCTACACTATGTCCCATTTTATTAAGATTACGTCAAACATTGAATACAAATGCACATTTCATAGCACTTCATGGGACCTTTAACTTAATTCCTTCATGTTGTCCCAACACAAATCCATTGTGTGGAAAACAGCACTTTTTACAGTGTAAGAAGAATAAGAAAGGCAGACAAAACAAGCAACAATCTTGTCTCATGTCAAAATGTCAGTCAGCACATGAGATCATCTGTCACCAAGCCTCGAGTGAAGTCAAACACAGCTTAACACACTCGGGGTTTCCCGTTTACACACACACTGGCAGAGAGAGAGAGACCAAAAATGACAGCATGACCGAGCGCTAGATTTACTGAATCCCCAGCTGAAAGACATGCTCTCGAGAAGCGATTAGGCCACATAAATCTGCTCATACGCGCATTTACATCCCTGGAGACAGAGATCACAATAGGATGTTTAAAAAATGGCAAGACAACTGTGTATGTGTGTGTGTACGCGTCCCCTTGATGAACTGCTCTCACACCCTGATCAGCCACTAAGCATTTTACAGTCACAACAACATGGCAGAAGCCAGACAAGAGACACAAGAATTCCTCAAGAAAGAACAATCAAAAGGAGATCTCTGTAATATCTATAGTATGCTATTCCTCTAGTAGAGCAAATTAAGATGTCAGTTAAAACGCTTATTTTTTCTTTGCAAACTATAGGGAACAACAACTGAAACGTAAACTACAGTAACTAAAAACAAGAATATTAACTAAAAACGAATAACGTTCATGTGAAGTTATGAAAATGATAAGTTTTCTGAATGTTCAAAACACCAAGTTTAAACGTTTTAATTAGTTCTGGGCAAAGATTAATTGCGATTAATCGCATTTAAAATTTTGACAATATATGTCAGTGTATTATATATATATATTTGTTATGTTTAGACGTGATACACACGCACACATAGAAACAAAACTACTACAAAAAAATTTTGTTACATAGATATTTACATTTATATATAATTTGTGTCCCATATATACTTTTACTATAAATATAAATAAACATTTTCTCAAATATATGCACGCATGTGTTTATATATACATAGTAAATATACACAGTACACACACATATATTATGTGAATTGTTTTATTTATTTTGGATGCGATTGATCGTGATAAATTTCTGCCCGGCACTAGTTTTAATCAATTGCATGGAATTTTATAATTACATTTTGCATAAGTTGTTTGCAAACATTATGAGAATATTAATTTTGAATGTTCTGAAACAAAACAGTTCTCTGAATATTTCAAAGCATAACATATTATAACAATATATTTTATTTCGTTTTTGTTATTTTTGTCATTTAATTTAGATGTGTATTTCTATTTTTGTTTGTTTTATATTTTTTATAATTTATTGTATAAGTTATTTAAAAACAGAGTACAATAAAGTACAAATCCTTCAATTATAATCACACTGCACTTGAATAAAGATAATAAGCTGATAATCCTTATAACTTTGTCTTCTTACAATGCACGTATGGCTTTAACGATTACTCCAGAGTACTCTCAGATCTATGATGATTGTCAAGTGTGCTTAATCCTCCTGTTGACTCAAAAATGACCCAGGCACCATTTTAATAGAAGAAAGAAAAAAAAAGCAGTTTGGTGACTTTTCCTAAAATGACCCAAACATGATTTTTTTTTTTACAATTTTTATATTTTCATGAAGGGTGGCGCGGTGGCGCAGTGGGTAGCGCTGTCGCCTCACAGCAAGAAGGTCGCTGGTTCGAGCCTCGGCTGGGTCAGTTGGCATTTCAGTGTGGAGTTTGCATGTTCTCCCAGTGTTCGCGTGGGTTTCCTCCGGGTGCTCCGGTTTCCCCCACAAGTCCAAAGATATGCGCTATAGGTAAATTGGGTAAGCTAAATTGTCCGTAGTGTATGTGTACGATTGAGAGTGTATAGGGTGTTTTCCAGTGATGGGTTGTAGCTGGAAGGGCATCCGCTGCGTAAAACATATGCTGGATAAGTTGGCGGTTCATTCCGCTGCGGTGACCCCTGATTAATAAAGGGACTAAGCCGAAAAGAAAATGAATATTTTCCTGAAGGCTGTACACATTTAGGGTACAGTGGTTGTCCTTTGGGTAAATTTTGACCCGCCAGCTATAAAACCATTTTTTACACCACAAAAACTACTGGCACACACTGGTGCTTTTGGGAAATAGGCCATAACATTAATATCAGTCACAAGATCATTTTTTCGATCCACTTAGATGTTTTTGGGAAATGCAGCCTGCATAGTATTCAGTTTCATTTTAATTTCAAACCTGTTTTAGTACATCATGTTAAACTACACTTTTAAAAAAAAATATTTTTAGATAATTTTAGTAACAAAAGAACAGTTCACCCAAAATGAAAATTCATTTATTATCCCTCATGTGGTTTTAAACATTTACGCGCTGAAAAAATTATTCATTGGATTTACTATATTTTTTAAGGTGACTGGTTGCAAACAATTTATATGGGCTGAAATTTAAACAAATAAATTACATTTAGTGTTATTTAATGTTAATTTGTTTTTTTAAATTCAGCTGAAATAAATGGTTTGCAACCAGTTATCTTAAAAAAAATTGTAAATCCAGTGAATCATTTTTTTCGGTGTACCCATTGACTTCCATAGTAGGAATAAACAATAACTATGGAGGTCAATTAGTACCAGCTACAAGTATTCTTTAAAATATCCTTTTATTGTGTGTGTGTTCAACAGAAGAAAGAAACTCAAATAGGTTTTGAACAACTGAAGAGTCAGTAAATGATAACAGAATGTTCAGTTTTGGGTGAACTATCTCTTTAACTATAATAATAACCCAGCCTGAGAGATACATTTGTGCTTCATGAGAAACCTGTGAGCAACAAGCATTGATTTGAGATGCGAAACAGAAAGAAATGACAGTTCATTACCTGTGACAATGCCATAGTTGGGTGCTTCCAAAATGGCTCCATAGAACTGAATGATATTTTTGTGGCTCAGGACACTCAGAATCTCAGCCTGGAAAAAAACACACGACAGATGCAGAGGTGAAAGTCACCAGACTGCGGTCAAACACTCGGGCTCAAATGAGTGCTGCATCAATGTCATAAAACTATTTTTTCATTACAGTATGTCGCGGTCAAATATTACGCTAGAAATGTATGTGAACACGGAGCCATTAGCAGCATTGTGGGACATGTCCGTCGGGACTCAAACTGAGCGGCTTCAGCCAGGAAAGCTGCTAAACTCTGGTAAACAGTGGAAAAGACTCTGGCGGTGCTGCTGAGCGTGCATTACCACTGACAGTAACACACACCGCCTGCAAAGCCACATTCAGATGCTACATTTTACACGTACAGTATATCAAATCTGCTTCAGACAAAGAGAAATAGAGAAAGGCGGGGGAGAGATGAAGGGAAACATGAGGGATGGTCATGGAAAACTGTATTTCCCTACACTCCCCCCTTTCTCATGCTAATAAACAAGGCTGATGGATGGGTCGAAGACAGGAAATGATGTAACAATGACCATGTTTATATGGGAAGTGTTTTTGAATTTGATTACTGATTTTGAAGAATCGAAGAAAGTTCTTTATACATTACATCGCATGTGAAAATCTCAAAGAATGCAGCACCTCATGGCCTACATTAAATGAATATTCAGTAATGAGATATTTGATGCACTGCTTTTTTTTTTTGCATATTCATGGCAACATAACTGTCCATTAATGAGGAAACTGTCTCTTCCAAGACCTGCATAATCTTCCGTTACACTCTCAAAAGTTATTGTTCTTTACAAAAAGAGTTCATGCTTTTAGGATGTAGTTTAAAGGGGTGGTCCACTACGATATGATATTTTAAACTTTAGTTGATGTGTAATGTAGCTGTGTGAACATAAACAACATCTCTGAATGTAATACACTCAAAGTTCAATGCAAAGGGAGACATTGGCTTTTACAGAGTTAGCTTAGCAAAGCCTACAGCGAACGAAGTTTGGGCACTACAAAAAAATACATCCGTGCTAGTGAGATCATAAACCCTTCAGGTTATGCGCATACACCCCGCACAGCGAAGGGGCGTGGCCAGAGGCGCTGTAATGTTATAGCAGAGAAAGCTATTTCCACAGAGCTTCTTCTTTTGTTTCTGTATTTGGGCTTCCAAAGGACATGAGAGAAGACTAGAGAGAAGTGCTTACAACTTAATTTTAATTATGTTCCAGAGATTATAAAAAAAGATATAGCTCTAGCATTTGACAAAGGTCAGCTTCCAGAATCTTCAGTGCTGGATTTGGCTGAAAACTCCTCAAAGAAGGAGCAGCTCCAACCATAATAGAAGAAGCTGTGGATTGTGAGCCACAACCTGTAAGTATTTTAATTTGTTAAAATTGATCTATTACATTAAATTATTAGATTACATCTATTAAACAAGGATGTAAACAACGGGAAATGCTGTTTGGCACAGTTAACAACTTAGCTACAAATTCATATTTATCCTTCAAACTGCTGTAAACACCCACAATCTTCACCAGCGCTGCAGCGTCTCTCTATACGGCCGCTTTCTGTGCCTTCTACATCTAATCTTGATGAACTTGCAAAAGATATGTGACCATTTCATATTACTTACACATGCTTATTCCGAATATATAACTTTAAAGGCAATTTTATCAGTATTTAGATTTTTTTTTTAACCCTCAAAGAGTTGTATGGCGATCTCAGAGTTGTATTGCCATGTGCAAATTTATTCATGCAGCTTTTGGGTGACGTAAAAATGTTAATTTCACTAAATTGACACGTATGACTGGTTTTGTGGTCCAGGTTCACATTTGTCTGAACAAACCTCGGCATCAATCTTCAGCAGTTTTTTGACAGCCACTTCTTTGTCCTGTGGGACCCAGTGTGCTCGATACACACTCCCAAAACTCCCACCGCCGCAGTTCTCATAGAAGCGGATGTCATCGAAACGGATCTGAACGAAGCTGGCGCTGAGGGACGACATCTCATACTGACATTCACTCTGACTGTAGAAAGAGAAACAGAGACAGATATATACTGTATAAATACATTTGGAGCTTCAATTCATGATTACTGTATATATGGCCAGACACAATCTCAAACATGAGCAGTTTTTACACAGGTTGTAACATCCATGATAAGCACAAAAACCATACTGTGTATTGTCAGGAGCCACTGATTTTTAGATTAAAGGGATAGTTCATCCAAAGTTTTTCCAAAACTTTTTTTCCAAACCTTCATGACTACATTTCTTCTGATATTTTGAAGAGGATATTTTGAAGAAAGCTGAAAACCTGAAACCATTGACTTCCATAGTAGGTAACACACTACTATGGAAGTCAGCGGTTACAGGTTTACAACATTTTTCTAAATGTATGTATTTTTTTGTGTTTAACAGAAGAAAGAAACTCAAACAGGTCTGAACAGGTGAACTATCCCTTTAACTTTCTTTATTTTACACAAGTGGAAATTAGTCTTTGGCTTCACCTCATAATTACATTCAAGATCATCACATATGTTTCATAAAAAATAACAAGTAAGAAAAATACATATTCAAAATCATCACATTAAAAAACATAACACAATTAACCCTACACATACTCAAATCCCAGTTTTTAAATTTCTAATGGATGGTGGCACTAATGACATTTGATACACATTTTTCCTTACTTGAGGTAACCTAAAATGTATTTTTGATGACAAAAAAGTAAAAAAAGAATAATATTTAAGGGATGAGAACAATCTTCTTATTTGATCAATTTCATTCAACTGTCTATAGAATACATTATAGTCCCAATTTAATAACTCCTGGCCTGTGTAGTCCTGTTTTAGCCACTTATTACCAAGACCTATTTTTGTAGACCATTAAAAGCTTAAATAAAATCATGAGTGGGGTTTATTTCATGTAGCAGAATAAACCGTGAACATATTTAGAGCTTGCTAACTATGCATTGACCATATTTCAGGCATTATTTATAAATTCTTTTCCACACTGTTAACGATTTTGGTAAATTACACAGTATTTAACTGTAATATAAACTGTAGTTTACTGTAGGACAGTTGTGCAGTATGTTACTGTATTTTAAAGTTGCATTGTGAAAATTACTGTATATTTTACAGTAAAGCTATACATAAAATTCTGTAAACACATATACTGCAAGATAAATAGTGCTGTAAATGTAAATACAATATTTTTGCTGTAAGTGATTTACAGTAAGTTACTGGTGAACTGCTGTAGATTCTACAGTAAATATTTAACAGTACAGGTATCTTTTATGCTAATATCTTATTATCTATTAACCAGGACTCTATAATGTAGAGAGATCATGTAAAGTCTGCGTGAACCAGAAGTTGCTGAGACTTTTATTTTAGTACACTAAACTGTAATATTGAGTAGGGGGCGGGGATTTCATTTGCATCATTCCCTCATAGGAAACTAATAGCAAAGACTATCGAATACACAAGACATGTCACTCGTATAGTTTTGAATGGGGAAAAGTGTAACGGTCAATATGGCGAATGAAGCCCCGCCTACTTGTACAGTAGCCAATCATCAATCGCTATAGACTGACGTTTCGCCGGGGGCAAAGCTCGGACAAGACGTGTGCTTTTACGACAGTTTGGTGGTCAACAAACGCACTGTAATCTCAGCGAATACTTGCTTCACAGACATAAGAAATATATCCAATTAAAGCTTGAACTCTGTGCTTTTGAATAAACCAAGTGCACTTGAAAACAAAAGTTTTGGATTTTGTAATCTGTATGAAACGAACGCGAGGTACAGTCCGTCCTGTCAAACGCACATCACATGACAGCAATTACTCAAACGCCCACAAACTTGTAAACAAACAGTCGCTGTCATTTCTGGAGGAGATTCGCCATCAAGACCAAGTTGCTAATTACTTCAGAACACCAGCGCATTCAGACGATCATTATTCAGAGGACGATAATGTGTAACACGGCCATAAATGAGACTGGTGTCGTGATCTCGTTTCTTTTGAGTGCACATGCGCAGTAGCTTGGGCAACCTGAAAATATGGAGATTTTGTTTGATTCGGACATTTAGAAATGAAACTTATGAGACGGTTGTTGTTTAATTTTATTGGTGGTTCCAAAATATGTTATGTAACCGTAAGCTTGGCTAACAGTTTTGGAGAATTTGATGTTTCCCTATTCAGACAGAATGCCCGAGCATACTGACCAAGAGGCAGGGGCGTAGCGGACATTTTAAAAGTGGGGGAGACAGCAGAATGAGATCCAAACGTTTACGGTCATATAATTATTAATCACCTGTTTCTAAATGGTCTGGCTCTAAAAGTGAGGGGGACGTATCCCCCCATCCCCCCCGGTTGCTACGCCCCTGCCGAGAGGCGTTTCAAAGACGGCCGCCAAGTTAAATGACTTGCCTTAAAGGGACTTTGCTAATAGTAACTGACGTTGGTAATATGCAGTTGCTATGGAAACCCTAAGGTTGACATCAACAAAAGCACCACCACTCCAAAGCGCAGAAACAAATGGTCAGACTTTGATTGTAGATTACCAAAACAAACCTGTTTTTTTTTTTCAGTGGATCAACTGGCACAGATTAATTATTCACTTTAAGAATAACAATGTGAGCTACCAAAACAACTTTAAAGGTCCTGTGTAGTGCTTTGAAATATGCATTTTTATTCGATGTTTGACGTAATCTCAACCGAAACACGAAGAGAGGGTGGGACATAGTGTAGCTCCTCCCCTTTAAAAAAAAACAGCCAATAGCATTTTGTTTTATCACCGCTCTGCCAGTGAGAGTGGTTGAGCTCAAGCGCATCAAATGAAAAGCAAACGAGAAGCATCTTGAAAGGGGCGGGGCATGTCAGATACTAGGAGAGCATTTGATTGGTCAAGATTTGATGAGAAACTGAAGTATGAGGTGACGTGAATAAAACCGTTGATCCATTTAAGCATTAAGTGACAAAATACAAGCTTTACATGTTTATATCAGTTTTATATCTTCTAAACGTGAATTTTGTCACTGTTTTGGAGCGCACCAGCTTATAGATATCCTTAAAACTAACAATACTGATACTAACATCTTAAAAACTTTATTTTCATGGGACTTTTAAAGAGAAAGCTACAGTCCTGCATAGAAAACTGCTGCATTATCATGACTGTTACGCAATTGGAGGAATGGGGAGTTGTGTTGAGCGGGGGGGGTCTGTGTGAAATGTCGACCCCTTCTGTGTGATTTACAATGTGATCCTTTACATGTTCGCATAACTGCCGAATGACTTGCCATGCATCTGCCTTGGGTTTACTCACCACATCTGCAACTGGACTCCTGCCACTTTTTTGTCTACATTAAACTTCAGTGATTATCAGAACACAAAAGAGAGGCCGAAGTCGAAGGAAGATTGATAAACAACAACTGTAATGTTTTAGAGATTATCTCTGTTTACATGAAAAAAAAAAAGAGAAAATCCTGCAAATGCTCTCCAGAATAAGCATATAATGATTAGGTAGAAATGTAGCCATCTGTTTATGATTTTGCGCTATAATCCATAATCAAATAACAGAGCTCTGGAAACTGGGAATTGAACTGCAAAATGAGGAATACAGGAAGTTCAGCACTGACATGGCAATGCACTTGTTGACGTGGTTTGTTTTTTGCGCTTACAGTATGAAGACTCGAGGACATTCAAAACTGTCTGTCACAATGTTGGCCTCATAATTTTTTTATGGTTTCTCATGTCTCTATGATATTCTGATATGCCATACTGGGTTTATCTACACTGCGTCTATCAAAAATTTCTCTATCAAATTATGAAAAGCTGACGGCCATCTATGTACATAAATAAAAAAAATTAATGAAAATAAATGAATAAATATAAATAAATATAAATAAACAAAAATAAACAAAAATAAATAAATAAATATAAATAAAAATAAATTAATTAAAATGTATAAATAAATAAAAACATATATAAATTATAATAAAAATAATGATAATAAGCCTCACGGTGGCGCAGTGGGTAGCACAATCGCCTCACAGCAAAAAGGGCGCTGGTTCGAGCCTCGGCTGAGTCAGTTGGCATTTCTGTGTGGAGTTTGCATGTTCTCCCCGTGTTGGCGTGGGTTTCCTCCGGGTGCTCCGGTTTCCCCCACAAGTCCAAAGACATGCGGTACAGGTGAATTGGGTAAGCTAAATTGTCAGTAGTGTATGAGTGTTAATGGGTGTGTATGGATTTTTCCCAGAGATGGGTTGTGGCTGGAAGGGCATCTGCTGCGTAAAACATATGCTGGATAAGTTGGCGGTTCATTCCGCTGTGGCGACCCCAGATTAATAAAGGGACTAAGCCGAAAATAAAAATGAATGAATGAATAATGATAATTTAAAAATAATTAATTAAATAAAAAAATAAATTTATAGCTAATTTATAGTAAATTCCAATGGTTGCAAAAAATGTGATAAGGAATTTTTGCAATATTTTGAAATATGTTTCATATTATACATATATTTTATATGTGAAATCGAAACATAAACTTCTATGTCATATATGTAATTTGCATATATTGCCATATATCATATTTCTGAAGTTATGAGTGATTTACAGTCAGTACAGTCCTGTTTATTTTTATTTTTTTTACTATTTCTATTATTACGTCTACCAAACAAAGCTATAATAAATCTAATTTGTACTAGAATGCTACAGTCATCCATTGTTTTCTTCATATGAAAATGTATATTTATTTATATATATACGCCTGGATTGGAATAAACGTTAAATATATTGATCCTTTTTTTGTTTTGATAAATACAACTAACAACATTAAATTAATCAAATTATTTTATGTTTTTTTAGTCATTTATTTTAATTTGATTGTGTCATTCATGCTGAGATTGAATCCCTTGGTCTTTTTGTCAGATTTTCAAATATTTGTTTGCTGATTTTCAAATAATGTTGTGATTCCTCCTGCAAATGGTTGGTTTGGTTCTTGGCTTATAACACGCTAATTTCCGACTTTTGTGAAATGTTTATAATGTATGGATACAAATAATGAGACAAAATTCTTCTGGAGCCATTGCTGCTGACGTGATAACACCTCTAATGTCTCTAACAATAATACCAAGTAGTCCTTTTCATTAAGTCATAAATTCAATATTTGTAAATGTACATAATTGTACACATAAATGTACACACATCCACAAATTGCTGTCAGGTTGTTGTTGTTGTTTTTTTGGAGTAAACCCTGAAAGTGAGAATAAGTATATTATTTACTGTTTGTTAAGAACAGGTACTGTTCATTAATAAAATCATTATTAAAATAAATCTTCATTTAAAAACTAGTATTAAAAACGACTATGGAATATAACGCCATTAAAGTTCCACCTGAAGGCATGGTTCCTCATGGAAACATAAAAAAAATCTGGCAATGTTTATCATAATAGCCGGCAGCTAGCTCTCTGCAACTCTCACACGGTCGCCCACTGAAGCTAAGCAGGGCTGCGCCCTGTCAGTACCTGGATGGGAGACCACATGGGAAAGCTAGGTTGCTGCCGGAAGTGGTGTTAGTGAGGCCAACAGGGGGTGCTCAACCTGCGGTCTGTGTGGGTCCTAACGCCCCAGTATATTGATGGGGACTCTATACTGCTCAGTGAGTGCCGTCTTTCGGATGAGACGTTAAACCGAGGTCCTGACTCTCTGTGGTCGTTAAAAATCCCAGGATGTCCTTCGAAAAAGAGTAGGGGTTTAACCCCGGCATCCTGGCCAAATCTGCCCACTGGCCTCTGTCCATCATGGCCTCCTAACCATCCCTATGTCATAATTGGCTTCATCACTCTGTCTCCTCTCCACCAATCAAGTCTGCGGTCTGGTGCAATATGGCTGCCGTCGCGTCATCCAGGTGGATGCTGCACACTGGTGGTGGATGAGGAGATCCCCCCCCCATTGTGTAAAGCGCTTTGAGTGTCTAGAAAAGCGCTATATAAATGTAAGGAATTATTATTATTATAATGTTTATCCTATTGTTTCTTATGAGTGTATTTTGTAGGAAATTTTCCTTAATCCAGCAGGTTTTTAAAAGCTGAAAGCATTGAATATGCTGTTTGAAATAATTATAAAACAAGTTTAGTCTGGAACACTGAAGGACATTTATATGGCAAATACTGCCCCAAATGAAAAAAATACTATAGTAATTAATAGTAAATACTACAGTGTTTTTTAACCATACTATAGTAAAGTGTATTATACTGTATATATTGTAGTATTATAATAATAGTATTATTATAGTATCAACTATAGTGAACTGATAAACTTTAATAAATACTGTAGCAAACTTTGTTTTTTACTACAGTAAACTGGTGTATTGTAATATACCATATAATTGTAGAAATCAACAGTATTGGGTAATTTGTTTATAATACTATAGTTGTCGTATTAGCATAGCAACTATAGAATTACCACAGCAGATTGATTCAAGCACTTTATGGCTCATCATTCATTCATTTTCTTTTCGGCTTAGTCCCTTTATTAATCTGGGGTCGCCACAGCGGAATGAACCGCCAACTTATCCAGCATATGTTTGACGCAGCGGATGCCCTTTCAGCCGCAACCCATCACTGGGAAACATCCATACACACTCATTCACACACATACACTACGGACAATTTAGCTTACCCAATTCACCTATACCGCATGTCTTTGGACTGTGGGGGAAACAGAAGCACCTGCCGGAAACCCACGCGAACACGGGGAGAACATGCAAACTCCACACATAAATGCCAACTGACCCAGCCAAGGCTCGAACCAGCGACCTTCTTGATATGAGGCAATCGTGCTACCCACTGCGACACCGTGACACCACTTTATGGCTCAAAAACACTATATTGGTAGTATTTACTATAAATTACTACAGCATTTTTTTTCATGAGGGAAACACTGCTTGATTTTTGTATTTTACACTCTCATTCATGTTTAGAAAATCAAACTTTCACAACCAGGCTCATGTTTGCTTTCACCTCTAATGTTGATGTAGTTAGTTGGTCATCATGGGGGTCCGGTTTCTTATGCATTACTAGTACATGCGTCACTTTTCCCTGAAATCTATGACCTCAGATTGGCTTCCCCTGTTCAGAGTGACCGACCTGTGTGTCCCGTACAAAGGCTAACACTTAAAGAGTGCCCAGACTCTAAAAACAACCCGCATATCATTACTGTGGCCCTTTGGCTGTGACATCAGGGGCCAACAGAAGGCAAATGTGTCACACTTTCAGCTATTTTTGACTAGAAACAGCTCATTCATACCTAAGACTTGATGCATTGCCAAAAAAAACCCAATATGTACTATAACCTAATATTTCTACAATTATTAACTGTGCATAAATTAGAGGCCACATGAATAGAAATCATCTAATTAATTCACCATTAATTGTGTCTATAAATCTTATGTGCACAAAATGGCTGTATTTATGTGTAAAACAATATGTAATTACAATATTGTATGTAAATACAATGTTATGTACCAGTTCAGATTCACTCAATAATACTTTTTAAGACTTTAGAACACTTAATTTACACTTAATTTATTATATTTCGTCAAAAAGATAACAAATAATACTACTTTTAAAGATTGTGGAGAACTTCTGGAAAGCAAAAACACTCCTGAAGTCGTCAAACACAAACTCGCCTGCAGGGTTAAAACTCATTTCACGCAGTTACATGAAAAAATAGTGTATTACTAACACATACAAAAACATAAAGTATGCTAACATACAAACCCATGCTATCCTACCTGTTTGTCGTGCTTTCCGTGAGGTCCGGTGAAACTCGTTGTCCTGTCGCACTATGAACAATCCCAGTCATAAGATAATATGCGGAGCCTCATTGTCTCATGTTACTGCACTTCCATAAGAGGACACTCGCTTGGGACCACTGGACAAATTATGAATCCTACTACGGTAAAGGATGGGTTTATGTATATTAAATATGACCTACAGACGCAACACATGGGAGTGTCTTAAACGTAACGTAATTAATATTCATGACTCAACCCCTCTGCGTCACGACGAGATTCGTTCATTTGTCAGATTAGCGCCCACCTACTAGAGGCAACATTTCAGCCAATGAGCGCGATATTTTAAGCAGTCGTAATGAATATTCATTTACAAAGATTTCGCCATAGTAGAATGTGTCAACTCTTGAGTACAGATAACGGTGTGACACATTTAATGACAATGACAACAGCGCCTCTACACGGACACAGACAGCCAACGAAAAGGGTAGGCTATTAAATGCAATGTAAACACATAAACGAAAACGTTGATTGAACTAGTTAAGAAATACACTGTTTTGTTTATGAGATTCCGTACATTCAGAGAGTAAGCAATTGTTATATAAATTAATATAAAGCTTCTCTAGAGTCTCAGTGATTAATTAAGGGTTATTATATGTGCTGATAAACCTTTGTTTGGATTTTTCTTTTTAAGATTCACTGACAAGGTTTAAAGAAGATTTAACAATAACATTTATTAAGGCTAGTATTTATGAAAAAATAATAATACATTAATAATAATACATTGCAGTTTTCCACACAAAAGAAATATAATAATCATTCATTCATTCTCTTTTCGGCTTAGTCCCTTTATAATAATTATTTAAAAAAACCCACATAAAATAAAACCAATAAATCACATAAAAAGCTATTTTAAAATAAAACGGTAACACTTTACAATGAGTTTTCCATTAGTTAACGAATCAATACATTGTTCTGTAATGTTTATAGTTGTTCATTGTTAGTCCTTGTCTTAAACAAGATTTGAATTTTAATAATGCACTGGTAATTGTTGAAGTTATCATTACTATGATTAATAAATGCTGTGCAAGACTTGTTCATAGTTTATGTCAGTAAACGCATCAACTATCATTAATAGAACCTTGTATTGTATTGTAGAATCTAAACTACAATTTTACCTATTTTACTGTTGCCACATTTGTTATAAAATAATATATTTATATGAATGACACATTCACTTTAGTAGTGTCAACCCAATTTAATATATTTCTGCACTATAATGTATTACTTGAATGTTGAATGCTCTAGTTCTATGTGATTGTATGCTAGTACATTTGCATACAAATAAATAATATATTCTAATCAGTTCCATACCTGAATATACATATAGCATACAATATAAAAGCAATAGTTCACTCCAAAAAGAAAATGTTTAACTCACATAACACCTTTTTTTTTTTGTTTCTTTATCTGATGAAGTAAACTCATTGAGGTGAGTAAATGATGACAGGATTTTCATTTTGGGTGAACTAATCCTTTATTTTCTCAATGAAAAATCCAAAAAATTAAATAAAAAGCGATAAAACGGAGTAACAAAAGTAACACACTCGTTTGGAGTCACAAGTCCAACCACACAAATGACAAGTGTTCAACGGTACATTTATTTACAAGGCAGGCGTAGACATTTTCCTAAAAGAAAATAAGTGCCCTACACACACGCACGCACACACAGCGTCTCACTTTCCAAACGACAGGATGAGAACAAACAAAGGCCTTCTCAGACCGATTATCATAACTTAGCAAAAAACATATGTCCAACCCAAAAATATGCAAATATAACTCAATGTAAAAAATGACATCAATAATGCTACAGGCTATGGCGAGAGGTAAGTTACTAGCACATAATTGAACCAGTGGTAAAAAAATAGTCCTTGAGCCAGAATACTAACATTTATACTGTATGACTTGAAAATTGTACCACAAAACATTGAGGCCTGAAAGGTTTTACGGAGAGAACTGATGATTCGTTTTCTGTGGCCAGTGTCACTATTTGTATGCATGATATGTAGATGTAGCTTGCACTAAACTCTTATTTTTAGGATTGTTTTGCGTTGGGATGATAGAAATGTAGGACTGAGCACAGGCAATGGCTACAGTACAGTATAAGGGAATAATGAGAAATTCTGTAACTATGACCTCACATGACTGAATCAAAGGGTGTACAGTAGACTGCATTTTGCTCACTCGCACACACACGCACACATATGCATATGCACACACACACACACGGTAGCTCTTAATACTAAAGTCATTGACATGCAACTCGCACACACACTCACACACAAACATACAAGCACACATATTGGTAAAAAGTTTGGGTTCAGTACGTTTTTCTTACTGTAATGTTTTAAAAGAAAACTCTTCTGTTCACTAAGGTTGCAATCAAACAGAGTAAACTATTCAGATTTTGAAATGTTATTGCAATTTAAAATAAATGTTTTCTTATTGAATAGAGTTTTTAAAATGACATTTATTCCTGTGATTAAAAGCAGATTCTTTTTTTTTGCATCAATACTCCTGTCTTCAGTGTCACATTCTTCAGAAATTATTCTAATATGATGATCTGTGGAGACACAGTGCCTCAGTGGTTAGCACTGTCGCCTCACAGCAAGAAGGTTGCTGGTTCGAGCCCCGGCTGGGTTAGCTGGCATTTCTGTGTGGAGTTTGCATGTTCTCCCCATGTTGGCGTGGGTTTCCTCCGGGTGCTCCGGTTTCCCCCACAGTCCAAACACATGCGCTATAGGTGAATTGAATAAACTAAATTGGTCATAGTGTATGAGTGTGTGTGTGTGTGTGTGTGTGTGTGTGTGTGTGTGTGTGTGTGAATGTGAGTGTGTATAGGTGTTTCCCAGTACTGGGTTGCGACTGGAAGGGCATCCGTAAAACATATGCTGGAATAGTTGGCGGTTCATTCCACTGTGGTGACCCCTGATAAATAAGAGACTAAGACGAAGGAAAATGAATGAATGAAATGTATATATATTTCAAATTTTGAACTTCGTTTTCATCAAAGAATCCTAAAAGTAAAATGTATCAATTTCCACAAAACTATGGAGCACTGTAAAAGTGTTTTCAACGCTGATAATTATAAGAATTATTATAAGATTGAGTACCAATTATAATTGATAATTAAAATGATTTCTGATGAATCACGTGACACTGAAGTACACTAAAAAAAAGATTCATTGGATTTACTAAAGAATTTTAAGGTAAGTGGTTGCAAACAGTTTATACGGGCTGAATCTAAACAAACTAATTCAATTTAGTTATTCACTCATTCATTCATTTTCTTCCGCTTTTCCGGGGCCGGGTCGTGGGGACAGCAGTCTCAGTAGAGAACCCCAGACTTTCCTCTCCCCAGACACTTCCTCCAGTTCCTCCGGGGGGCGTTCCCAGGCCAGCCGAGAGACATAGTCCCTCCAGCATGTCCTGGTTCTTCCTCGAGGCCTCCTCCCGGTGGGACATGCCTGGAACACCTCCCTAGGTAGGCGTCCTGGAGGCATCCGAAACAGTTGCCCGAGCCACCTCAGCTGACTTCTCTCAATGTGGAGGAGCAGTGGCTCTACTTCGAGCTCCTCCCGGGTGACAGAGCTCCTCACCCTATATATAAGGGTGGGCCCTGCCACCCTGCGAAAGAAACTCATTTCGTCCGCTTGTATCCGAGATCTTGTCCTTTCGGTCATGACCCAAATCTCATGACCATAGGTGAGAGTAGGAAAGTAGAATGACCGGTATATCGAGAGCTTTGCCTTTTGGCTCAGCTCCTTCTTTACCACAACGGTCTGGTACATCGACCGCATTACCCGTGCCGCTGCACCGATCCGCCTGTCAATCTCATGTTCCATCCTTCCCTCACTCGTGAACAAAACCCCAAGATACTTGAACTCCTCCGCCTGGGGTAAGGACTTTCCAACAGAACAACATCATCTGCGAATCCTGTGCTCCCCAAACCGGACCCCCTCCGGCCCAAGGCTGCGCATAGAAATTCTGTCCATAAAAATTATGAACAGAATTGGTGACAAAAGGCAGCCTTGCCATTGTCCAACATGCAATGGAAACAAGTCTGACTTATTGCCGGCAATGCGAACATATCTCCTGCTCTGTTCATACAGGGACCAGACAGTCCTTAACAGAGCGCCTCTCACCCCATACTCCCAGAGCAGCTCCCACAGAATGCCACTTAATTTTTTTTTTCAATTTAGCCCATATAAATTGTTTGCAACCAATTACCTTAAAATATTGTAGCAAATCCAATTAATAATTTTTTTTTTCAGTGATAGAGTAATAATACTGAAAATTCACCTTTCAATCACAGCTAACTACTTTCAATAAGATAACAAGATAAGCTATTTAAAACAGTGATAATACTTCACAAGTTTTACTGTATTTTGGATCAAATAAATGCTGCCTTGGTGTGCAGAGTATGCTTCTTTTAAAAACCTTACCGATAACAAATTTGACCGGTGGTGTATGAGAATGCATCTTGTACACATAGTTGAGTTGGCAGTGATAGCACATACAGTCGGCGTTCAACTGCTCTGGCAGCCGATAGACGTAATATTGAGTTGCACTGTTGTAAACTGGATATACTGGAGAGAGAGAGAGAGAGAGAGAGAGAGAGAGAGAGAGAGAGAGAGAG
>CAIGQV010000919.1:10223805-10234311 GCA_903798115.1 Danio jaintianensis
ACAGACAGACAGACAGACAGACAGACAGACAGACAGACAGACAGACATGTTTGAGTCCACTAGAAGGATATTGGGCCAGAAGAGCAGGGCACAGTTGACTATTGGGCATGAACACACAGTGCATGAGCACAAAGTCATCAAGAGCTGGATCTGTGGGAGAAACATTTGCAGAATCATTCAAATGCACTAATACAATATTTTGAAAGATAACTCAAATCATAACTTTAATCTTCTTGATGAATGAAGATGAATGACCTGGGTCAGAGAAATGAATGTCCAGTCGCATTGTCTCCAGCAGATGCTCCAGAATCTTCTCTGGGCTGCCTGACATCACAGTGTATCTGTCCAAAACACACATAGAGGCTTGATTAAATAACTGCATGAGTGGATTCATTTGTTGCCGATGGGTCAAAATTGTACATATAAATTGAGATAATATGACTATATACTTGAAGTGGGCTGGGATGTTTCCATGGCTGGAGGGCCGGAGACTCTTCTGTAGTACCAAAACATCCTGCTCATGCTCTTTTAGACGCACCGTGTTTGCTTCAACATCCTAAACACGCAAACACACATGAACACAAACCAAAATACATGTGATCAAGAAATACAACCTCATATGATTCAAAGACTCACTAATGAATCATAATAGCAGTGTTTGTTTTCGCCTATGGAGTCAATCTAGGGCCATATATACTTGCAAAATAAAAGAAAGTTTTGCAAACAAAAAATAAAGTATTGAGCAAAAAAAACAAAACAAAATAAATAAATGCAAATCTCCAAAAATCGCAAAGCAACAATTTATTTTAGAGAAATAAAAGTTAATTTTGCTAACAAAAATAAAGAACTGCAAAGGAAAAATTTAATTTTGAGAAATAAAAATGAAATTTGCAAACAAAAAAAGAACTGCAAGTAAAAATCAAGGAGTGCTAAAATATTTGCAATTCAAAAAAAAATTATTTGCAAAACATTTTTTATAGCATTGCCTTTAAAAAACCTGTCCAGTCAATTGCAATGCTCATTTTGATTTGCTTTTTAGTTTTTAGTTATTCACTTCACGTTTCATCGTCCTTCACTTTGTGGCCCTGATTTGACATTTTGATGACAAGGGGGCGGAGTCAAGGGAACTTGGGCGTTTACGGCAGGCCCGGACCTACTGTGCTGTAAGACCACCTCGATGATACTGTGCCTCTAGTTGTGTCTCTAGCAGGTCCGGGTCTGTCTTAGGCCTGTCGGGCCTGTCTCTTCCCTTGACTCCGCCCCCTTGTCATCAAAATGAGCATTGCAATTGACTGGACGGGTTTTGTAAAGGCAATGCTATAAAAAATGTTTTGCAAATAATTTGTTTTAAAATTGCAAATATTTTGTTTTTTTTGCACTCCTTGATTTTTACTTGCAGTTCTTTTTTTGTTTGCAAATTTTTTATTAACTTTATTTCTCAAAAATAAATTTTTGCTTTGCGATTTTTGGAGATTTGCATTTATTTATTTATTTTTGCTCAATACTTTATTTTTTGTTTGCAAAACTTTCTTTTATTTTGCAAGTATATATGACCCTATTGACTCCATTTCACCTCTGTGGCAAGCCATTTTTAAAAACGAATCTAAAATACATACTAGTATCTATTTTCATGAGACTAGTACTAGTGTTTAGAAACTAGTATCTTTTACATTAAGTACTAGAGCTTATTCTTTAGTACATTTTTTTATTTGATCTGGCTTATTCCATGATTTTTAACGCTCCCTTTTTTTTACGTTTTGTTGCTTTTATTTTTTATTCAGTTTTTTTTTTATTTCATTACTGTTTTATTTATTCTGTACAGCACATTGGTTAACGTTAGTTGTGCCTTTATTGTGTCTAATTGTGCTTTATACAACTTGTTCATTAGATCAGTAAATACTAGTACTTTATTAGATTCCAATTCGTTTTTTAATCAAATGCTGAAAATATTATTAGATACTTATACCTATTAAATAGATACTAGATTCACTAGGCAGATAGTATTAGACACTAGTACCTTATCTTTAGAAACTATATGAGGAATATCACACAAGTAGCAGTGCGATGTGGCTGTATATCGGCACTGGTGGGAGGCGTGCGTTAGTGTCCCACCACTGACAATATACAGCCACATCGCACTGCTACGAGTGTGATATTGCGTTTATATAACAGTTTGACGGCACAATCGTGTATATAAAAAAGAAAATCAAACACGGAGAGTCTAAAAACCCTTTTGTAAGAGGAACTACTTTCTTCCGCCATTCATTCACATCTGCAGCTGATGTCAGAACAGCAGAAGCCGTTACTAATTCACCAACGTCACTTTAGAGCTAGTATTTGAATGATTCTCTAGTGCAATGTCTAAAGTGATGACAAAACAAGTGATTTTGCTCACATTTTAAGATTATAAGGCTGAACGGCATGAAATGCCATCAGTCTACAGAGATATCTCCCAGTATTTCTCTGTTGCAATCGGGAGATCACAATATTACTATGGTATAAATACAGCACTACAACATACAAAAGAGAGAGATCGACTTAGAAAGTCATTTACCTGTATAATAATGATTTGATCAGCTGTAGTTTGAAATTACGCTGTCTCTGTCGCCATCATCAACCATCTTTGCTCAAAGACAGGCTGATGGCCGCAAGAAATTATAAATATTTAAAATAGGCATTATCCTTATAAATAAACTGCATAGTTGCAATCTAAACAACTACATTCTCGACTAAAAAAGCCTCAAAAGTATAGTATGTTGCCCAAACTGTAGTGTCCTCTGCTTGTTGCTGTATGTGGGCGGAGTAATACACAAGGGTGAAGGGTTAAGAGGCTGGATGAGTGCTGTTACTGGCAGAATGTCACACGGCTATCAGCCAATCAGACTCAAGAACCAGACAGAACTGTTGTTCATACCTATTTAATAGACACATTTATTAAGCACTAGTACTTATTTATTAGGCATTAGTATCTTTTTAAAATGATTATTAACCATTTTTAGTTTAGAGTCAACTGCTTTTCAACTCATCTTATGAGTTATGACTAGTCGGAAATTACTCGGAAGTTCAATTAAAAATATTGCTAGTAAAATAAAACACATATATTACTTGTAACATTTTGATTGAGTAATAGTGTATAACAAAGTATTATTTTCTACTTAATAGGCTCAGATGAGGTGTTTAATTAATACGTGTTATTATCTATAAATACAGATTAGTATCTAATTGATAAATAATACCACATAATAAATAAAAATGTGTATCATTTTAATAGGTTTGAATCTGTATGAGTCTAATAATGGGCACTAGTATAAAAAACCTTTAAAACATTTTTTTTTTAAAAACCTGTTTAAGATTCTTTCAACAATTCTTTAAACACAAAAGAAGATATTTTTGAAGAAAGCAGGAAACCTGTAACCATTGACTTCCATAGTATTTGTTTTTCCTATGTAATTCGATGGTTACAGGTTTTCGGCTTTCAGCCAGTTTAATTAATGTAAGTTGAGATGACTAGGAAAGTTAAGTTGATTCAACTAAAGAATTTAAGGCAGCAAGATTGTTTTTTTTTTTTTTTTTTTACAGTGTAGCAATACTAGAATATAAAAAAATAAGTGCTTTAGCATAGATGCAAGTATATTTAACATATCATATTGAATGGTAAACCAATTGTCATAATGTCCCAGCAGCACTATAGGAGACAGAAGTGTGTGTACTCTGAGTATATGGTTAAAGTCCTCTTTGTCCAATGGATATGTTTTAACATGTATCTCAGTTTCCATAAAATATTAAGCAGTACGTATGGCTTTCAACACTGATTTGTGCAATTTGATCAAATGAATATAGGCTACACTGAAAAAAATTACACTTTGAACCAACTTAATAATGTAATTTCTTACAGCAATTTTTTTTTTTCTCAAAGTATAATTTAATTTTGGTTCAAACTATGAACTTGAATTGAATCTAAATCAAAAATATTTATCGTGGTCAAGAAAAGAAAAGTTCATTGACACAAAGTAAAATATTGTTTAATATAGAGACACTAAATATTAACATTAAATTAACATTTATAATATTAAATGTTAAACCGGCTTGTCATAATGTCTCAGTAGAACTATAAGAGACAGAAGTGTGTGTACCCTGAGTATACGGTTGAAGTCCTCTTTGTCCACCCTCAGGAAGTGGCAGTTGTCCTCTCTCAGCACGATGGAAGCGGCACGGGGGGCGTCATTCACCAGTGCCAGTTTGCCAAAATCATCTCCCTCGTGCAGCGTACAAACCACACCCTACACACACATACACACAAACGTGCACACGCATACACATACACACACACGCAAGCACGCAAGCACACACACACACACACACACACACACACACACACACACACACACACACACACACACACCATGATCTAATATTTGCCACTATTTATGTAATCATTAACATTATTGTAAGTAAAAATAAAAAGCTGACATTACCTTGCCATAGATAACAACATTTACTGATCCTTTCTGGATAATATACCAAGAAGTGCCTTCCTCCCCTTGATTAAACACTGAAATTCAGAAAACAAACATACAGACACACATGTGGGTGTCTGACAACTGAAAATAGATCTGGTAGCAGATATCGCAGCCTCTGTTACTTTTTACCCTGCACTTTTTTGTGAACATTTATTATTATTTATTTAGGATATGCATTTTCACATTCTGATTCCAATGCCTAATTATTAAAGTTAAAATGACTGTAATTAAATTAAATAATCTTAAGAATAAAATATGATGTGTTCTTTGGAAGAGTGTACTTGCATTGTGATGATATTATATTGTCATTCTGGCATTATGATGTGGCATAAAATGGTCTTAAAATGACAATAATATTGTTTATGGCAATATATGTTGGTGCAATATATCGTACAACAAAAAAATAGATATCGTGACAGGCCTACATATGGTTTTAAACACTGATTTGTGCTTTTTGATCAAATGAATATAGCCTTGATGAGCACAGGAGACTTCTTTAAAAATATTAAAACATCTTATTGACACAATAATTATTTACACAACATTATATTAGCTAATTAAAAGAAACTAAAGAGCATTAAAGAGCCATTGAAACTCACAGACAGTGCCTGCTTTGGCGTGTGACTCAAAGATGAGGACACCGGCGAGCTCTCTCTTCACCTGCAGAGGGCAGCACCATCACAGATAATTTTAACATGTTTCAAACAGCATGAGGCATTACTGTGTAAATGAGTCTGGAGGGATGTAATGAAAGGTCTTACAGTGTTCGACAGGTGAGAGACAGCTTTGATATGCAGCAGCTCATCATAAATTATCTCTAGGTCTTCAGCTGTTCTTTGACCGGGCCTAAAATTAGAGCAAGGGACAAAGAAAGAAAAGAAGGAGGACAAAAAAAGTAGTTCAGCACTGGTTGAAAATAAACAATAGCAAAATATCAGGGCAAACAGATTGGATAAACCGTGTTGTACAGTATTCTTCCTTTCTTAATGAAACCAAATGTGAAAATCCAAATGAAATCACCATGAAAATACACTCACACTTGTCCAACTGCTCGTTAATGCAAATTTCTAATCAGCCAATCACGTGCCATTTAGGCATATAGTCATGGTCACGACGATCTGCTGCAGTTCAAACTGAGCATCAGAATGGGGAAGAAAGGTGATTTAAGTGACTTTGAATGTGGCATGGTTTTTGGTGCCAGACGGGCTGGTCTGAGTATTTCAGAAACTGCTGATCTACTGGGATTTTCAAGCAAAACCATCTCTAGGGTTTACAGAGAATGGTCCGAAAAAGAGAAAATATCTAGTGAGCGGCAGTTCTGTGGGCGCAAATGCCTTGTTGATGCCAGAGGTCAGAGGAGAATGGCCAGACTAGTTCCAGCTGATAGAAAGGCAACAGTAACTCAAATAACCACTCGTTACAACCGAGGTATGCAAAAGAGCATCTCTGAACACAAAACACATCCAACCTTGAGGCGGCAGCAGAAGCAGCAGAAGAACACATGGGGTGCCACTCCTGTCAGCAAAGAACAGGAAACTGAGGCTACTACTCGCACAGGCTCACCAAAATTGGACAATAGAAGATTGGAAAAACGTTGCCGGGTCTGATGAGTCTCGAATTCTGCTGCGACATTCAGATGGTATGGTCAGAATTTGGCATCAACAACATGAAAGCATGGATCTATCCTGCCTTGTATCAATGGTTCAGGCTGGTGGTGGTGGTGTAATGGTGTGGGGGATATTTTCTTGGCACACTTTGGGCCCATTAGTACTAATTGAGCATTGTGTCAACGCCACAGCCTACCTGAGTATTGTTGCTGACCATGTCCTTCCCTTTATGACCACAGTGTACCCATCTTCTGATGGCTACTTCCAGCAGGATAACACGCCATGTCGTAAAGCACGAATCATCTCAGACTGGTTTTTTGAACATGACAATGAGTTCACTGTACTAAATGGCCTCCACAGCCACCAGACTCAATCTAATAGAGCACCTTTGGGATGTGGTGGAACGGGAGATTCGCATCATGGATGTGCAGCCGACAAATCTGCAGCAACTGCGTGATGCTATCATGTCAATATGGACCAAAATCTCTGAGGAATATTAAGGAGGGTCCAACCAGGTACTAGTAAGGTGTACCTAATAAAGTGACCAGTGAGTGTATATAGATTTGAAATGTGTTTAAGCAGAACCTAATTTGTCACAAAGTGTATTATTAAAAATTGCACTTGTTTTGAAAAATAGTGTCATTAAAGTATACTCTACCTAAGTACTCTTAGGGGGCCCTTCATTTTAATATTAATTATTTAATATTATTATTCACCTTCATGTGGTTTTAAACCTTTATGAGTTTCTTTTCTCTGTTAAACACAAATTTTGAAGAATGCTGGTTGCTGGCATCCAACAACTTCCATTGTAGGGAAAACAATTACCATGGATGACAGCTACCAGCTTTTAAAAGTATCGTCTTTTGCTTTAAACAGAAGAGAAAAAAAACTCAAATAGAGGTTTTGAACAATGAAAGGTGAGTAAATAATGACCGAATTTTAACTTTGGCCCAACTATCCCTTTAAAGAGCCCCTATTACGTTAGTTAGACTTCTTCCTTTTGTTTTGAAGGTCTCCTAAAAAAGGTTTATGTGCTTAAAAAAAACACAATCTGTTTCTAATAATATACACTGAAGAACCGGTACAGTGTATGAAACGGTTCATTCAAGGATCTGGTTTCTCTAAGCTCCTCCTTTCCGAGAGCGTACTCTACTTTGATTGGTAAAATGGCCCAATTTTAAAAAACATGAGTACATTTAATATCTGGAGGCTTCCTTAGCCTCTGTAAACACAGTGTAAACACTGTAAACACAGTGATGTGAAAAGTAACGATGGATTTTACCGCATGAGGAGGTGCATGTAAATGGGATGTACTTTAGCATTCTCAAGATTCAAACTCTTGCAGGTCCCTGAGGGTCAAAGTAGACGTTTTGTCATTTTGAGGGAAGCCAATGAAGACAAGGCTTTATGCAAATTTGTTAAAAACATACATAGGTGTTTTATTTACTTATTTTTTCCACTTTATTAATTCAATGCCACAAGAACAAGCGGTATTACATATTCAAATAGTTTAGATGACAGAAAAAAAATATATAAAAAAATTTAATTAAATGTTTTCAGAGCAGTACATGTTTTCAGAGCTTTTTTGTTTTGTGATTGTTCTAAACGATTTACATAAACGATATTTGATGTCATTTATAAAATGGGAAAAGTTTGGTTTACATTGAGCCCACTTTTTTCTTATGGTACTTTTTTAATCCTACATAGATTTATGCAAGAAGGCTGGAATTATTGATGACTCATTTCTGGACATTGAGAATTGGTTCTTTCTTTTGGCACAATCACTGTGTTTATCATGAACTTCAGTCTTTGCAGATGTTTTTTCATTCACAAACACCTGTATTACATACTAACTGAACTTATGTCACTTATTTGTTGATTGTCAGAGTGTGCAATCATTTTGGAAAGAGTTTTTTTTTACTTATTTTGCAAAAATTAATATGAAATTATTTGTTATTTTGAAAATGGTGATAAGAAATGTACAATTTTGTTAATTTTATCATTTATCATTGGTAAATTCTGTATCCACAAATGCAGACTTTCAAAAGCCCCCCGCTTATACAAGGTTTTTGTTAACAAACTTATTGTTTTAATGAAGTCTCTTAAAGCTGTGAAAAATGTAAAAACTCTATCTATTGTAAGTTATTATGAATCTTTATACGACTACATATACTTATAGGACTAGCTGCTGGACAACATAATTTACGTTTGAGGCTTTTTTAGGCAAGAACGTAGTTGTTTAGATTGCAACTATGCAGTTCATTTATAAGGATACTGAGCAAAGCAAAGACGATTGACGTTCCGCCACAAGATGGTGACAGAGACCACATAATAAGTCCTTAGGGGAGAAAAACTGCATTTTTTCAGCATACGTTTCAAACTACAGCTGAACAAATCATTACAGAACAGGTAAATGACATTGTAAGTCAATCTCTCTCTTTTGTATTTTGTAGTGCTGTATTTATACCATAGTAATCTGGTAGTGTTTGCTTTGCTATGGCTTTTTTGGGGTTAATTATTGTGATCTCCTGATTGCAATAGAGAAATACTGGGAAATCTCTGTAGACTAATAGCATATGCCGTAAATATTTCATGCTGTTCAACCTTATAATCTTTAAATGTGAGCAAAATTTCTTGTTTTGTCATCACTTTAGATATCACGCTAGAGAATCATTCAAATACTAGTTTTAAAGTGACGTTTGTGAAGTAGCAACGGTTTCTGCTGTTCTGACGTCAGCTGCAGATGTGTACGAATGGTAGAAGAAAGTAGTTCCTCTTACAAAAAGGTTTTTGAGACTCTCTGTGTTTGATTTTCTTTTTTATACACACGATTATGCCGTCGAACTGTTATATAAACGCAATATCACACTCGTAGCAATGCGATATGGCTGTATATCGTCACTGGTGGGACACTAAGGCACTCGGCCTGTGGCCTCGAGCCAATGCATGCTTCCCACCAGTGCCGACATACAGCCATATCGCACTGTCATGTGATATTGCTCATGTATTTGGCATCTTGTGAATGTTTTTCTTTTTGTTCATTTTTCTTTTATTTGAATTTCAATTATCTTTGGAACTTTTATTTTTGATGCCTGTTTTTCCTGTAATTGTAATTTACAAATGCAAAATATAAAAAAATATATAAAAAAACATACTAACTGAACATGAGGGGCGTCACGGTAGCGCAGTGGGTAGCACAATCGCTTCACAGCAAGAATATCGCTGGTTCGAGCCTCAGCTGGGTCAGTTGGCATTTCTGTGTGGAATTTGCATGTTCTCCCCGTGTTCGCGTGGGTTTCCTCCGGGTGCTCCGGTGTCCTCCACAGTCCAAAGACATGCGGTAACGTTACAGGTGAATTGGGTAAGCTAAATTGTCCATAGTGTATGAGTGTGTATGGATGTTTCCCGGTGATGGGTTGCAGCTGGAAGAGCATCTGCTGCGTAAAACATATGCTGGATAAGTTGGCGGTTCATTCCGCTGTGGCGACCCCAGATTAATAAAGGGACTAAGCCGAAAACAAAATGAATGAATGAATGAACTAACTGAACATTTTAATGCACTCAGCAGGGGGCTCTGTGGTTGACTTACGGTTTCCTGAGGATCATGCGCATGTGCGCGTCAGGGCCAATCTGAGAGAAGAAGAGGAGCGTCTCCTGCAGCTCTTCCTCAGCTTCATGTTTCTCATCGTCGCTAGGCAACACCGCATCCTCCTCCTCATCGTCGAGGAAACGGTAAAAGAGGTACTTATCTTGAAAGTTGAGTTCATGGTCGACTGTTCACATAACAAGAAAGAAAATTAGAAATAAAGAGATGCTTTAATTGGAGTCAAGTTAACAAGGTTATTTTGTCAAACTTTGAGAGGGTTATTCTTATTATAAAGTATAGAAATCAAACAGCAAGAGCTGAGCAAATGGCATGGATTAATTAAAACTAAAAGGGATAGTTCACCCAAAAAAGAAAATTCTGTCATCCTTTACTTTATGAGAACTTATTTTAAATATATACACTATATTGCCAAATGTTTTAGGACACCCTTACAAATCATTGCATTCAAGTGTTCCAATCTCTTCCATTTAACCACAAGTGTATAAAAATGTATATAATGTGTACCAAATGTCCTGACCTCAACCTGATTGAACACCTTTGAGATAAATCACAGCAGATAATGTGAGCCTTTCAATTCAACATTAGTACGGTTCTAGAATTTCCCATAAACACACTGCTAAACAATGTGGAAGGGTTGAATATGTTTTTAGCATATACATGTAAAGACAGATGTCCCCAAAATTTTGCCAATACAGTGTATGTGTTTATCCTTTTTTCTTCTGTGTATAACAATACAAACTTTAATGATTTTATTTCACCTCAAAATAAGTTT
>CAIGQV010000919.1:10247509-10282780 GCA_903798115.1 Danio jaintianensis
TTCCCCCCCAACATTCTTCAGAATATCTACTTTTGTGTTCAACAGAAGAAAGAAAATCATAAAAGTTTAGAAACTCTTGAGTGTGAGAAAACGGTGAGGAAAGTTTCATATTAT
Organism: Danio jaintianensis; assembly: GCA_903798115.1. Taxonomy (NCBI): domain Eukaryota; kingdom Metazoa; phylum Chordata; class Actinopteri; order Cypriniformes; family Danionidae; genus Danio; species Danio jaintianensis. The sequence goes on from CAIGQV010000919.1 coordinate 10,247,624, forward strand.
GGTGAATTATCCCTTTAATAATTTATCAAATGTGGAAAAACCCAACAGATTAGTTAAAACTAAAATGTAATGCGTATATTCTGAAATATTTTTTAAATCATATTATACGCAAAAAGCATATTTAAAGGGAAAGTTGTCATCATTTACTCAACCTCCACTTCTTATAAACCTGTTTGAGTTTCTGGTGAAAACAAAGGAACGTATACTAAAGAAAAAGCAGCCATTGACTTCCATAGTATTTTTTGTTCCTATAGATGTCAATGGCTGTTTTTACCCCCAACATTCTTCAGAGTATCTTCTTTTGTGTTCAACAGAAGAAAGAAATTAATAAAAGTTTAGAAACCTAACCTCCTGAGTATGAGAAATTTGTGAGGAAAATGTTCACATTTGGATGAACAATCCCTTTAGTAATTAACATCAAACATGAACAAACCCCAACAGATTCATTAAAATTAAAATTTTAATCCCGAAATATTTTTAAAATCATATTATATGCAAAAAAAAAATGCAATGATTAGCACCAGCAAGAATCAATATGCTGCTGAAAAAGACCTCTGACATTATTAACCTCAAAAACCAATGTGGTATTGATGCGGCGTTCAATCCTGCTGGTATTAATATCAATGGTTATACACAAAAACAGCATCCAATTCTTAGATACTAAGCCAACAGGACTCACCCTAATAAAAGTGTGTGTTGTAGTGTAATCCAACAGGGGATCCCAGAGAAATGTGATAGTCGGTCACTTCCTAAACTTCCCAGCATTATCCAGGAAAACTCTTCTCAGTTCCAGCCAGACACTTAATCAGACACATGTATGGATGATGTGCTGCTCTCTCTTTGGGTCTTTCTGGCCAAGCATCTGACTGGACTTCAGTGGCCGTTGCCAGGCAATAGCAGCAGCCAATCAGAAAGCTGCGTTCGGCCAATTCACCCTGAACTGCAGCATTACACATGAGTGTGAGAGCAGGGCTGCTAAAAGGCTCTCAAAAGCTCGTGGCTTCATCAATTATTAAGGGTATCAAATTGTATTTACACCGAACAGACTGCTATGAGTGTGTATGTGTGTGTGTGTGCGTGTGTGTGCCCTGCAGCTCTTGTGAATCACCGTTATCACATTAGAGAGGAGAGGAGTCTGTATTTGAGGATCCGTTCAGTTGTTTTCCAGTCAGGTTGGTACACTGTACACACTAATATAGTTTGTGACTTTAAGAGGACTCTGTTTTGTTCACGTTACAGATCAAGTCCAGTCTATTTGTGAGTCTAGTGACATTTTAGTATTCTTAATATATTATTAGTATTTCAAGGTAGCGTGAAATTAAAATGTAGATGTCAGTTTCAGTCTGTTCGTTTTACGGATATATATTAGCTAGTGTGCTCCAAAATTCGCATTCAGAAAATATAAAACTGATATAAACATCTAAGCGCCTAAATGGATCGACGATTTTTTTTCACATCAGCTCATACTTCAGTTTCTCATCAAATCTTCTGACCAATCACATGCTTTCTAGTATGCCCCGCCCCTTTCAAGGTGCTTTTCATTTGCTTTTCATTTGATGCACTTGAGATCAAACACTCTCACTGGCAGAGCTGTGATAAAAATGAAACGCTATTGGCTGTTTTTTTCAACACAGGCTCATTCTGAAAACGTAGCATTATATACATTTCTGGAGATCGCGAATTATGTAGCCAAAAGTACATATGGCTGCATTTCGTCTTTAAAACAAACGCTACAGGCGGTATGACGACATTCCTTTTCGTGCTACCAGCCTATCGCTTAGCTCCATATGGACGTTTTTTCCGCTGTTACCAGTTTGTCCAGTAGCTCGCCGCGTATGTTGGCGGACTTGAGACGCAGAGAGGAGTTGACCGCGATGACGGGGTTCGAGTCTGGCGAAGAACGGTTCCAGAAAGCGGGCAGGACAAAAACAAAAGACATATTTGCTGTATAACTGACATATTTGCCGCTCTCCAGAATTGTATATAGGGGTACGTTTTCTGAATGCGTGGTTTTTTTTAAAGGGGAGGGGCTACTTTATGTCCCGCCCTCTCTTCATGTTTCAGTTGAGATTACGTCAAACATCGAGGAAAAAAAAGCACATTTCAAAGCACTTAATGGAACCTTTAATAACTTGAATAAGACATATAGGACAAATTCCCGCCAAAAGGGTGGTTACGGGTTAAAAAAATAAAAGTAGGCTATACAGTAAATGAAAAAAAATGAAAACACGTTTAACATTATAACACATAAAACGAAGTAAATGCAGAACGACAAACAACAAGGTTACATATCGAAAGATCATGAGCATAAAGCAAAAATTTAAACTAATTTAAAATTGACAGTACACATGCAAAACTGAAGCCTGAATTCAAAGTTTTCCAAATTATAAACAAAATATCTGTTTTTCCGCCCATATTTATTTTTTGTGTGTGCCTACGGTCTTTTCTACTACTCTCGATTTTATTCTCCGCTTGAATTTCCAAAAGATGCCATTCGAGTTTCATTTAAATCACAGCAGGCTTCAGTGTCATCATTGGTCCACTAGTCGAGAGTGACAGTTGCTCCTCTAGCCAATCAGTCGAAGGAAAAGTTGATGTCACACCAATCCCATTAAGATTTTTTAAATTCCAGTTTTACATTTCTTAATTTAGCAGATGCTAAAGTGAGTTGGAAGTTTTCATCCAAAGTGACTTACAAATCAGGACAATAAAAGCAAATCAAATAAACAAAAGCTATGATTAGCATATCATTTAGCCTTTAATCGCTTTTAAGCATAGATCAGCAAACATAAACAAAAGCTCAACCATTAACTATTGAGAGTGCAAAAACAAACCTCATTGGTTCTTGAAGAAGCTCAAACATGCCCTGTGACTCTCAAGAAAGAACCTCACTGGTCCTTGAGCGTCAAGTAAGCATACTCAAGCTTCCTTGATCAAATGTTTATATGTAAATAAAAGCCTAAACTAAACCTGCATCATGCAACCCAGGCTCATTATTGATACGTACCCTTATATACATTTCTGAAGATCGCGAAATAAGTCCCAGGAGGTACGGTTTTTTGCAGTTTTTGTTTTCGCGAGTCCACCAGAGGCTGGAGAAAAGAACCACTTTTTCAGATCTCAAATTTCTCTCACGAGTGCCACTCGTGCCTGCTCTTCTCACGTAAATCCACCAAAGGCCGCTTTCGACTCACTAACTGACCAACCGACCGACCCCCACCCACCCCCTTCCCTAAACCCAACCGACCGAGTGTTTTCAAAAGCAATCTAGAAAAAGAAAAGCCCTCGCGGTCCCCTGATTTTTACCACATTTTCTGATCTTACCACGTTCTCACCCTGTTATTTACTTGTTTATTTTATTTTTTGCCTTTTGTTTTACCTGCTTTCTGGAACTGTTCTGCTACTGGACAAACTGGTAACAGTGGAAAAGCCGTCCACACGGAGGTAAGCGGTCAGCTGGTAGCGCGAAAAGAAACGTATATATTCTTTCCAGAAATGTATATAGGGCTACGTTTTCACAATGAGCCTGTGTTGGAATCATTTATTTTTGTAAAAGCATCCAATCAATTCTGCTGACTATTTTACAGATGGGCTATTCTAGCCATACTATTAGCATATTAGCATATATGTATTAGCGTACAAAGAACATCCCTATTCATAAAGTTTGAAAAGGTCTGAAATGGTGGACAGCACACACAAACACAAATATATGAACTCTATCACCCTTTCTGTCATTTACACACTCACACAAACACACACGCTACTCATATGCAAACAAAAACAGTCTCTCACGAGCTCTCGTCTGAATGAGGAGAGGTTTACAAAGACGGAGAGGAGGGAAATAGTAGCGAGATCTTTGCCCACATTGTTCCATTGATGCAGCAGAGACTGATACATAATTCATGCTGTACGTTTGAGTGTGTGTGTGTGTGTGCGTGTGTATGCGTGTGTTTGAGAGATATGCAACAAAAATAATGCACATATGGTCACTTGTGAGCTGTGAGACACGGGGGACACTATTTACAAAGCCAGTGTTAATGACAGAAGCCTGACAGCCTCTGTGTGTCACAAACACTGAGTCACACACACCTCATATTTAATGCTTAAAGAGTGCAAAATGCAAATATTCTAATAGTATACTATAAAGTATTGTAGTATTGTAACAATGTTAAGTTAATAGGTAAATAAACATAGATTTTCAGGAAGGATTTATTATCAGTGTTGGAACTGTATTTTTTATTTTTTGGTATTTTGTGATGTACTTGCATACAGTTTTAGATACAATGTACTTAAAGGGACAGTTCACGCAAAAATAAAAATTTCCTCAGTGGAAATTTGAGAGTTTCTAGAGTTTCTTTCTTCTGTTGAACAAAAAAGAAGATATTCTGAAGAATGTTGGAAAAAAAACAGCCAATGACATGTATAATAGGAACAAAAAAAATATTTTTTAACACAAATTAAGATATTTTCACCTGTTACACATGTTTTTAAATCTGAGAGATTTCTGCCCCTCCATCTAAAGGTTATGCACTCTAAAGGTTATGCACTAATTATTACAGTAATCAATTGCTTTTATTTATTTATTTTTATTTTATTTATTTTATTTTAATTAATTAATTTATTTTTATTTTATTTTATTTATTTATTTATTTTTTTTATTATTTTTTTTTTCATTTATTTTTTTATTCTTATTTTATTTTATTTTAAATTAAGATATTTTCACTACTTTTTTTTTTTATCTGAGAGATTTCTGCCCCTCCATCTAAAGGTTATGCACTCCAAAAAAAAAAAATAATAATAAAAAAATAAATAAAAACCAAAAATAAAATAAAAACAACAAAAGCAATTGATTACTGTAATAAAATATTTTTAACTATAAGCAATCAACACAAAAAATCTGTCCCAAAATGAATAATGTCCTGGCAGAAAGTTACCACCAGTACATCCTTTTGAATACTTGTATTGAATATTTATTGAGTGACTAAATTTAAAGAAAGACAAAAAGAAAAAGAAAAGGAATGACAATACTGTGGAATGCAATACTGCAATACTGTGGAAATGTGCAGGTCATTTTTATGTTGTTTTTTTTTGTTCTCACTGAATGCAAAACACACATGTACACAGCATGTACATTGCCTCAAATGATAGTACACATATAAAGAATGAATGAAATAGTAATATACATATAGTATAGTCATTCATTTCCTTCAGCTTAGTCCCTCATTTATCAGGGGTCGTCACAGCGGAATGATCCACCAACTATTCCGGCATATGTTTTACACAGTGGATGCCCTTCCAGCTGCAACCCAGTACTGGGAAACACCCATACACTTTCACATTTACACACACACTAATACACTACGGCCAATTTAATTTATCCAATTCACCTATAGTGCATGTGCACACAGAAATGTCAACTGGGGACTCGAACCAGCAACCTTCTTGCTGTTAGGTGACAGTGCTAATCCCTGAGCCACCGTGCCGCCCCAGATATAGTCATATAATAGTAATTTATTACAGTATAAATTACATTTTTGGTCAGTTTAACCTTGTTTTCTGGCCTAACCTGAAGATGATTCATTTATTTATTGTATTTTCTTTCGGAAAGCTGAAAGCAATAAACGTGAAATAAACTATTTCTCACTGACGCAGCATTACTGAATCAAAAATTACTTTATACTACGCACGCTAAAGCATGGCGCTGCATTGATCAGTGCGAATGGTTTACCGGAGCTATAAGCATTTGTTGACCAGCAAGCCCCAGGGAAATAACTCTGTGCCCTATATAGTGAATAATTACTAATAAATCCTGATGTGTCAATACGACTGACTTATATTGACCTTCTCTCATAATATTTCAGCAATCAATCCATAAGTGTGTTTTCTATCATCTGTTATAGGGCCATATTCATGCAGACAGTTCACTCACGTCACGCACTGAAAGGGATGGTTCACCCAAAAACAAAAATTCTGTCATCATTTACTCATCCTTTACTCGTTCAAAACCCATTTGAGATCCTTTCTTCTGGTGAACACAAAAGAAGATATTTTGAAGAATGTTGGTTGATGATACCCATTGACTTCTATAGTAATTTCTTTCCTACTATGGAAGTCATTGGGAGTCAGCAAGCTGCATTCTTCAAAGTATCTTCCTTCGTGTTCAGCAGAAGAAAGAAACTCTTAAAAGGTTAAAACCACATAAGGGAGAGTAAATGATGAGGACATTTTGATTTTTTGGGTGAACCATACCTTGAATTTCTTATTTCTATGTTGGTTATGTGCTTTCATAACTGTGAAAGTGACAAATAAAAAAGACGTAAATCATTTTGTTCTCTCACACCAAAATAGTAATAGGATATTTTTGGAGTAAGAAAAGAAAAGGAGTACTGGATGAGGGACAAGATTTATCTACAATTCTAAAAAAACCTCACAAATTGTATTCAATCTTTCTAAACACCGTAGCAGCTCTTTAATACAGTTTGTAATTCATGTGACTTTAGTGTAGATGATTTATATCTAAAACAGCTTTTAAAAAGAATCAAAATATGGGCACACATACTTATGAACACTTGAGAATCGCTAAACCGCACACTACAGTTCTTGTAAAACCGCTCCAATATTTAAGTTAGCAGGTTTTAACTGCATATTTACATTGAAATAAAACAATGTTTAGTAAATGACAACAGAATATTCAGTATTAATTGAATATTAAATATATTTAGATGATATATGGCAAGCTGAAGCATATACAGAGACTAATATTTATTTACATCCAGTACATCATTTACATTTGAATGTTTATTTTCCTATAACTCAGAGTGACAATTTGTAACATCCCTACATATTGTGAGATATATGAGCTATCATTTATAAAAAGAACAGGCCCGTAGCCAGGAGGGGGTTCGGGTGGTTCGAAAGACTCACCCCTCACTGACAAAGGTCCAGTATTTGTCCCATACATGAGCTCATTTGTCCTATTTTGACTGTTGTGCCATCATAAGTTATTAAAATAACCCATCAAAAAAGGCTTTAAGACCAAGCGGAATCTAATGCAAGTAAAGTCAACTTTCACTTCATTGTTGTTATAGAGAAAACATTTTATAAGTAAAAATCCAAAATCAAACAAAAAGTGCTCAGGAATAAACAGTAAATATCAATCCAAGGCACTTGAAAAATGTGGACAAAATATTAAAAAGCCTTTATTGACATGGCTATTCCTTAAAACTGCACAAACACTTGCCTTCATCAGGGTAACAGCGATCAGGTGCGTCTGGAGTTTATATACGGTCTCATGACTCATTAGAATATCTAAACTATACTAAAATAATATATTGAACACAAGGTCAACTCAACAGTCATTATTAATTCAACATTGAGAGAGGGAAACTGAAGGAATAGCCATGTCAATAAAGGCTTTTTAATATTTTTTCCACATTATTCGAGTGCCTTGGACTGATTTTTGCTGTTCATTTAAAAGTAACTCTTGGACCTTACTCTTGAAAGAAAAATTGACCAATAAAAAGTTGTGAAGCACCAAAAGGGGCCCATATTAATACTTATTAGGCTATTGTTGTTATCCATGAATTTTCAAATGTACTTTTTTTACAAGAGAAGCTAGAAAAATCATCAAATCAAGCTTTTTTATCATTCAAATGGCCAAATTCTGAGACTGAGGAATGTTGAATGTGCTGGCCAGTTTTTATTTTTATTTTTTCAGTTTTCTGTTTTATTTGCCTAATAAATGACAAAAGGCTACAGTATTAAATGTAAAACTTTAACAGATTGCTATTTCCCTCCCTAGTGATATATTATAAAGTAGCCTCTTCATATTTCTTAATTCTAAATCTTTAGAAACTGTTTTTGGTACAGCAAAAAGTGTGACCATCCGACAAGCTACTTCAGCAAAAAATTGTGCTTAAAATCTCACTAAAATGCAGTATTTAAACCTCATAATTAAATAGAAAATGAGTTGAATGTCCACTTTTTGAGAAAAAAAGAACCACCCCTTTCAGGCTGGCTATGGGCCTGAAGAATATGGTCTTATGAGATATTACATGTAATATATTATTCGTTCATTCATTCATTCATTTTCCTTTCGGCTTAGTCCCTTTATTAATCAGGGGTCGCCACAGCGGAATGAACTGCCAACTTATCCAGCATATGTTTTACGCAGCGGATGCCCTTCGAGCTGCAACCTATCACTGGGACACACCCATACACTCTCATTTACACACATACACTACGGACAATTTAGCTTACCCAATTCACCTATAGCGCATGTCTTTGAACTTTGGAGAAAACCCACGCGAACATGGGGAGAACATGCAAACTCCACACAGAAATGTCAACTGACCCAGCCGAGGCTCAAACCAGTGACCTTCTTGTGGTGAGGCGATCGTGCTACACACTGCGCCACCGTGACGCCCCTGTAATATATTATATATAGTAAATACCTTCTATAGAGAACGTCTTATGTCTTTTAGTTTGGCTGAAATAAAAAATATATATCTATAAAAAAATTATAAAAACAGCTAGGTCAATATTACTATAGCCCAGTTAATAAATATATATGTTTTTCAATTGGCTAAAGAACAAACCACTGTTGTCCAAAGACTTGCTTAATTAACCAAATTTGCCTAGTTAACCTAATTAACCTAGTTAAGTCTTTAAATTAGGCTTTAAGCTGAATACTAGTATCTTGCAAAATAACTCAGATATTATGTACTGTCATCATGGCAAAGACAAAAATAAAAGAAACAATTCTGTATGATTCCAGCATTAATAAGAAGTGAAAAAAGGACCATTTCCATGTGTGAAATGAACATCATTCTCATATACTGAGAATTAACAACTGTGCCAAATCCCTTTAAGGTGAAAAATACAGATATCTTTCCTTTTTTCAATCTCCCAATGCATCCCCCAAGTTCTTTGCTAAGTTATTGTGACAAATTTCAAAGACCAACACACAACTGCTGAATCGATTATCGCTGAGACCAGTGGCTTACATTTCCCGCATACACACAAGCACATTCGCACACTCTGCGAAAGCCTGTTAAAGCCTGGGATTTGGCATTGGGCTGTGCTGAAGAAGAAGAAGTGGAGCGCCTCCTAGTGTTACTGACACTCAGTGCTGGAAAAGTGCATGTTACTGATATATAATGAATATGCTCATGCTAATTAAAAAAACTGCCTATAGAACAATACTGTATGTGTTAAATAAGTGCTAAAACTTTGATATATCTTATCTAATTCTTTGAAAATAAATAAATAAGTTACTTAATAAAATGACTGCAATTATAGTAAGAGTATATACTCGAAACATATTCAAAATTAAAGATGCCAATATGAGTTCATTATGAGTTATAAGTGCACTACAAAAATAATAAAAAATATTGTTAATAATATTTGTTTTTACTTATAATACTTTCTATGGAGAAAGTCTTATTTCTTTAATTTTGGCTGGAATAAAAAACATATACATGTAAAAAAGTAAAAACTGCTAAGGTCAATATTAATATATTGCTATAGCCCGGTTTATAAATTTTTTTTTTTCAATTGGCAACAGAACAAAACACTGTTGTCCAAAGACAACTTGGTTTTACTAGTTTAGTTTTCTAGTACAAATATAAAAAAATATTATGTCAATATACAGTTACATTAAAGGCAAAATCATATAACATGTCTTGCTTTTTTATCTTTATTTTTAATATATTATATAACATATATATTATATAAAACTTTAAATTAATTTTCTCTTTAAATTAAGTTTACTTTTATGACACCACTCACAATTTGTTTTCTTATTTTTAAAATTAAAATTGTATTTTTTTTCCATTTCATCTTAATGCAGTTTATGCCATATTTACACAGTCAAAAAAAAAATGACCTAACGTTTTGCTAACTTTCCCATTACACTAAAAAACGCCTGTTTTCTAAACGTTCAAAACCTCTAGCATTTTAAAATGTTTTAAAAACCTGTGAACATTCTGAATGTACCACAAAATTAAACAACAACAAAGCCTAATTAAATAGTTTCTGTGATAGTATCTGTAATAACATTTTGAGAATTCAATTAAAATTAATTTAAATCAGTTCAAGTTTATTTGTGTAGCGCTTTTCCCAATAATTATTGTTTCAAAGTAGCTTTACAAAAGGTGCACATTATTGCAATACAATGAAAATCAGAAAAGTTAAGCTTATTAGTTACTATAAATGTATTAGTTGCTAATAACTGTATTCAACCCAGGCTCATTCTGAAAACGTACCCCTATATACATTTCTAAAGAGCACCAAATACATCCCAGGAGAAATGTTTGTTTTTGCAGTTTTTGTTTTCGCAAATATACCAGAGGCCGCTGTGTACGCTTTTTCAGATTTCAAATTTCTCTCGCGAGTACCATTCGCACCTGCTGTTGTAAATCCACCAGAGGTCGCTGTGGACTGACTGACTGACCGATCGACTGACCCACCCTACTCCTTCCCTAAACTCAACCGATAGTGTTTTCAAAAGCACCGATTGACCAGCCCACCGCCTTCCCTAAACCCAACCAACAGTGTTTTTAAAAGCAATCCAGAAAAAGAAAAGCCCTTGTCTGATTTTACCACATTTTCAGATTTTACCACATTCTCACCCTGTTATTTACTTGTTTATTTTTATTTTTTGTCTTTTGTTTTTATTTCACCTGCTTTCTGGAACCATTCTTCGCCGAACTCGAACCCCGTCATCGTGGTCTGTGTCTCAAGTCCGCTGACGTACATGGCGAGCTACTGGACAAACTGGTAACAGCGGGAAAGCCGTCCATACAGAGGTAAGCGGTCAGCTGGTAAGAGTGAAAAGGAATGGCGTCACACTGTCCTGTAGCGTTCATTTTAAAGACGACATGCAGCCATACGTACCTCAGGCTACATAATTTGCGATCTCCAGAAATGTATAGGGCTACGTTTTCAGAATGAGCCATTTGTATTAGTAACAAATAACTTTAATTAATTAATTACTAATAACTTTATCAGTTAAAGTTATTATATATAAACGTAGTTAACCTGCAGTAACAGTATATAGTATATAGGTGATGTCTATGTGTAGATGTTCAGTGAAGTGGATTATTAAAGACCAGATCATTACTAATGAACATTCTATTCTAGTCCTTTTTTTCCCCGCTTTTTACAGTCTTTTCAGTTCTGTCTGTCAGTCATTATGGGTGTTCATTGCTCATAGCAGCTGTAATAAAAACATTGAGTAACACTTGCACACAAACGAACCTCCCACAGGGTTTTGAACTCCCTCTGCTCGATGCGCAGAAGTTCACTGTTCTCTCGGCTGACAATCGTGGCATGTCGAGGAGTGTTGTCCAGAATGGACTCCCCGAATGCTGTTCCCACTCCCAAAGTACAGATTGTTACAGCATCCTGGAAAAAAGAGAAATATTGTTATATACATGTACATTCAAAAAAATATATATCTTGTTCAAACTACTTATTTAAAATGAGCTTTTTTGGGGGGGTGATTGTTTAATCAACTTAAAATTGTAAAAACCATTAGGTTATCTTAATCGATTTGCACTGGGACAACATGAAATGATTTTGTGGAAGAGAGACCATGGCATCTACTATATGTAATCCAAAACATAATATCTGTGCCATTATTTGTTCACACTTTTGCTGTTCCAAATCAATATGGCTTTAATATAAAAGAAATTAAAGTTGGCGTGAAACCAGGGCTGCCATCTAGTTCAGCTTGGAGTAAGAAAAAATGGTTCTGCCCATACATATTTTATCCCTTGTAACCTTATGTATCACTTTTATGTCAAATTGTGTCAGTAATAATACACTATAAGCCAAAAAAAAATCTGCATCAACAAAATCCATACAGAAACTGCTTCTGGATTTACTTTAGATGAATTTACTGAACACAGACTGTACTTTAAGCTATATTATTTGCATATGCACTGTAAAAACGATATGACAACAAATATTTTTATGTTAATTTTACTTATTTTAATAAGTTAATCAGGTTTCAGCTAAATTATTTTAGTTCTATAAGGTTTAACTTCATATTTTTAGTCAGTTTGACTATTGTAAATTGAGATGACTAGAAGATTTTATTTGATTCAACTATTTTTACAGTGATTTTACAGTGTACAATATAATGAGATTACTCTTTTTAAAATATGAAAGGATGGAGGAAAAAATAAATCGTTTTCAAAGATAAAACCACAAGTAGGTGGTGATAAGAAGTGAATGAGTCATTGAATCATTTGATAAGGACTGATTCATTTAGGAATCAAGTCATTGACTGCTGGTTTTATGAATGATTCATTGAATCATCTGCTGAACCGATTTGTTCAGATTGCAGATTGACTGAACAAAACACCTGCGCTGCTCAGAAATGCACAACACTTCTGATTTGGATTATTTCAAACTATTTTTATCATTGGCATAGAGCAAAAACAGTCAGTGTGGTGACTCAAATGTCGTTATTAATCTCTTGTTTTTGAATTGTATGAACTGACATTTGGGACAACAGCACTGTTGATTTTGTCAATGGGAATTATTTGGATGCCAAATATCATGTGATTAACAGATTGACCCCGCCCTCACGTCAGTAACTACCAATCAGAAAAGAGATTGGTAGAAGGAAAGAGGGAGGGGTGAAATATTTTATTAAATACTATAAAGAATAATGACTTAAATTTAAATCTTCATAAATAGACCATTCGTTGTAAATGCATTATACAGTAAGTAAGAATTGTTGCACCTAACAAATGATCTGAGATCAGACAATTCACATATCTAAAATGCATATTCTGCATCCTTCAGTGCGGTTTATATTGATTTGACAGCATGATACAGCAAACTAACCAGTGGATCACTCCATGAAACTGGAGCAACACACACATGCAGTTAATATTGCATCAATGAAATGGAGAAACTCAAGTACATAATATGCATAGAAAACCACACGCACACACACATTCAGCTGTACAGGACATTCATCGCTGCAGGGCAACATCAGAAGTGTGAAAAAGAAGCATAACATGATGCCTTGTGTCAGTTCTGTGCACAATTGGCGTGTAATCTAGCATGTATGAACCAGAATGTTTTACATATTAATGCTACGATGCTTTAGAAAGAGGCTCAGAAGGGAAACTATCATTTAAAGGTGGCTCTGGAAAATTAGTGTAGGTCTTGTTTTTGTTTTATGTAATTTTGCTCAAATTCCTGAGGAGAAACAGAACCAAATGAGGCGATCGTTGACCTTCTGTCTATACACGTCTTCTATCTATAGACTATATAGTTTATACATTTTCAAACGCATCTGCAAATTGCATGTATCCTTGGTTTGCAGCGCCAACTGCTGGACACTCGTAGCTTGTCAGTCAAAGGTCAAAGTGCACAGACATATCATCACAACCAGATTTTTGCCCCTTAGGATACACAGATTTGGCATGTAAATGCCTTAACCTGCTTTCTGACGGCTTATTATAGTTGCATATAGTAATGTCAGGGTTCTTACAAGTGCTGGAAATCCTTAGAAATGCTAGTCTAGTTTTTGCAAGGTTTAAAAAGCAATTAGATTTCATAATCATTTATCTTACTAAATAGGTAATAATATATATAATAATATTATATATAATAATATATATACAGCACTATGCAAATTCTTAGTCCACTAGTATTTTCACCAAAAAAAGGTTTAAAGTCGGTTATTTCTATATATTTCTGTATCATGTCAGTTTGAAATATCAATTTAGGTTTCCAAACATTATTTTTGTCATTAATTGTAATTATACAGTGAGATTATTGTCTGCACAAGGAGTCTGACAACCGGCAGTGCTCCACACAGAGATCTGATCTGAGATGCTTAAAAAAACTTTCCTGCAAAGCTTCAGTACTGTTCAAAGCTTTAGGCACTTGTGTAAAAATGCTGTAGAATGACGATGCTTTCAAAAATAATGCATAAATACATTTTATTTTTCAATTAACGTATATTAACTAAATCAATTCAACATTCAGTATGATTACACTTTGCCTTCAAAACACTTGGTACACTTGCACATAGTTTTTCAGGTAGCTTTGCAGGAATGTTTTTGAAGCATCTTAAAGATGTTCCTAAAGTTCTTCTTACTTTAGTTTGTTTCAGTTTGTTCTGATTCTTCATGTCATTCCAGTCAGACTGGATGATGACCAGATCAGATCAGATCTCTGTGTGGAGCACTGGCTATTGTCTACAGTTATCTACAGAACAAACCACTGTTGTCTAATAACTTGCCTAATTACCTTCACTTGCCTAGTTAACATAATAACCTGGTTAAGTTTTAAATTGCACTTTAAGCTGAACACTAGCATCTTGCAAAATAAGTAGAAAAATAGTATGCACTGTCACCATGGCAACAACAAAAGAAATTATTCATTCTCCTTAGTCCCTTATTTATCAGGGGTTGCCACAGCGGAATGAACCGACAACTATTCCTGCATATGTCGAGCAGCGGATGCCCTTCCAGCTGCAACCCAGTACTGGAAACACCCATACACTCTTGCATTCACACACACACACACTCATACACTACGGCCAATTTCATTCATTCATTCATTTTCTTTTCGGCTTAGTCCCTTTATTAATCTGGGGTCACCACATCGGAATGAACCGCCAACTTATCCAGCATTTGTTTTACGCAGCGGATGCCCTTCTAGATGTAACCAATTACTGGGAAACATCCATACACACTCATTCACACACACACACACACACACTATGGACAATTTTAGCCTACCCAATTCACCTATACCACATATTTTTGGACTTGTGGGGGAAACCGGAGCACCCGAAGGAAACCCACACGAACACGGGGAGAACATACAAACTCCACACAGAAATGTCAACTGACCCAGCCTGGGCTCAAACCAGCGACCTTCTTGGTACCCACGATCCTTGCTGGCGATTGTGCTACCCATTGTGCCACCGTGCTGCCCTACGGCCAATTTAGTTCATCCCATTCACCTATAGCGCATGTCATGGGCGTTGCTAGGATTATTTTTGGCCATATTTCTACTCAGCCCCCCTAAAACTTTCTCCCCCCAACCCCAACCCACCCCCCTGGTCCTCACTTTCCGCGATCACAACCCCTCCTCCCCCCGGTCCTCACTTTAGTCTGCGATCATACCCACATAACCCCCACCCCCCTACTCACTTTGGTCCGTGACTTACCACCCCCGCCCTCCCCCCCCCCCCCCCCAATTTCTACTCAGCACCCCCTAAAACTTTCACCCACCCACCAGTCTATAGAGATGGTAAAAAGCTGTATGTTTCTGGATTGTCCCTCTCTTAACAGTGTGGGAGTGTGTGCTGCATGCTTTAGGGCCAGTAAACACATCTGACAGTGTGACTCATTGTATTCCCAGAGGATTCACAGAAAGATGCTTCCATCCCCAGCAGCACAGCCCCGACGTCCTCATATATCAGACTATTAACAAGGCCAGTCGTGAAGCGTCCACCCACTCGCTGCAGCACTTTCTGAAACGCCGATGAATGTAAATGACATCTGCAAGGCTAAAGCATGACTGATCCCGGAAGACTCCCAGCAGATTGAGGCTTTAGATGATTGCGATCGAGGTCAAATTTACCTGATGGTTGGCCGTTTCAGACACTTTGACGTCCAGAGATCCAGACAGAACGGCGTACCAGCTGGTGCCGATGTCGCCCTGTCGATACACTGCAAGGCAAACAAACACAGTCTATGAATACCGTTCTGCAAATCTCAGAGGAATTCTGAATTCTGAAACAGTACTTTTTTTTTATTAACTTGACATGTGGTCTTTATTGTCTTATTATGGGGCGGATTCTAGCTTTAGCACAGATTCAAGGCAAGATGTTTAACAATAAGAGTTTCAACACTCAAAAAAAAGATTTTTGCTGCTTGTTCAAATGACTTATTTAAAATGAGATGTAATTTAGTTTGTTAAAGTAACAAAGACATATTTAAACACGTTTCTGACCAGGCCAAAATGCCCCTCTCTTAATATATATTTTTAATTCAAAGCAATGACTTGCTGATTGCTGAATTAAATTTAATATTTTTGATGACAAGTTGTTTTTATTCAGTGATTCATCAATTATATTAGACATGATAATTATTGTTTTTGAAAAAATTTCAGGAAAGGTGAAATATGAGACATAAAATATACATTCTAAATGAGCTGAAGCGACACAATTCTGGAGATTTTTTAGGGAAACTAAATTGTTTTATGTTCAATCTAATTAAATTAGTAACGTTAACTTAATGGATTTCTGTTGGGACAATGTGAATGAATTGTGTGGAACCCTGCATTTTTTACAGTGAAGTCAAATAGAACAGTTTTACAGCCAATGGAGAAAAATGTACAATATTTTATTGCTAACTAATTATTTAGAATTAAATCTAAATCTTATTTCTGGTTTATTAAAGAATGCAATATACTGCCTTTCAAACCTTTTGGAAAATATTATATTATGCTCACCAAGGCTTTATATTAACAAAATCATTCACCCTCATGTGAAATCTATATTTTTCACATGTATACATATTTCCTAGTACATACTAACTTTTTTTACTGGATAAAGTTTGTAACTTTTAGTTTTGCTGGAATAAAGAAGTTTAGAAGTTTAAAAAAATAATTTTTAAGGTCAATATTATTAGCGCCCTTACAATATTTGATTGGCTACAGAACAAACCACTGTTGTCCAATGACTTGCCTAATTAACCAAACTTGCCTAACTAAGCGAACTCTTGTATCTTGCAAAATAGCTAGTAAAATATTATGTACTGTCATCATTCACTCGTTCATTTTCCTTCAGCTTAGTCTCTTTATTCATCAGGGGTCGTCACAGCGGAATGAACCGCCAACTTATCCAGCATATGTTTTACACAGCGGATGCCCTTCCAGCTGCAACCCAGTACTGGGAAACACCCATACACTCGAACCAGCGACCTTCTTGCTGTGAGGTGACAGTGCTAACCACTGAGCCACCATGTCCCCATACTGTCATCATGACAAAGATAAAAGAAATTAGTTAGTAGAAGATAGCTATTAAAAATAATATGTTTAAAGAGCCCCTATTATGGGTTTTTGAAAATGAGCTTCCATGTAGTGTGTAGCACAGCTCTAAGTGAATGAAAACATCCAGCTGAGGTTTAAATCTGAAAGTGCACAGTGTTTAAAACTATTGATTCTTTAGCGAAATAGTTGACTCAGAGTCGAATTAATGAATCGAGTTGGGTTCGGATCTTTTGTTTGAACGCGTCTACGTCGATACGGTACATCACCAAATATGTTGTTCCATATCCGTTCAAATGTGAACGCGCATTTGACTTCAGACACTAGCGGAGCGCTGAGGATCACGGGACTGATCATGACTCGAAGATGACGATCACTGACTGATGGAGATTCGGCTGCGGGGAATAAGGGGTTAAAGTTCTTTTTCACAACAACACCACAGTATAGCCAACCTAGTGCTGTGTTTGTTCCTGTCATTTTTCAGATTTTTGATACAATAACCTACGCTGCAGCGCGGAATTCATCGGCCGTTTGCTATTAGTGGAAGGAGCAGCAGAGACTATTATGTATGGGACTTTGTCAGACTTTGACAGGGACTTTTTCAGTAACTGTTGTAGTTTATGGACCAGTTTCTTCTTCCTCTGGATCATAACATGTAAGTGTGATTAAAATTGTTGCCTCGTTTTTTGTGTAGTTTGCGAAACATGTGTTGTTTAATTGTCTGTTATAAGTTATAATCGCCCCGCGTGGCTTTTAATCACTTATCTATAATATATCAGTGCTTGTGCTGTATCTCTCAGGTTAAATCTATTCACTAGAAGTTAAAGCTATTCACATATTGTGTCCAAAACCACGTTGAAAACGCGCCGCGTGCTTCTTCCTTTAAATGCGTTTTGTGCTCCTGATCCTCTGCTGTTTGTCGTTGCTATGGCCACCATCAGCTGTTCCTTACACACATGGCGCTGTCAGTTTTCAAAATAGTTTAACTTTAGCCACTGTGTGAATTAATACTGTATGTGTGTCGTTGTTATTACTTGGGGTTAGGAGTAGAGTAATATGCTGGTGTTTAACTGCATTGCTTTATTGCATTCCTGCATTGGGCTCTCACATACTCTCTGGCTGCTACTTCATAGCCGTGGTGGGCCTTTCTCTCTCGCGCTGAACACAGTCGACCAACCAAGTCGACCAATCACAACAGACTGGGTCATCGGACCAATCAGCGCAGATTAGCTTCACGCTAAGGAGGGGTTTGGGAACAAATGAATCGCTGAACGAATCATATGGGAGTCGTTGGGATAATTAGGTAAAAATAAATGCATATTATAAGACAATGAAAGTGTTTATTGACCTTGCATGCATATCAGCCTGTTGTTGGAGACCCCCAAAACCAAAATATGACCATTAATAATGCAAAATAGGGGCTCTTTAAAAATGTTTCATGTTTTTTCTCTCTCCATTAAACAGCACTTGAGATATATTTAAAGAAGAATTACATTTTCACATAGGGTAATTATTTTGTCTTCAACTGTATTTGCTTAAAAAAATACAGTTTATTTCGATATATTATTGCAGTTTAAACTGTATTTATTTTTTAAAAATGTATATTAAAATGTAATGTATACTGTGATGACAGCTGGGTTTTCAGTATCATTTGCTTCAGTGTCAGATTTGCTAATAAACCATGTATTACTATTCTTATTATCAACATTACGACAAGTTAATAATCAAGATTTTGTTGAAATTATGACACATTTCTTTTTTTTTTTTTAGCTTATTTAATAAATAGAAAGTTAAAAAAACTATTTATGTAAAATAGAAATAAATATGAGCATTATAAATATTTTACTATCACTTTTAATCACTCGAATGCATCTCTGCTGAATAAAAGTATAAATTATTTCAAAAAACAGTTTAGCGAACTCACAAAAATCATCACACACTAAAAAAAGATTCACTTTAGCAACACAAAAACACATTTCCTAACTAATCTTAGTTTAAAAAACAACAAATGCAATCAAATCCAGGATCATGATGATAAAAACAACAATAAATGTGGTACTTACAGGTGATGCCTTTCTCCAGGTACTCGTAGAAGCCACACATGCAGATCTGCTGCAGCAGATTAGGATGAAACTTCTCGAAGGCCTTCACACCCTTCAGCCGAGCCAGAATGATGTCCACATCTTCTCCCGAGCGTTCAGCCGGCCTAAAACCCACAGCGAGACAAAGACACGTTACAGTCTAGACACTCTCCTATACCAAACTGACCTACAAGACAATCAGGACATTGCAGAGATGCATGTGACCGTGAGACTGCTGAGGAAACAAACCCAGGACAAGCACAGTTGTGTCCCATGCAGGATGAGGAATGTGTATAAATGGGATCAGGGTTTTTGTTTTTGTTGTCATTCCTGTCAATTACATTTTTTTTTGCAGGATTGTAATTTAGTTTGTGAAAGTAACAAAGATGTATTTAAACATGTTTCTGACCAGGTCAAATGCCCCTGTCTTAATATATATTTTAATTTAAATTAATGACTTGTTAATAATGAATAGCTTTTCTGAGTTAAATGTAATATTTTTGGTGACATATTGTTTTGAAACACTGATTCAGCAATTATATGAGTACTGATAAGTATTGTTTTTGAATATATTTCGGGAAAGGTGAAATATGAGACAAAAATGTATATTTTATTTAAGCTGGAACACTCAATGCATTTCAAATGGTATATATCTCCCCCAAGGGGCACTTTAAAGTGTAGCACAATCACGGCTGCCATTGTCACGTTACCGGGAGGTATTGCAGACGGGACAAGAGTTAGGATCCATGTGCAGTTTATTGATGAGACATCGTGCAAAAACAGGACATGGTGAAAAACAAAGTAACAAAATAACAAATAACAAAACAATAAACTAAGACCGGGACTAAAACATAACATGAGTAAAAACCATACCATCAAAACCAACGGAAACAAGAAGACATATAACGACAGAGCAAAGACAAGACGGGTGCAGGGTATATTTATAGTCCAAACAATGAGAAGTGATAGGATGCAGCTGCGTGTGTGATGAGTGGAAGTGGAAACCGGGTGTGTGTGGCGGAATGATGGGAATTGTAGTTCGTTATGATTTGTAGTTCACCAGCGATCTCTGAAGTCCTTGATCGCTGGTGAACATGACAGCCATACTGAAGTATTGTTACAAAGTTAAAAAATTTTTTTAAAGGGGACTTATTATGCAAAAATCTATAAAAATCTATAAATGTCTATAAAAATTCTATAAAATCACTTTATAGTAAGACATGTCATTCTCTTTTGTGTATTAACATGTGTTTAGATATCCATGTAAAATAAACCTAATTCATACATTTAATCTGGAGTTTTCTTTTAAAAACGTCCTGTGGTTATCTGCGCACAATGAATCTTGGGATGTTTGAGGCTGCAAAGGATCCACCGGTTGTATCCTTTATTACCTGGGAAACGAAGGATGTATTTTGAGGCTGCATTTGAAGGAGTCTTCGTATTTTTTAAAATGAGACAGCCTTTGTTGCGCCACGATGACGCAGCGCCCTTCGAATGCATCCTTCAGAGGATGCAGCCTCTGAAATGAGACACAGCTACTGTGTTCCATTCGGAAGGGCTCAGCCCTGTGCCCTAATCCCTTTGAAGCTGCACTCTGTAGGGTCAAATGGATTAGGGCACAGTGATGAGCCCTTCTGAATGGAACACAGTGACTAAAAATAGAGCTGAAATACTGGACTGTCCTGGGAAAAACTAGATGTTTGGTGACCCAGATTTTGAGTTCACACTTTCCCAAGGCAAAGAGAACTTTTATTACACACAACATGCCCAGACAACAACCAACAACTCAAGATACAAGCACATGGCAATAACTAAACAGGCATAACAAAAAACTAAACAAGACAGGTGAACTCAATAAGAAAGGCCCAATCCCAATTGTATGTTATACTCCTACCTGTACGCCTACGCCTTCCCCTTGAAGCACAGTAACATTTAACAGATTTCTCACTTGCAATATTTTTGTTTTGCTCTGTATTTGGACTTTACAAAAAAATCTCGAAAATGAAAAATAATAAAATAAAATAAAATGTATTTATTTATTTACTAGCATAATGCAAGCAAAAATAATAATAACAATAACAAAAAAATTCAGAAATCATCTATTATGCTAAGTTTAGTGATTAGCTATTTTCAGTGGTTCTTATAATTATCAATGTTGAAAACATCCAATGCATTTTGCTTATATTTAAATCTTATATTATACGAGGACTGTCAAAAGAGGTAATTACAAAAGGAAATGAAGTACTAACACACATGATCCATAAACACAGAACCGCAGGCTAAACAAATTCATTCATTCATTCATTCATTCATTCATTCATTCATTTTCTTTTCGGCTTAGTCCCTTTATTAATCAGGGTTCACCACAGCGGAATGAACCCCCAACTTATAAAGCACATGTTTTATGCAGCGGATGCCTTCCAGCCACAATCCAGCACTGGGAAACACCCATAAACTCTCACATTCACTCTACAGCCAATTTAGTTTATTCAATTCACCTATAGTGCATGTCTTTGGATTGTGGGGAGCACCCGGAGGAAACTCACGCCAACACGGGGAGAACATGCAAACCCCACACAGAAACGCCACTGCCCCAGCCAGGCCTCGAACCAGCGACCTTCTTGCTGTGAGGCGACAGTGCTACCCACTGAGCCACTGTGACGCCTATGGCTAAACAAATTAATAAACAAAAAAAAAGTGTCTATTTATACTCATGCGCCAGTATCGTGAATATTTACAATAATCACAGCAAGGAGATAATCAAAGATTTGCAAGTAAGATGTCTGATTTGACAGGCAAAAAGTAAACCCCCAGATGGCCTACTATACCTCCAGCGAGATTCTGAAGTGTGATTGACATTTTACTATCCCAGGAGGCAGTGGGAGAGGATTTGTGACAGGGATATAATGCAGCTGACACAGTAGGTAACACCATAATGACAGCATGACAAATGTAAAAAGTCTGGATTGCTGTACATTCATACTACGCACGTAAAGACATTCTTTATTAGTGCTCTTATAGTGTGTGGTTGAACGTGCAATTAAAAGTTCATAATCGTTAAAGGATTACGTTCAGTAGGAGACAGCATAATTTTTCTCTAATGGCGTATGAGAGATTGAGTTACTACATAAAGATCCACATGGGCAGCACAGTGGCTCAGTGGTTAGAACTGTCGCCTCACAGCAAGAAGGTCGCTGGTTGGGTCAGTTGGCATTTCTGTGTGGAGTTTGCATGTTCTCCCCGTGTTGGCGTGGGTTTCCTTTCCTCCACAGTCCAAAGACATGCGCTATAGGTGAATTGGATGAACTAAATTGGCCGTAGTGTACAGGGTGCGAATTACAGGGGTTTTAATGCGTGATCCCCCCTGAAGGAGGTCAAAACAAGCTGTATGGGGGGTCAGCTGCTTAATACTGAGAAATATTTCACTCTGATCTGTATTTTAAATAATAATGTTAATAATTAAAATAATAGATAATATAATTATACATTTGACCACCTCTATAACGGTTCAAACCATTGTTAATGCATAATCACGCCAATCAGTCTATTCGAGAAAAAAGTCTGAAAGTGGCAGATCTAGAGCACCGATAGATATCGTATTCACAAGACTTTGTTTTCTCATAAAAGGTGTTTGTATCTACATTTAGCCTGAAAATCAAATCAAATTAGACGCATAGTTTGTAGTTTAACCTACAGTAACATCTGAAACAGCTAATCAGAAAATACTGTAGGTCAGAATACACTAAATATCCCTCAAAACGCTGAAAACGGTTTTGTTAATTCTCCCGGAAAACTCCCGTAATTACACCCCCCCCCACCCCCCTTTTTTGTACAGTCTCCAAAAACAGTTTGCCATACTACACCCCCCCTGTACTTCATCTTTTTTGGTACAGGTTCCGACAATAGTCTCCTGGTCGTCTCACCGGATCTCTTATGTAGTATCTGATCGCCGCCGCTACCCGAAACCCGGTCCATGGTAGCTTACAGTTACTAACACCACAAACACCCCCGGTTCTCAGATACCCCCTAGACCCCCAAACCCCCGCCGACAATATCCACCCCCCAAACCCCCCCACCACGGTCTCCCGGAATTTCAGAGATAAATGTTGGCAGGTATGCAAACAAAATCAGTTTTTCCGCTCATATTTTAACGTTTTGTGTGCTTACAGTCTTTTCCCCTTCACTCTGGTTTACACATTCTGTGCTCGCGTTTTCAAAAGATGCCAATAGAGTTTCATTTAAATAACAATTATATAAAATTCTATAATAATTATATAAAATTATATAATAATAGATAATATAAATATACATTTGACCACCCCTATAACGGTTAGGTTACCATTGTTAATTCATAATCGCGCCAATCAGTCTATTCGAGAAAAATGTCTGAAAGTGGCGGATCTAGAGCACCAATAGACATCGTGTTCACACGACTTGCAAAATAGGTGTTTGTATCTATATTTAGCCTGAAAATAAAATCAAATTAGACGCATAGTTTGTAGTTTAACCTAGAGTAACATCTTAAATAGCTAATCAGAGAACACTGCAGGTCAGAATACACTAAATATCCCTCAAAACGCTGAAAACTTAAATACGTTTTATTAATAAACTAGATGTAATTAAAAATAAATACATAAATGACTGAAGCATTTATTACACAAATTAACCAAAACAGTTGACCCCCCTGATCGTCAATGTGTAATTCGCACACTGGTAGTGTATGAGTGTGTGCGTTAGAATGAGTGTGTATGGGTGTATCCCAGTACTGGGTTGTGGCTGGAAGGGCATCCGCTGCGTAAAACATATGCCGGAATAGTTGGCGGTTCATTCCGCTGTGGCGACCTCTGAAATAGAGACTAAGCTGAAGGAAAATGTGAAGGATATGTGTGAGTGTGTGCACTTGTGAATAAATTGCCTTTCTTAATGATGTCAGTGTGCTGCTGTAATTCAGACTCCTTTTATACAGAAATGCCTTGTTGCTATGGAGATTACAACATGGAGAAATTAAGACTTCAAAGAGATTTTTAAACAGGGGGCAGTGGGACAGACTTCATACAAAGACTAATCCAGCTAATGAAGTTCCACAAAAGATTCAGAATGAACTACTCTGTACTGGCCTTCCAACTGAAACAAACATAAAAACATGAAAGAATTTTAGCAAGCGGATTTTTTTATGCAGCTACACTTGTTTTATATAATGCGACACTTGAACATGCCCTATCTAGTCTATAAGCTGTTATTTATTTACATTTTGAATATGATGTCTTCTAATTTTGGTAGTGGCAACAGATATCATTCATTGATTCATTTTCCTTCGGCTTATTTATCAGGGGTCACCACAGCGGAATGAACCGCCAACTATTCCAGCATATGTTCTACGCAGCGGATGCCCTTCCAGCCGCAACCCAGTAATGGGAAACACCCACACCCACACACTCACACACATACACTATGGCCAATTTAGTTTATTCAATTCACTTATACTGCATGTGTTTGGACTGTGGGGGAAACCGGAGGAAACCCACGCCAACACGGGGAGAACATACAAACTCCACACAGAAATGCCAACTGACCCAGCCGAGGCTCGAACCAGCGACCTTCTTGCTGTGAGGCGAACGTGCTACCCACTGCGCCACCGTGACGCCCACAACAACTGATATTAGTTGGGTTTTAATTAAATGTAACTATTAAGTATTATAATGCTGACATACATTAGATGATTAGCAACCTGTGTTTGTTGTAATTAGTTACTGTAAAAAGTTACTGTAATTTAATTATCCTCTGAAGAATTTAAGCAAGCTTCTACTGTTCATTTTCAAGAACTTTATTTATAGTTACTTAGAATTTGGTACTAGCGTATATAAATAGGATCTTCGTTATATATGGAGTTGAATGCATTTGTCCATATAAACTAGAACAACTATGGCTGTGTCCAAAATCGCATACTTCCATACTATATAGTATGCTAAAAAAAGTATGTGAGCCGAGTAGCATGTCCGAATTCATAGAACTCGAAAAACAGTATGCGAGAAGTACCCGGACCACCTACTACTTCCGGTGAGATTCTGAAGTGCGCATCCGATGCACGCTACGCTATCCCATAATGCTCCGCGAGAGAATTCATGAATGGGAGTGAAGCGACGCAACTGACGCGGGTACTGTAGGTCACATGATCATGACAAAATGGCGAATGTAGTACGCCCGAGTTGCATTCATGCTACTCACATTCATACTATGTAGAACGTGTTTTTCGAATGGTCAAGTACTAAATTCAAATTCAAATGCAGTACCTACTTAGTAGTAGGTGATTTCGGATGCAGCCAATGTTATTTTTTTACTTTTGTGAGTCTCACTTGTGGACTTTCTGTGTGAGGGCGCCCTCTGGCTTCCAGGATGAATGCAACAGACATTAAAGTTTTTAGGAGATTAGATTCAGGAGATTAATTAAATCAATTAATGCTTATAATGCTTAGCAAATAAATGAATATACCCTGCGGGGGTGTGTTATGTATTATAACATGGCTGTCAGAAAAACTCTATTCTGATCAGTCAGTTGTGACATTCCAAGGTATGTCATCCCAAGATAACAACCTCTAAATAACGCAGACTCATCCGGGTACTTCGAATCACTTTGGCCATCAGTGAATACATTCAAATCCATATACGTACATTCACATTTATATGCATCTGCTTGTCTGTCACACCACGGTTTTTAACTGTTTAGTGCTATCTTGTGAATGAATAATACGTACTGTAGGTTAGTCTAAGTTTTGTTAGTCTGCTTTCGTTTCTGTCAGTTTCGCATTTTTGACTGTTTGGCACCATCATGTGACTAAATAATGAACAAGTTAGTGTATACTCCATTAGCTGTTTTTGTTTCTGTCAGCTTTGCGTTTAAATAAAGAGTTAATAAACTATTACAGCTCACAGACACAATGTTTTGTTTTTAATTTTTATGTTTTGGGGCAAGTAGCCATGTATTAAGCAGGTTAAAGTACATCCAGGACGGTTGTTTTCACAGAATAAAGCCCTTCAGTCTTATACAACAGTATTCTGCTTGACGTCGAGTTGCCAATAAACCTGTCAGGGTTTATTCTGCGATAACAACCTCCTGGATGTACTTTATCCCTAACATATTGAACAACAACAGTGTAAAAACAAACCAATCACAAGACATCTGGTGTAGGGAGGGACAACTAAGGTGGCCAATCAGATTTCAGTGGGGAATGGTCCAGCAACTGCCAGGGTGCATCTCCTATTTAGCCAACCAAAATACATCATCTCTGCAGACCAGAACTCATTTACTGGCTGAAGAGATTCTAGCAGAATGGTAAAAATGACAATAAAAAATGCCAAAATGAAAGAAACAGTTCAGCTAAAACTGAAAATTCTGTCATCATTTACTCCTTCACTTGTCACAAATCTGTTTGTTTCTTCTGTGAAACTGAAAAGATATTTTGAAGAAAGCTGGAAACCTGTAACCATTGACTTCCATAGTATTTCTACTCCCTACTATGGAAGTCAAAGGTTACAGGTTTCCAGCTTTCTTTAAAATATCTTTTTTGTGCTCAACAGAAGAAAGAACCTCATAAAGGTTTGGAACCACTTGAGGGGGAGTAAATAATGAGTACATTTTTTTTTTTTGGCCGAACTTTTGGCCCTTTAACAGGTATGCAGATACCAAGCATATTTTTTCACTTAAGCAAGACTTTAGAGACAGGCAATACTTGAACTTTCTGAAACCACAGAAAAAAGCTAAATCAAATCATATCAACATATCAAATCAACTGTTGCATGATCTATATACAGTTATTAGCCCCCTGTATATTTTTTCCCCCAATTTCTGTTTAACGGAAAGATTTTTTTCAACACATTTCTAAACATAATATTTTTATTATATGTCTAATAACTGGTTTCTTTTATCTTTGCCATGATGACAGTACATAATATTTTACTAGATATTTTCAAGATATTAGTATTCAGCTTAAAGTGCATTTTAAAGGCTTAATTAGGTTAACTAGGTAAGTTAGGTTAATTAGGCAAGTCATTGTATAACGATGGTTTGTTCTGTAGACAATCGAAACAATATATAGCTTAAGGGGGTTAATAATACTGACCTTAAAATGGTTTAAAAAAAAATAAAAACTGCTTTTATTCTAGCCGAAATAAAACAAATAAGACTTTCTCCAGAAGAAAAAATATGATCGAAAATACTGTGAAAAATTCCTTGCTCTATTAAACCTTCCAAATTTGGGAAATATTTAAAAAGGAAAAATCACAGGTGGGCGAATAATTTTGACTTCAACTGTATATATAAAATTCAGTGAGCATCTATGCATTCAGTGCATTCCTGAGAACCAGATGAGCATCATTTACATGAACTATAGTCCTATAATTATGTCTTATGCTGCCATCAGGCTGATCTTCTGTGATCTGGACCAGTCCATGTGTGCTCTGTGGACGTGAGATGGTGAGAATGCCTTTGATTTTCTGTGCTGAGATTCACTGAAGTGGAAACACATTACCAGCTTATATCTGCTGGGCACAGAATGGACTCTGCATTACAGCGGCCGCCAGTACAAAGCCAAACCTCACTCTCTCTCTCACTCTTTTCATCTATGCTTCTTTCTTTTTCTCATTCAGTTCCAGCTCATTGTAAAGCTTTCTTCATCTCCCCAAAGAATGTTTTTGAAAAAAGCACTCTCCGTTTGTGTTTCTGTATTTTTTTTTTGCCTTCTACACTCCAAAAAATATCTAGGCTTCACAAAAAAGATTTATATATTCTGATTGCATATATAATTTACATATACATACATACTTTTAACATAATTGAACTAATAAAGAGGCAGCACGGTGGCTCAGTGGTTAGCACTGTCGCCTCACAGCAAGAAGGTCACTGGTTCGAGGCCCGGCTGGGCCAGTTGGCATTTCTGTGTGGAGTTTGCATGTTCTCCCCGTGTTGGCGTGGGTTTCCTCCGGGTGCTCCGGTTTCCCCCACAGTCCAAAGACATGCGCTATAGGTGAATTGAATTAACTAAATTGGCCGTAGTGTATGAGTGTGTGTGTGAATGTGAGAGTGTATGGGCGTTTCCCAGTACTGGATTGCGGCTGGAAGGGCATCCGCTGCATAAAACATATGCTGGAATAGTTGGCGGTTCATTCCACTGTGGCGACCCCAGATAAATCAGAGAAGGAAAAGGAATGAATGAATGAACTAATAAACTATATGAAAAAGTGTTGTATGATTACGAACACTGGAGGACAAAAGACAGAACCCGAAGCAAAGACTACAGGATTCCACCGGAAGGGCTCAATATCTGATGAGATGTGATGTGATGTCCTTTCTCCTGTCAAAATCAATTCATGCCCATACAGCAGCAAAAATGGCAGGGCTTCCCATAACAAACAAGTGGATCTGTACAGACTCCTCCCCCAATAAACAGCATGGCTAAAGATTGATAATTGTATATTTCCTTTGCTGTGGTGGTCATACTGGGAATTCACTTTTCCCCATTCAGAGTAATGCAAGTCGACTGTGTTTGTATATCTGTAGCCTTTGTATGAATGATCATAAATCAATATTCTGTATTGATTTTTGACAGGTGTTTTACCCGTTTTGAAATATGCATTATATTGGATTGTGCTTCAGGGTTAGAGGAAATAAGAACATGTCTGTAATTTGAGCATTTGAGGATTATGAAAAAAAATCTTTGAGGCTAATGCACTTTTGATTGCACAGGTCAATAATAATAATAATTATTATTATTATTAAAAATAAATAAATAAATGAATAATAATAATAACAGGGCAGCATGGTGGCTCAATGGTTAGCACTGTCACCTCACAGCAAGAAGGTCGCTGGTTCGAGTACCGGCTGGGTCAGTTGGCATTTCTGTGTTGGGTTTGAATGTTCTCCCTGTGTTGGTGTGGGTTTCCTCCGTGTGCTCTCGTTTCTCCCACAGTCCAAACACATGCGGTATAGGTGAATTGAATAAACTAAATTGGCCGTAGTGTATAAGTGTGTCTGGATGTTTCCCAGTGCTGGGTTGCAGCTGGATGGGCATCCACTGCGTAAAACATATGCTGGATAAGTTGGCAGTTCATTCCACTGTGGCGACCCCTGATGAATAAAGGGACTAAGCCAAAGGAAAATGAACGAATGAATGAATAATAATAGTAATAATAATAATAAAAATAATAGTAATAATAATAATAATAATAGTAATAGTAATAAATAATGCTATTAGTTAATTAATTAGAAACAAGTCGAAATACAAAAAAAAAAACTGAAATAAAAATAATATAAGTAAATAAAAATAATTATAAGTTATTATAAAATGTTTGAATAAAAAAACGAATCGAACATTTCTTAAAAATGACCTATAATAATTGATATTTTAAGTCATTATTAGCTAATAAAATTATTAATAAATAAAATAATTACCTAACAAAATTATTAACATTTAATCTAAAATGGACTTTAACTGAAAATAAAAAACATAATTATTTATTTCTAATATTATGATAATCGCTAATCTTTTTTTCTTTTATTTCACTTTTTCTAGGATTCTTTGACGAAAAAAAATAAATAAATAAATAAAAATAAGATCCAAATTCAAACAAAAAGTGCTCAGGGGTAGCTTAAATAATGTGTCAGTGCTCTGTGGGTAAGGGATTCATCAGAATAAACAGCAAAAATCAGTCCACGGCACTCGAAAAATGTGAAAAGATATTAAAAAGCCTTTATTGACATGGCTATTCCTTAAAACTGGAATAAAAAAGGAATAGCCATGTCAATAAATGATTTTTAACATCTTTCCTCATTTTACGAGTGCCTTGGACAGATTTTTGCTATAAAATAAGATCTTTTGAAACATTATACATGAATGAAAGTAGCAACTGTGTATATTAATAAAGAAAATGTTATTTTAAATTTTAATGATACCTCATAATGTTACTGTTTTTCTGATCGAATAAATACAGCCTTACTGGGCATAAAATACTTCTATGAAAATAAAATTACAAAAAATCCCATCAATCCTGTGTGTGAAAACACATAAAGATAGTGTTGTATATACTATAATAGTATCGAAATAATATTAAATGAACTCTGCTGCATCAGTACAGTGTACAGCATCATTATTCTGGCAGGTGGCTTCATCATTTTGCATACATGAATATCAAAGAAAAAGAAAAGTAACATGCGACACAGTCAGTTTATCATCCCAGCAATGCTTAACCCTTTCAGTATCAAGCACATAACAGAATACTCACTATAAACCATCAAAATCACCAACACAAAGCTCTTCAATATTAAACGCTCTGTCTGAGATCAGCTGTTTCACAGTCAGTACAGACTATTCCCAATGCCACGATGTGCAGAAAGTGCCAGGACAGCACAAAGCAGCTGAGTATCATCCAACAGTGCAGTCTGCTTTTTTCCCCTTTGTGTGTATGTGTGTGTGTGTGTGTGTGTCTGCACCTCTATCGATCTCCACAATAACGGTATCAGATGTAAATGAGACCATGGACAATTTTTAAGAAGCATTGCATTGATCAGTATAGAGACAATGTGCTCGAGTCCATTAAAACATCAGCATCTGTAAAAAAAAAACCCATCACACCCAGTAAGGTGATCTCACTTTTCCCTCCCATCGCCATGGCAACCTGTCCGAGCTAGGAGGGGCTGCCTGAAGGTAAGTGATATTTTATTAGCATGTTAATATTGGGAGACTTAAAGAAGTTGACTATATATACTGTATACAAAATAAAAAAAAACTCTTAAAGCATTGGTTTATTATAAATTATAGTTTAAATAGTCACATTAACACAAAGTGAGTCAGATTTCAATGAAAAAAGGATTAAAATATTACACACAAAAACTGAATAGCGATAAATGATCAGGTTTTGACTATATATAATATAGTCATATATAAAATATCTAAAAGCAATGGTTTATTATTACTGATTGCAGTTTAAATACTCACATTAACAGAGAGTCAGATTGCAATAAAAAAAGATTACAATATTACATACAAAAAAATTGAATAGCTGATAAATGCAATCGAGTTATCATGAACCAGCATGTCATTCATTGTCCCTGATTGCAGGAATGAGACATCATTTAGGCTACTCTTCCTACAGGGACATAATATTTTAAAATATAATAATTATAATAATGTTCCTTTAATATACTCATTAGCCTAACAAACTGAGATGCAGGTGGTGCATCAGAAATTGACGTTTGTTTGCCGCCTGTCACCTTGTTGCAGCCCCTCCGGACATTGCGCGGATGTGACCGGGAGTCTCTCACCTCTTGTCCAGGCAGATGATCCACTCGGCGGAGGCCACGGAGTGCGCAGAGGCGTGCACCGCGACCATCTTCGGCTAAAAGCGGTGTGGAGGATCGTGCGTCTCGGATCGCGGTGCTCGTCGACTCGGGCGCTTCAGCATCAGGGCTCAACCCCCCTCCTCTCCCCGCCTCTGCGTGGATCACCGCGGCGTGGACTCATCGTCACCACGTCCACACACGCACGACAACAGACAGCGTGCAATAACGCGTTTCTGCACATGCACCGAGTGAGGAAATCAAATGGAATCAAATCACACTTGATGGGGAAATAGGCTAGTGTCAGCGGGAGGTTCTGGAAGATCTGCGGTGCTGAGGCTGCAGTGTCACCGCGGATGCTGCATCTCCACCGGGGATAGCTGTCAGGAGTTCTGTCCTCCAGCGGGGGTGAAGAAGAGACACACACAGGGAGCTGCCTCTACTGTAAAAGAGAAACAGCTTTTTCTACTCTTTAATCTTTTAACCTCAAATTATTTAATTTCATTAAGTATTGTTTTCTTTTTGCAATATCAATATAACTGTCTAAACTCAAACTATTTCAATCTTTAAGTTTTTTTTTTGCAATTTTATCTAAACTCATATTAGATAATGTTGAAGCATATTTCCTATATTAAAGTATTTAGTTGTATATGAATAAATATAAATAATAAATATTATAATTAACAGCGGCTGCGCGGTGGCGCAGTGGGTAGCACGTTCGCTTCACAGCAAGAAGGTCGCTGGTTCGAGCCTCGGCTCGGGTTGCGGCTGGAAGGGCATCCGCTGCATAAAACATATGCTGGATAAGTTGGCGGTTCATTCCGCTGTGGCGGCCCCAGATTAATAAAGGGACTAAGCCGAAAAGAAAATGAATAAATAAAAGTATTTTTTCTCGTGTAATCCAACTTGGCTGATAAATAAGTAGATTTATTAATACATACATACACTATTAACATAATGAATGAAGCTAAAGCAAATATATAATTGATATAATTATTAAAATTCTTATTGGCAAACTTTTTGAAATGTAAGAAAGTTCTCTGTATTTAAACAAACAAAAACTTTTATAATAATGATTTTTTTGTGCAACCATAATGTGTTTTTTTTGGTAAAATAATCAAATGTATTCATTACATTTTTTTGTCGTAATCTCACTGGTGGATTTATTTATATATGACTGGTTGATTAAATAATATTTAGGTGAATTTTAAAAATACTTTTGCAATATTCTAATCAATTCAACAATATAGATTTGCTGTGTTGTAATAATAAATAAATACAA
The DNA here is from genome assembly GCA_903798115.1 of Danio jaintianensis. Classification (NCBI taxonomy): domain Eukaryota; kingdom Metazoa; phylum Chordata; class Actinopteri; order Cypriniformes; family Danionidae; genus Danio; species Danio jaintianensis. Next base: position 10,280,346 of record CAIGQV010000919.1, read on the forward strand.
CATAATTATAATGTATTACATTGTAAGCAGTTTCTAAATTCTCATTTTTTATTTTATTTTTTTGTGTAATTAAAGACCTGTTTTTAAGTATAAAACAACAGTATAGTGCAATAATTCATATAAATAAATGAATAAATACATAATAAAATGAATGAGATGATTACATAATATTTTTAGGTTACTTAACAAAACCTTTTTACAGTGAAATTTAAAGAAAGAAATAAACGATCTGCGATTAATAAAAAGAATAAAGACTCTTTATTTCCTTTAATGATCACCAAAGTAAAATATGCACAGATTCAGTGTTTAAATTATAATCGACAGCTCAGAAAACTCTTGAAAAATTAGCACTAAGTGCATCATAAATTCATGGCACAAAATATATTACATGTTTACAGTATAGCACATTTAAACATTGAAGTACAAGCAACAAAAACGTTCCTGTCTGACAAGAACAAAGTAAAAAGACACTGCAAGTTCGCATCGACACTGCAAGTTCGCATCAATGCCTCTCTATTGTGCTAAAGAAAAAGCAACCCCATGATCATACAGTAAATCACATCTTCTGAATTTCTTAAAGCTTCTTGAATGACTTTTCACATCACGGTTGACTGAAATATGTGACAGCAGAAGTGACGGTTCCTCCAACAAAGCAAATCTCTCGACACTCAACCTGAATGCAAAAACAGCTCAGATTATGTACAGAAGTCTATTTACTACAGAGAATGCCTGACACCTCTGTATATACACAACAGTTGTACAATATGGCTTTCATGATTGTACTGCCATTTTTGAAGACAGACACTGTACCAAAGGGGCTTTGGCATCAGGTAGTTGAAGGAGCTGTTATAGGCAGTGTTGGGTAAAAAAAGTAATATATTACAATCTTAGAGCCAGGACACACCTAGCCAATGGTTGGCCATTGGGCTTTGTTGGTGCGTCGGTCAGGCTAGTTGGTTTGTTTTGTTCCGCCCATCTCCTCTTGTCGAGTTAACGTCGAAGTTCGTTGTCCCGATTCAGCATTTACAATCAACAGCGCTCTGACTGGTTATTCAGCAACGAATCAGAGCACGAGTGTGACTTAGTGAAGTGACGTAGCAAGTAAACAATTAAAGTCAAGCAGGAGCGCAAAGAGGCCAGCTGTAATTTCTCAAATATTTGCAAATGATTTGGATTATTAGATATATTTGCAGGAGCGAATCCCTCCGTGGTGAGTGACAACTACTGTGATAATAGTACTGAATGCTGCTTTGTTTACGCTTTGCATCAGAAGTTCCTGTTTCGCTTTTGAATGAGAAAACAGACTACTGATATCCACTGTGTGGAAAGACAGAACATGCATTCTCGTTTCCAACCCAGGCTCATTCTAAAACGTACCCATATATACATTTCTGGAGAGCGCCAAATACGTCCCAGGAGAAACACTTTTTTGCATTTTTTGTTTTCGTGAATCTACCAGAGGCCGCTGTGTACGCTTTTTGAGATCTTAAATTTCGAAACCCCGTCGTCACGGTCAACTCCGCTCCACGTCCTACGCGGACGTGGACTACGTCGACAAACTGGTAACAGCAGAAAAGGCGTCCACACGGAGGGAAGAGGTCAGCTGGTAGTGCGAAAAGGAACAGCGCCATACAGCACCGAAGCATTTGTTTTAAAGATGAATTGCAGCCATACCTACTTCTGGCTACATAATTCGCGATCTCCAGAAATGTATATAGGGCTACATTTTCAGAATGAGCCTATGTTGCTCATTCAGTCGGCTGCTGTTCGTTTGGTGTGTTCACATGCACCTTTTTGATCTAGACAGAACCAGACATGAGCCGAGGCGAGGCGATTTTGTCTTCGCTAGTTGTTTGGCATTGACATGGTGTGTCCCAGCCTTTAAGCCTATCTTAATCTTAAAAAAAATATGCAAAACTGGAACTGTGAAATATGTGCCTGGGGCTACGTCTGGCTGCAACTATAAAAAAAGTTCCTCTGGTGCAAAAGCCCCTTACATAAATATTTTTTTTATGTGATGTAACAATATTTTACATATTTAATATGCATATATTTTATTTGAATATGCACATATTATAATTGGGACTTTCCATGAATGTGGCACATTTTGAAAAAACAGAGGCACAAAGCCCTCTAAACCTTTTAAACGTTTGTATTGTTGTATTTATGCTACCATATACACCATGATACTGCAATTTGTAAATAAATATTTCATTAATTTTCCTTTGGCTTAGTCCCTTATTTATCAGGGGTCGCCACAGCAGAATGAACCGCCAACTATTCCAGCATATGTTTTATGCAGCGGATGCCCTTCCAGCTGCAACCCAGTACTGGGAAACATCCATACACAGTCATTCACACACACACACGCACGCACGCACACGCGCGCACACACACACACACACACACACACACACACACACACACACACACAC
>CAIGQV010000919.1:10308493-10319297 GCA_903798115.1 Danio jaintianensis
GAGAGAGAGAGAGAGAGAGAGAGAGAGAGAGAGAGAGAGAGAGAGATTTGCTGTAAAAAGACACATCTATTATGAAACGGCTGAATGGCCCTGTCTGGGCAACAAGCCCTAATGCAGTCACACACACACACACTCTTTCTGTCCATTGACTTTTACAAGGAGCAGCAGCAGACAGGCAGTGAATGTACGCAATGGAAGAGAAAATGTACTGTAGGAGAATGGAGATATTTATACTGATCCAAAAACAGTCTCTGCCTGAGTGCACTGGCTAATGAGAGTTTGTAGCAGCACCTGCATGTCTTGCCCTTATTAAATTATTACAGAAATATTTAAAGCCCCAAAGGATAAAAAGCACACTAGCAGCACAGATTTATTAGCTCGGAAACATAAGTTTTAAAGTAGAACGTGTTTTAGTGCATCAACAAACTAAAAACTAAATCATTTACATCTATAGTAAAAGAAATAATCTTGTTATGGCCTGTACTATTCATAAGCGTGTTGTAATCTAGTGATCTAGGCCAGCAACACTATCACAATTACATCTAGGAATTTTGTTTTTAGGCCATTATGCATTATTTTAATATGAATGGTAGCATGTATCTTGTGTTTTATTTATAAAATATGTAAGTTCTGTTAAGTTACATTATTACACTTTTCTATTCGTTATTATTATAAATACTCTTTTGGCATTTGTCCATTTGTTTAATTTAAAAAAATATATATATTTCTAAATATATTATAATTTATAAGTATAAAATACAATATTATTATATATAGTTGCAATCAGAATTAACCCCCTTTGAATTTTTTTTCTTTTTAAAATATTTCCCAAATGATGTTTAACAGAGCAAGGAAATTTTCACAGTATGTCTAATAATATTTTTTCTTCTGGAGAAAGTCTTACTTGTTTTATTTCGGCTAGAATAAAAGCAGTTTTTAATTTTTTTAAAACTATTTTAAGGTCAAAATTATTAGCCCCTTTAAGCTATATTTTTTTCGATAGTCTACAGAACAAACCATCGTTATACAATCACTTGCCTAATTACCCTATCCTGCCTAGTTAACCTAATTAACCTAGTTAAGCCTTTAAATGTCACTTTAAGCTGTATAGAAGTGTCTTGAAAAATATCTAGTAAAATATTCTGTACTGTCATCATGGCAAAGATTAAATACATCAGTTTTTTTTAGAAATGAGTTATTAAAACTATTATGTTTAGAAATGTGTTGAAAAAAATCTGCTCTCCGTTAAACAGAAATTGGGGAAAAAAATAAACAGGGGGGCTAATAATTCAGGGCGTTTAATAATTCTGATTGCAACTATATATATATAATATTTCACCTCATACACTTCACTTAAAGTCATGTTCAAGTCATAAAAATGTTGGATAATTTATTATAATTTATTAATTTATTTAACTTAATCTTATTTTATAATAATAATTATTATTATATAATAATAATAGCTTTATAACTATTGAATTATTTTAATGCACATTTTCATTTACTTGAAAAAAAGACTAAAATTACTAATTATTTGTAAAGATTTATTTATTTAAACCTTTTTGTATTTTAATTATAAATTTATGTATTAATTGATATTCATTAATTAATGTAATATTTGCAAAAAATTTAGCTTGAGGTCCTTGATAGATGTGGTCTGCTATTGTAGGGACATAATGCTAAATATGATTGGTTGCATAAAATCAAGCGCAATAATATTTTCAAAATATCACCCCTGGCAGCACTCATACATGAATTTGATGTGTTCTTTTATCTTTTATTTGTTTTATCTGTTTTTACTCATCTGCAATGCATCTAAGAGACATTTCCATCTGGATGTTTATTTGACATCTAGAAAAAGTCTTTAAGATGTCTATTATTTTTTTAATACAGACCTTCTGATGATGTTTAAAAGATCTTTGTACACCGCAAATGCTTTCCAAACAAACTGCTCTTTAAAGCATCTTGCAAACTAAAAACAATAATTGTGGAAATTTTTTTAGAATAATCAACTCACCTGAAGAAAGCTACCACTCCTGTCCCTCCTACTGGGTTGTACAGACAAATCCATCACTGCCATATTTTTTTTTTCAAGTCCTGTGGGTCAAAGGAGTCATTAGAATCACTACATAAAATGATTCAGATATAAATTTATTTTCATAATGACGATGCATACATTCATACTGTGTTTGCTACGCATTAGTCTCCCATTTCTTTCAGACTGTGTCAAACTCTGTGGGTTATTATTATTATAGCAGATGAAAGAATTTGACTGTGAGCCTGGGTTTAGAGTTTAGAAGCTGCAATTATTTCCACAAAGAAAAAATTATACACTGACAGCTCTGCTTAACATGTCTTGACTATATTAATCATATTTTGTAAAGCAATGTCAGCATTGTTTAATTACCAAGTACAACAGAGTATGCAAGAGCTTCCAGATGCAAGTATGCAAAAATAAAGTTACACACAAATTCATGCACAGGATAATCTTAAACAGAAAGTTTGCAGAAGTCATTCAAGGGAACATACAGTGTTGCAATCAAGGCATGCGAAATAGAAACACAGTGTCTAGATCTAAAATGACAGTAAATGACAGTATGAGAATAAATTCACTGCAGTTCACCTGCAAAAATAAGCTTTATTAACAGATAATTACAGTTTATGAAAGCAGAAACAGTTCAGTCATACCTCTTGCTTTCTGCATTGCAGCATCAATGGAGCTTTGTTCTAATTATCACACTATCGATACTGTCTTTGGGGACATCCATAGTCTGAAGTGAAACTAGCGTCTGTGTGAGTGTGTTACACAGCTGCAAACAGACAAAAACACACGTGACCCATACATACAAACTGAAAGAGCTTAAAAAAGTGAATAAAACTGTGGATAAACAAGAGTACTTTATATTGATCAACTTTATGCTTTAACTGTGACTTTACCATGCTTATAGAAAAGTGTTTTACAAAATAGTCAAGGCACTTCCACAAAAATCCTTTACTATGTGGAAAACACAGTGATCAAAATTGAAAAACAGCAATGATTGTAGAATGAAGAGAGATTACAAGTAACATTTCTGAAGGTTATAGCAGTTAAAAATATGTAGGAAGTGTAGAGGCTCTTGCTTTGAATGACTAGTCACTCACAGGACTTTACTAGTCTCTCAAATGACTTTACTAATCTCTCACAGGACTTTACTTATCTCTCACAGGACAACACTAGTCTCTCACAGGACAACACTTGTCTCTCGCAGGTCACCACTAGTCTCTCACTCTGCTGAGTCTACTCTGCTGTGATCTTGATCATCTCTTTTTCCCGTCTCTCCCACAGTTTTCTGATTGTAGTGGGTTTCTTAACAAGCTTTCCAGATTTTTTTCCATTCAGGTTTATAACAGGGCTCTGGGCTGGCCATTCCATTATTTCAATGCTTTCAGCTTGAAGGAACTGCTTTAAAATTGAAGATGAAACACTGATTCACATATTCTTTCAGTGCGAAAAACTTTTGGAATAGCTTATATTTTGATATAGGTAATTACATAGTTTCTTCCAGTCCCCTTTGATACAAGATCTTATTTGTTACTATAAAGTTAAAACTAATATACCAGAGAACTACATTATTAATTTCTTTATTTTGTATGGGAAATATTTTATTCGCAAACAAAAATTCTCAAATTTGCAGCCATCCTTTTCACAGTTTTTAATTGAAATTGATGTAAAAAGAGATAGATTCTTGGAATATTACGATGATTATTTTGGAAATATCACAGATGCGGAAGTCTTCCTTTCGTCTGTAATTGCTGTATTTGTGTTATTTATTTATTTTTTACTGTTTTATATGAATTTATATTACCATTTAACTTGCTCTTTTAAGTTACTATCATTGTTACTATCACTGTCATTTTCCTGTGCAGTATGTTTGTTATTGAAGCATCAATAAAAAAAAAAAGAAAAAAAAAAAGGAACTACTTTAAATGTCTTGCTGTGTGACAGGGCTCATTGACTTAAATGAAACTTACTGGCTGATCGGGCGATGAATGCAGAGAAGAACCAATGAGAGGTTTCCAAACTCCCTTTAATGTGCAGACATTTTATAATTTTACAGATCCTCACACTTTAGCACTTAAGTAGCAATCAATTCCTACCACAGTGTTGGATCGATTGTCAATTTAGACTCACTGCATTATCCTGTTCTCTTGTGCATTTTTTTTAATGGATAACCAAGCTTTTTGGGGTGCTTGAATGAGTTAATGGCATTGTAAATTGCAACCCAGGCTCATTGCGGATACCTACCAAGGTCTACATTCCTGGGGACCGAGAAATACATAACCACAGGTGTCTGCTCGCAGTTTTTGTAAATCCACCAGAGGCCGCTGTGCACACTTTTTGATGATCTCAAATTTCTCTTGTGCGTCCTCTTCTCGCATAAATCCACCAGAGGGCGCAATATACACTTCAGCCGACCAGGCCAGCTTGCTGTGGACTGACTGACTGACCCACCCGCTTCCTTAAAACCAACCGTTAGTGTTTTCAAAGGCAATCTAGAAAAAGAAAAGCCGTTGCGGTCACGTGATTTCACCACGTTTTTACCCTGTTGTTTATTTATTTTATTTTTGTTTATTTAATTTATTTTTTTCTTTGCCGGACTCAAACCCTATCATTGCGGTCAACTCCGCTTCGCATCTCAAGTCCGTTGGCATATGCGGCGAGCTACTGCGCAAACTGATAACACGGGAAAAGCCACCCACACGGCGGTCAGCGGTAATGCAAAAAGGAACAGAAGCCGTCGATGACGTCATACCGCCTCATAGCGTTCGAATTACAGACGAAATGGAGCCAGACGTACCTCTGGGTACATAATTTGCGGTCTCCAGAAACGTAGACAGGGGTACGCACATATTTGGAAGGAACTTCCTTGCTATTTCTGAATGGCTCTTCCAAAAGTTTCAGTCACTTTAGAACAGATCTTGCACAGTAAGTGAAGTCTGGAACATTAAGCTGTGAGATAAAAGGGATTTGTCAGGTAATTAAATCTGTGTGAAATCAAAATTTACTTTAGAACAGATCTTGCACAGTAAGTTAGGTCTGGAACATTAAGCTGTGAGATAAAAGGGATTTGTCAGGTAATTAAATCTGTGTGAAATCAAAATTTACTATGTTTATTTTGCCAGTGCACATTTGATAATCTTTAGGTGAACAATTAACCCATGCAAGTTAATACACACACACAAAAAAAAGTTTGTTTTGGTAATCTTCAAAATCTTAACGACGTTCCACTTACCATTAGTTTGCTATGAGGGTATGATGCACAAAAACAAAGCCCCGCCCCCTACTCAATATTCAGTTTCAATAGAAGTACATCTACAATCTGAAATAAAAGTCTCAGCAACTTCCGGTTCACGGAGACATAAAGGAAATCACCAGCAGGTGCAGAAAATAAAAATAACTGAGGATTCTGAAAGTGTTCTCTAACTTAGACCAGTATTCTTTGTCAAATATCTGATTTAAGATTTTTGTACACTGTGTTTCAGAAAATATGCATCTCATGAGTAGCCTGTGTGTACAACTATTCTTTTGCTCATGTGAGAATAACTTCAAAAATGACTAAACAATAACCATGAACATAGATCGTTCACTAATCTCCACTGTTTGTATGTGTGAATATAGATATGGATCCAAGGAGACGAGATAGATAGCTACTGAAAAAGGAAGCATTACACAAATATTCTACTTCACATAACAATGACATTCACACAAGAGGAATCTAAATTGATCAAGTTCCCATATCTATTGTGAGCACACAGTTCTTAATAACTCAAACTTAAAAGAAAAAAACATGCATACTACTACTATACAAGGAAACATTTATCAAATAGGCAGCGAGGTCTAAGGCTAAAAGTCTGTTTTGTGCACAGGAGGGTGAACGCTCTACAGCTCTCTACCCTTATAAGCACATAGATCTTCCTGTCACTACAGTACATGGAAACAATTGGTGGTGATAAATGTCTAAAAATCCACCTGACAGATAGACCACATTATTGCATAAAGTCACCAAGCTTGCTGACACCATACCACAAATAAACCATCATGAGCAATTATCACTTACTGTAACTTTGCTGCGGACTTTACTTTGCTGCACTGTATTTTTAAACTGTACTTTTGCTATATTGAAACAAACTGTTTTCAGACACAATCCTATATATTCTATAGAAACAATTATAATAAAATGGCATTAAAAATATATTTGCATTAGCCTATTTTAAACAACTCTGAATGATATGAAGTTATTTACACATTCTGTTAAAGAAATTACACAAATTGGACACAAATTTGCCCTCACAGTTTTTAATTGTTTTTTTCAACAGCTTCATTTTTAATCTTCTATAATTTTCCTTCGTAACAAATGATAAAATATATAAATACAAACAGCTTAATAGTAAAATTCCACGTCATATGCTAGCTATATATAGCGTTAATAATGCAACTAAAGTAAATATATCGTACAGTTTGATGAATGCAATTCTGAATAACAGTATTAAAGGACAAAGGCATTAATTCGTGCAAAAGACAAAACGTTTAAAACAGGAAAACAAACCAGCATTAAGGTTGTTTTACTGTTAACTCACAATTACGCAAGACTATATAAGAAAAATTATATTAAATACGCCCACCTATGTGTGTGTGCGTGTTCCTCTCCATCAGGCGACGACAGTGGCTCGGGTTAAAGCCGTTCAAATCAACACAGTCATGATAGTCCAGTGATTCTGTCAGTGTTTGACGCGCGTCACATATGGTCACATCAAAAGTGTTGTCACGTGACCGACGCTGTACGTCCCTGGTGGTAGATTTAGGCAAATAATTTGACAGAATAACTGTAAAATGAGGGTGAAAAACAGTTATAAAGCCTTCATGGTTGCTGAACATTCTGGCACCATCATTATTTTTATTTTTACAACAACAACAACAACAACAACAACAACAACAACAACAACAACAACAAAAGAGGAGAACAATTGTAGCCTAACTAAAAAACAAAAGTAGACCGTCAACTTAAAAGTTGAAATAAAATGAACAGAAATGACACTCAACATTTCTAAAACTTATACAGAATATAAAATGTAAAAAAAAATAACCGAATTATATCCATTCATACACTGTAAAAATTACTAGCAAACATTAACAACAACGTTTTTGTTAATCTTATTAAATGGATGTTTTAACATTTGTTAAATAAGTTACACGAAATTCAACTTAGTATTTAAAGTAATTTAAGCTAAAATTGATTCAACAAAATAAATAAAGCAGAAACTACTTTTTAGTGTAAACATCGTGATGCTAAAATAGCAATGGCTAACACTGACTACTATGAAGCGAAATACGTGTAAACTTCTTAAATTCTGCTGACAGCTTTTATATTTATATGTAAAAAAATAACTGATGAATAATATTTATACATAGACTGTGTTCACAATTTAGCAATTAGTATATTGTGTTACTTTTTTGTCATACTGTTATAAAAATGAAACAACAACCATAACAGGCATTGCTCACTCCCAATCTGTTCCAAGTTTAATCCAGCTTCTCTTTACTGGATAACATCTACTCCAAGGGTATTAACTGTAACATTGTTTTTCACATCAGGAATAATCCTCTTGCATTTTCCATTGATGAAATAACCATGCAGTAAGTAGAAGTTTACCTCGCATAAGCTCATTTGAACTTTGTTGGTCGGTCACACTCTTTTATAAACTAGAGTGTGATGCAAACCACTGTTGCTACCGTGTAATAAAATCCATATTTTAATTATATGTATATTATAATATTGCCAATCTGTTAAAATAATCTTAATTTCAATGCTAAAAACAATTATTTTCTCAATTGTATTTTTTTAAAATTGAATATTAATAATTCTATCATAAATAAGTAGCATTTGATTTGCCGCTGTAGAGTCACATTCAAAACATGAAATGTATATATGTATGTATATATTCATTCATTCATTCATTTTCTTTTCGGCTTAGTCCCTTTATTAATCTGGGGTCGCCACAGCGGAATGAACCGCCAACTTAACCAGCATATGTTTTACGCAGGGGATGCCCTTCCAGCTGCAACCCATCACTGGGAAACACCCATACACTCTCATTCACACACATACACTACGGACAATTTAGCTTACCCAATTCACCTATACAGCATGTCTTTGGACTTGTGGGGGAAACCGGAGCACCCGGAGGAAACCCAAGCGAACACTGGGAGAACATGCAAACTTCACACAGAAATGCCAACTGACCCAGCCGAAACTCCAACCAGCGACCGGAGTCTTTTTTTTTTTTGCTGTGAGGCGACAGCGCTACCCACTGCGCCACCCCGTATGTATAAATGTATATATTATATCTAGTTATGCAATAAGCAAAAATAAAATGCAGTTTTCTTTTCCTTGTATGTTTTTTTATTAAAACACATCACAGAGATTTAAATAAATTAGATGTCATCGTAAACATTCATGTTCAAAGTGGGGTTAAAACACCACTGAGATGTGCCTGAGTCTTTTTTGTCCACGGGTATTTGTGGAGCTGCCACTTGTTCTTGAGTTTATATACAATCCAAGCTTCAGAAGAAAATCAGAAAGGGCATTAAAATGGACATTTGAGAGGGACAGAAAGACAGCAGCAGTCCTCTGAAAGCTGAACCCATCCTAAAAACATGACAAGAAAGAAATACAATGAGCAGACTGTGCTATTTAGTGTCAGTCAATTCAGTCCGATAAACAGGAAAAGGTAACATAAATCATCAGCATATGCATACTTTCGAGCAAGAATTTTTTTTGTCTCTAAATAAAGGCTAAATTTGGACTGTTAGTGAAAATCTAATAGATGTCTAGCAATTAGGGCTGCACAATATATTGTTTCAGCATTAATATTGCACTCAACAGGCAGCGCTCTAGGTAAGTGCGCTAGGCTAGTTTTTAACAGCAGACGGTGCTCTAGGATAGTTTTTAACAACAGGCAGTGTTCTAGGCTAGTGCGGTAGGCTAGTTTTTAACAGCAGATGGCACTCTAGGTTAGTTTTTAACAACAGGCAACGCTCTAGGCTAGTGTGGTAGGCTAGTTTTTAACAGCAGACGGCGCTCTAGGCTAGTTTTTTAGCAACAGACAGCACTCTAGGCTAGTTTTTAACAGCAGATGAGGCTGTATGCTATCTTTTAACAATAGACGGCGCTCTAGACTAGCTTTTAACAGCAGATGGCGCTCTAGAACAGTTTTTAACAGCAGACGGCTTTCAATGTGTTTTACCATAATTGAGTGAATGTTTATCATTTTCATATGTTTTTAAGGCATGTGACTGTGTGAGCACACGAAAACGGAGTATCGGGTGACTAAAACCGAAACTTTCTGAAAACTCTGGCCAGGGTGAAGATTTTCCAAAACCGGAGCTTTTGCCTCATGACATCGGTGTGTGCTGTTTTCTCCTTTCTGATTGGCCAGCATGGCTGGGTTCACACCAAACGCAGAAGACACAGGCAATGTAAATATCAGAACAGAGGCGTATTACCATCCAGCTGTCGAACAATGCGGAATACGCAATGTATTCCGCATTGTTCGACAGCTGGACGGTAATACGCCTCTGTTCTGATGTTTACATCGACTTGTATGCAATCTACTCACGAAAATACAAAATTCCCCATTTGGCGTGAACCCAACATAAAAGTGTCATTATCGCCGCCTGTTGGTTCGGCGTGCCCTTAACAGATTTTTAAACTCTGTTGAAGTCTGTGAAAAACTCACACCTGAGCAATGCATGTGACTCAGGTGAGGCGTCTTTAAGCTGCCATCACCAAAAAAAGCCTTTTATATAAAATATTTGTATTTATATAAGTATTTCAGTAGTTCAGTACTTTCTCCTTGAGTCATTCCACTGTTATTACACATAATTAATCTTTCATATTGTTTTTTGTTTTGTTTTATTTTTATGTTTGTATTGTTTGGGTTTTTACCAAAACCTGGTTTAATTCCATGCCAACAGCTTCTTTAGATATATATTATTCCCAGGAAAAAACATGACGTGTTCAATACTTATTTCCCCCACTGTATACTGAAAACTTAACAAGAACAACAACAAAAAAGTCAAAATCCCAATGGGTCTGAATAGTCAATAGGCCTGAGTGTGTCTGTGCAGTTCACCATGAGGTTGTCTATGGTTCTCGTTCAGAAGACACGTCTCCCTCGGCTCCGCTGCTGGCGCTGGGATCTGCTTTAGAGCGCAGCGCTGCCTTCTCTCTGCTCGAGTCGGACGGCCCTTTTGACCGCGTTTTCTCTTTCCTCTGCTGTTGCTTCTCTTGTTTGGACAGCTGAGGAATGAAGAAAGAAAAACAGCCAAACTGTTTTATGTCCCAAAACCATTTATGCAGTATAAAGAAGCACTAAAGAATTTCTTAATGCTCTCAAAAATGATGGAAAAAGTCATCGATTTAGTCAACTAAATGCTGGATACCAGTTTGGGGTCTGTGGGGGCAGGAGGAGACTCCAGCTGAATGGTCACAGGTCCATCGTTTTGAATCAGTACCTGCATTTTTGCTCCAAACTGCCCATCTGAAACACAAAGCTGCCTGTTCGCAAACCTTTATATTAACAGAAACTGATGAATGTTAAAATACATTATATAAAAAAAATCTGTGACTTTCTAATAATAACACTCACTTATCTGCACTCTAGGCTAGTTTTTAACATCAGATGGCATTCTAGGCTAGTTTTTAACAACACACCATGCTCTAGGCTAGTTTTTAACAACACACCACGCTCTAGGCTAGTTTTT
>CAIGQV010000919.1:10324297-10361334 GCA_903798115.1 Danio jaintianensis
TTCTGATTCTAATATTATGAAATTATATTAAGGCAAGTTTATTTATATAGCACATTTCATACACAGTGGCAATTCAAAGTGCTTTACATAAACAAGAAAAGTATAAATAAATTAAGAACAAATACTATAAAAACAGAAGAAAACAGCGTGAAGAAAGGCAGTTTTTCCATATTCCAAAACACCGGTGTATCATATTTTCTCATTTGACTCTGGGACCTCCCCATTCTGGTGATCACCCCGCCTCTGTGGACTTTTTCGGTACCTATATATTAGCATTACTTTAGACCCAAGCTCATTTTTGGCTAGATATATCAGTACTTACATGTAGTCCACATCCTTCTGCGTGTCCTCCACTGAGATGCCGAGTAAAACACAGAGTCCTCTGCCGATGGAGCTGATCTGCTCCTCTCCAACTGTTTCAGAAAGTACAGGGCTGACGTCATCGTGTACAGTAAACTGACGTGCGTGCTTAAAATCATATTTAGGCTTACAGGAACATCTGAACTTGACAAATAGACTTCAATGTTCCTAAAATGTACGTTTCAGATGAGATGTTGTTGAGTTGGATGATTGTGTGAAGGTGTTAAAAGCGAGCGGCACACATGACAGGAGTGTACGGTGTGTATGAGCAAGGCTGCACACCTCTTTCATCATAACATCCATTAATTAACCGTAAATATTACAAAAAGCGTTCGGCTGACAACAGTGTTGGCTGTGGAATTGGCGGTTTTGTTACGTACCTGTTACGCTTGCTTTAGTTACTCTTTGAATGATCGCCTTCATTGTTTTGGTCTCCAATCAATCACGTGTAACACTCGTACACCTCGATCTTCCGGTTTCTGCGAAGCCCCGCCCCTTTGAACGTGCGCGCACAATGACGCGTCTGCCTCTTGTGGAGTGGACAAGCGTAAAGGCATGAATAATGTTTATACTGTCAGGTGAAATGAGTTTCAAGCATTTATTTTTAGGACTTTAACGCTTTAAACATATTCCTGCCTTTTTTACATTTAAGTAGACGCGCAATAAGTAACTTTAAATGCACGACGCTTCCACTATCATAGTTATTTATAGCTGTACAAAACACTTGGTTTGCTGTTTGTGATTAAGTTAATTTTAGCTTATTTAAAACATAATTCGAACAACATTAACACTTATTTTAGTCTAAGTTTACTTTTAGTCTAGTCAACAATCCCGATTAACACGTCATATTTGAGAATAATAATAATATCCAACTATGAAAACCATTTATTCTAAATTTACATATTTTTTTGTAACAGAATTATCCACCTTTTCCTGCAACATGAAAACGTTTTACTTTGTATGTAAAAAAAAATAACTAAGCGCATTAAAATGTTTGATGAGTTTGAAATCAATACGCTTTGCAGAAATGATTACACCCTACAACACATTCAACTAAATCTAATAGTTTGTATGGCCTGCTTGATTTTTTTCCTGCTGATTATAGTTTATTTTCTCCTAACACATTCATTAGGGTATACTTTTTTGCACCATGATCTTAAATTATTTGGTTTAAATGGTTACAATTTTGCCACTGGTATCGACTAATCAAATGTAAAACCATTAAATCAGATTTGCACACATATCTTTATAGCTTTTAAGATCCTATAGAAAGTATTCTATGGAGCTCTACGGATTAAAACAACAGATTATAGTGTGTGTGCATAAATACACTTACTATGTTCTGAGAGCGGAGGTGCTTATTTTGATTTTCTCAGACATATCAAGGTAAAAATTAAACAATTTACCTCTTACCAACAGGGAAAACCAGCAACAATCAAGAATGCATGATTATATGGTGTCAAGGCTTTGCAATAAAAAATGTGGTTATAATGGAAGTCAATGGGGCAAAAACAGCCACGGCCATAACGAAAGGGTAGTAAATTTGCCCAGAGTGTATTGTTGAATTTTCCCAAAAATATATATATATATATATATCAAAATAAGATTTTATTTGTTCAAATATTTTTATTCTGTTGGAAAGGCTTTGAAATGTAATTTTTTACCATTTATTTTACTAGATGGTGCCTTTTTTTAAGTTTGGCATATACAGTAGCTGTTTTCTGCTTCTACTTTTTTCGATGCACAAGGGTTAATGAATAAAAAACCCTAATAATATTAACATAAAAATATTATCAGTAATAAAAAAACAGTATTAGCATTATTCATTCTTTCATTTTCTTTTCGGCTTAGTCCCTTTATTAATCTGGGGTCGCCACAGCCGAATGAACCGCCAACTTATCTAGCATATGTTTTACACAGCGGATGCCCTTCCAGCTGCAACCCATCACTGGGAAACATCCACACACACCCATTCACACACATACACTACGCACACCTATAGCGCATGTCTTTGGACTTGTGGGGGAAACCGGAGCACCCGGAGGAAACCTACGCGATCACGGGGAGAACATGCAAACTCCACACAGAAATGCCAACTGACCCAGCCGAGGCTCGAACCAGCGACCTTCTTGCTGTGAGGCAATCGTGCTACCCACTGCGCCACCATGACGCCCAGTATTAGCGTTATAATAACCCTAATTTGACACTTGTACCCAAACCTAAATAGTGTAATTCCCTAATAAAACCACAACTTACAGGCTTAAGTAAGGCAACTTGATATTTAATTTGCCAGATATCTTGACAGACACTTTACTAACCATTAAGATGCACCTTGATTTCTCTCATTTGACACCAAAAATGAGATTATTGTCCCAAAACATTAAATTTATCCAAGCATTTTGTCTGGAAAAAAGTCTATTTGAGTTCTTCATCATCTGTTTTATTCTCTGGAGGGCTGTCCTTTCTAGACCTGAAGGGGTTTAAAAGCCTGGTGTGATATTCCACAGCGCTGCCCCGGTGGATGACGGTGGTCTCTGTGAAAGCTGTTGTATTTTTCTCTACAATGGTGTTGTCGTCGTCATTGTTGGTGGTGGTTTCCTCTAAAAAAAAGAGAGAAAAACAACAAAATACTATGTTACATCACATGCCTGCAGTTTCCAATAACAGCTTTATTACTGCTTTAGTCTAATAACAGACCAGATTGTGGAACAACAACACTATTTATACACACATACACTTTTATTTATTTAACAACATACTTCAATTTGCACATAATATAGCTAAAGACCATTTTGAGGGCTGTAAACAATAACAATGGTCCTAACGTATTTGCTGTGTTACATTTTTAATTTCCATAGCTTCCAAGAATCCTAAACGGTCCACATATTGATAAATAATATTATGACAGCTGTTTGAACGTTGAGATATGATTGAATTGCCTCTTATTACAGTTATTAAAATAGTTTGACAACAAGTAGATGTTCATGGGCCAATGACATCACCACATTGAAATGGTTAAGCAGGTTTCAGCTACATATTTTAAGTTATGCAAAGTTTACCTTAATATTTTTAGTCCGTTTGATTGATATAAGTTGAGATAACTAGAAAAATTAATTTGATTCAACTAAATAATTGAGGCAGCATGATGTTTTTACAGTGCACAATATTGCATATAGTAATATACCCGTACATACATTTGTATGCTTTTATTCTCTATTTTACTTTTCTTTTCTTTTTTTTTTATCCTTTATTATCTGTTTTTGTCCTGTCACTGTCATTCTATTGGTCTAGATGGGATACAGCTGCGGATGCTCACATAGCATCATTTTTGTGACACTGTACAACAATTAATTTTTTTTTTACATTATTGTGAGGGTTGGCGTAAAAAAAATACAATTTAATGGGTAATTTAATAAATAATATGAATAAAACTTGGTATAATTACTGTTTTTATGTTACTGTGATGGTTGGGTTATAAATACAATTATGGGGTAATTTAATAAATAATATAAATAATTTTCGTTAACGTTGGGCCGCAGCTGTATCCCTTCTAAAAACGTCTTGTCACGAAAACAAATTCCTACATGTGTAATAAAGCTCTTTCTGATTTTTAAGCTGTAATGATGCATTGTATAACTATACTGAAACATACATCTTTTTTTCTGCAGACTAATTTAATATTTTTGTAAGTCACATATGATGTATGCTGCCCTATGGTTATTTTTATTTATTAATTTTTTTTATTTAAAGAACAGCATATAACATTTTAACAGTACAAAAAATATACATCACAGGGGGTAAGTATAAATAAAATACAAATATACAGAATGTATATGTAACAATCAAATAAATACATTATAGAGTTCACAATTTTTTAAAGTGCATAGGGATTTCTTATTTAGAGAGTCTCTGATACTACTAATATACAAGCACATTTCAGTCATCAATGCCTTAAAACGTGGTTTCTTATTAGTAAATTTACATTTATGAATGTAAAATTGTTAACAATAAATAAAAACAATTTTCCTCTTGACTAGGGTAGACAGTAAAGCCAAGAAGTACATTTTCCCACAACAATGAGACGTTCAGAACACTGAAAATTGTTATTACTAATTTTTTGCACCTCTCCCCAGAAGTTGACTGAGTATGCCAAAATAATTGAGGTAAAGTTGGTTTTATATTCGCACATTCGTTCATTTGAACGCTCCCTATATTGTTTACCACGCTAATTTTGAATATTGGGTCTGAAATCTCATGCAAGTATGACTTCAAAACAACATGAGCACTATTTAACTGACTGAACAATGTTGTACTTTGATAGACATTGGTTATTAATATGATTTCCCTGTTTAGAATTTGCAAATATTTTTCAGTTTTACATTATTAGAGAGAATGTGTGAATATGAAACCAACTTTACCTCAATGCCAAAATAAGTGTAAAGCCGTCTCCTCGTATTCTTTACAACAAATACAATTTACATCAATCCCACTTTTAAAATTTTGTAAATCGCTGCCCTGCTGTTATACTTCACCTGGAAAGTAAGGCTTTTTTCTTAAAGAGTAAACGCAATAACCAAGCATGGTCCAAGCACCCATCGCATAAAGCAGTGACGCGCGCCGGTTCCATTTTACATAATCCATTATCATCAATCGCAATATAACCTTAAAATTTAAATTCTGGCTACATTGACAAAAATAAGCATAAATATAGCTATATTCTCAAGGACGCCGCCATGTTAAAACATGCCTCCGTGTTGTCACTTCCTTGTTAAAGTATGACCAATCAGAACGAGGCCAAAGAGCTTAGAATTCTATGCTCTTTGACGAGGCTGAAGGATAAATTCTTATTACTATTTTATTAACTGTTGCTGACATTTTTAAATTAATTACTTTGATTAATTAAAACAAAATTATATTAATGGGTGTAATTATTCAGATAAAATGATTGTTAAAACTATCCGATGTGTAAAACATATGCTGGAAAAGTTGGCGGTTCATTCCGCTGTGGCGACCCCAGATTAATAAAGGGACTAAGCCGAAAAGAAAATGAATGAATAAATGATTGTTAAAACACTGACTGAAGCGGTATATCGAAGAAAGCTCACATGGTACCTGTTACTTTTCTCCGCGCTGTGTAAGAGCAACTACTCATAGATGTTTGTGATTACTGGACGGTTTGTTTGCACATAATTAATTCCATAATGATTTCTATACATTCCAGAGAAAATATATCATTGCTATAATTGCACTTAAAATTATGAACAGTTTAGCATCTAAAATGACTTAAGATTTTCATGTGACTATTCCGTTTGACGAACTATTGCTGTAAATGTCCACTAAAGGCCGTAAGACGCAATTAAATTAGTGTTTGAGCAGTAAAGAAAACGTTTGCTCTCATTTGTGTGCCGTATTTTAGTTCGTTCGCGATTAAAACGTAATTCTGATATCTAACAATATTGTAACGACGCTCTACCAACACAGATATGTGCAGAAATCATCACAGACAGGTTCGTGACAGATATATAGGTATTGTTCAAATAAACTCATTGAAGACACAAAACTACTCACAAACAGACCTTCGAATCCATGTTTTTATAATAAATTAGACAATTCATTAACTTAATGGTAGTGTCATTAAGTTAAATGACAAAATATTAAAAAGCGCTTTACAGTTTATCAATACAAATTACAATGTAGCTTATTTTCATAACCACATTTATCACACATAAATCCTTCATATAAATACAGATGCCTCAGTCATATAAATACAGATGCCTCAATCGTGTTGATTCACACCTGCAGCTTCTCCACGATGGACGTCCAGGGTTCTTCAGCCTCCTGCGCCTAGACTGCAGCTCTGCACAAGAAGTTTGGCCAGAGGAGAAATGAAACTGAGCCTGATCTCTCTCAAGGTTTCTTTCCCTTCACTTTCGTCAATTGGTGAAGTTTTGTTCCTTGCCAATGTCTTGCTTGGTTTGGGACTTGTGGAGGTGTGCATCGATGGATTTGCTCTTAAATTAAACCACAACGAACTGAACTTCAACTCTGAAAACTGGACTGACAGTTTCAGTTTACTAGAGCTTCTATGTTAAGCTGCTTTGACACAATCTACATTGTCAAAGCGCTATAGAAATAAACATGAATTGAATTGAATTTGTAATATATATTTTATTTTAGATCAAAACGAGAGAAGTTTGCACGTTCAAGGTGCTTTTGAAATGAAATAAACCTACAAGAGATTCTATAAATATCATGCACAGCATTAGTTCATCATTGTAGATCGAGATAAAACTGGAATGTGGGTCACAAGTCACATTTAAATTCTTTACATACTACATTAATTTAATTACAATGCGGAAGGAACAGGAATATCAATCAAACACTGTTTCTCCCTGCACGAGAGCAGATCACAGGTTATAAGACTGTCAATCTGTGCAATACAAAATAACAAAAAAGGACAAACAGACAAGAGGAAACTCGCAAAAACAAGTATTATAGGAATTTCAGTCTAAACATGCTTAAGGAAGAGCAGCACAAGCAAAGTGATAGATGACAGAAGATATTATCTCTTTGGGAAATCAGACATTATTAAACATGACATGTAACACTTTCTGTTAGACGAAAACCAAAACTAAATGAATTAAATAAGCAAACAAACATGACAAAATAAATCATAATTACTTGAGTCGATGAGAATTAGAAAACAGCTAACAACCGTTTCTCTGGAGGACCTCTTAAACAAACACGGAGATGCATTTTGTTGTGTTTTTTCCAGAAAATTGGGTCAATAGTTCATCCTTTTTTGTCCTTTTCTTCAAACACTCTGAATGTACATCACTTGTCAGCGAACGTTTAGGCTGAACTCGAAACAGCCAGTTTCTTAAGATGGTCCATGAAGACTTGCAGACTGACATCATCTGTGAGGATTGGTGCGCCGGATTCCTACAAGAAAGATTCAGAAATATTAGAGATCAGACATTTTTAGAAGACCACAGCAGAAATCATTTGCAAATAAAAGCATTGTTTCCATAAAGAGGAAGAAAATAAATAAAAACCGCTGTAGCTTTATTACCCTAAATAATAAGTAAATCAGGGTTTCTGCAGGTTTCACCAGGTTAAATTTAAGACATTTTTAAGACCATTATGAATGAAATTTTAGATTTATACAGGGCTAAATGCTAAGGATTGGGATTGTATGTGTGTTAATGGCAAGATTGGGTAGCTATACATGAACAAAGGAAAATTAAGACCTGTTAAAAAGATTTAAGATCTACAACACAAAATTTCTGTAGATTTAAGACCTTTTAAGGCCTAAAATTTTGCTTTTGAGATTTAAGACATTTTAAGACTTCTTAAGACCCCGTGGATACCCTGGTAAATAGATTCTTATAGGGCTGAGAGTTGATTCCAAAAAGAATCAATTCCTCCATTTGGAGTCATTGAGAATTGAGAGTCAATTCCAAAGTTCTGAATCAATTCCATTAAAGGGAATCAAATCTTCTTTTTAAAGAACTATTTGACTCTGTTGCTAATAATGATCAGAAGTCACTTGCTCATAACAATTAGATACGTACATTTTCCGCATTTCCGATGAGTACATTTTTGCAAACACATTCAGATAGGTCGCTTCAATGAACGGGTTCCAATGACAATATCTGCAGATCATCGTGTAATTTCCAATAACTGGTTAATAGACAATGAAAACGTGTAATGCCAATTATTACTTTTCATTTCTTTAAGTTAACGGTGTTTAAGTAAATAAACTTAAAATTTGTGCCTAATGCATACACTGATACACAAATGGTGCTGTACGTGCCTTATGGACTGCATTTTTAACATTAACTGATGGTTTTGAGTTCTACTCTGAATAGCCTACAGATAAAAGATAACGATTTCGTCATATTTTTGTTTTTATTTTTATTTTGTCCATGCAGAAATGGTGTTTAAAACCAGCCGTTGTTATAACAAAACATCCACACACATGTGATCGACAGATAAACAGCATGCTCCTATTTCAGTGTTGAAAAGCTATGGTTATTTAAGTGTACAGTTTGCATTTTAGACACCAAATATTAGTGTGGTGTGCATCCAATAAAAGTTTTGTGCTTGACTGAGCTTCTTTTTAGCTATTTACTACTAAAAGGGTTTGAGTATAAAGAATCGCAACAACAATCAATTCTCAAAATCGAGCCCATCGATTTTAGAACTAAGAATTGGAATCGAAAATCAACTCCCAAAATTGTAGAATCTAACAGCCCTAGATGTTTAATTGTCAGTTTAAGGTAGAGTCAGTTTTGGATAGTCATTTAACTCAATAATTTGATGACAGACTGACTCTGGCATTACAGAACGAAAGTCACATATATAGATAAATGTGTTTCCATAGTAGTTTATTAGCATATCATGTTATTCTATAAAATGTATGCATATAGTATTATTTAGAGCATGTTTCCCAACCCTGTTCCTGAAGGCACACCAACAGTACAACATTTTCAATCTCTCCCTAATCAAACACACCTGAATCAACTCATCAGAACAATCGAAGAGACTCCAAAACCTGAAGTTAATGGGTCAGATAAGGGAGACATCCAAAATATGTACTGTTGGTGTGCCTCCAGGAACAGGGTTGGGAAACACTGATTTCAAGTATCTACATCCATACTTTTTTGCTCAATATCCCAAATGAAACAAAAATGTGTGTACCTGGCCCCAGGCGTAGAGGTTGTTGTGTGTCTGCGAGGGGTTGACTTTAGAGAGCAGGAAGCGCGCCTGTGAGCCTCCGTGCTCGGTGTCGATGTATCTGGGCATGGGGAAGCGAGTCTGCAGGATCTCCTGAGCATCATCCAGAGGAGCCTGAAGAAGCTGCTTGAAGTTCTCATACTCGGTCATCTCCTGGTATCCAGCCTTCCTCCACTGAGCAATAGTCTGAGGAGATGAGAAGAACACAATCACTAAACTGAGCTATGATAAAGACTAGAATACACAAGATGTGTCGCTTGTATAGTTTTGAATGGGGAAAGTGTAATGGTCAATATGGCGAATGAAGCCCTGCCGTCTAGTACAGGAGCCAATCAGCGATCACTACAGATTGACGATTCTCCAGGGGAGGGGATGGGACCAGACGTGAGTTTCTTCAGATTTTGTGTGATCCAAAAGTTTAGAAATGAAACTAAAGAGTTAGTTGTTGTTAAATTTTATTGGTGATTCCTGATATGAAATTTAATCGTAAGCTTGGCAAGCAATTTTGGAGAATTTGATGTTTCCCCATTCAAACAGAATTCCCAAGAGGCATTTCAAAGACGCCGCAGAGTGAAATGACTTGCCTTAAAGGGACTTTGGCTCAGATAAGCATCGTTTAACCCAGTAAATATTGTAATTTCAAATTTGAAATATTATATAAGCATTTGGATTCGTACCTCTCCGTGGAAAATCACCAGCTGGAAGAAGGTGTCCATCAGGAGGATGCGATCAGGAAGAATGCTGCTGCTGTCCAGAAGAACAGGCTATAGAAGCAAAGAAAAGAAAATGGATGAATATATTGCATTTATCATTCTAGTAAATACAGTCAAGACCGAAATCATTCATACCCCTGACTTAAAGTTACTCAAGTACATTTTTTTGGACCAGAAATGACACATGCTTCTCCCAAAAGACAATAAGACAATGTACAAGAGGCATCATTGTGGGAAAAGGAAGTTCTTTAAGTAACTTTAAGTCAGAATTTGTAAGGGGTTTGAATAATTTTGGGCTTGACTGAACATAATATTGCATTTGAGCAATTCCAGCATTATAGATGTGACATTTGCAGTAAAAACTTGACAATTATATTCACATAAAATGTATTATGTTAACAGTATATTGAAACATTGGTTTATAATTTTCAAAACAGATAACCACAGAGTTAAAAATATCAATCTGTAAATTTTTGTTACATCACTACTTAATACCGGCTTGATAGGCCGAGTTAAATGAGCCGCCCCACAAGCTTCTACGACTCTCTGATCAAAGATTTGCTGTCACAAATTCTGTCCCAATGTTAAATCTATGTTGTTATATATGGTTGTTGGAATGCTATAAGTGGTTGCTAGGGAGTGTCTACATAATTTGTTATATCACTACTTAATACCGACTTGATATGTCGAGTCAAATGAGCCCACCCACAAGCTTCTACGTCACTCTCATCCAAAAATCTGATGTCAGCCATTTTGTGCCAATGATAAGTCCATGGAGACATTTTTGAATGACATTAATCAACAGACTCAACGTTAGCCATTTTGTGCCAATGTTAAGTGACCAAAAAGTATCCGAATCTACTGTAAACAATATAATTTGTAGAAATTCTGTCAATTAAACTGGTCAACCCAAAAGAAATAATGCTTATCAAAAGGATAAGGATTGTCTCTTTATAGAACAAAAATGATTGATTAGATTTTATTAGACATTTTTTTGCATTTATGAGGAAAAAACTTCATTATGAATGTGACATCTCTCCATTATGGATGCAACAGATGTGAAATTGCCACTTGTGTGAGTTTGGTAAATCAAATCAAATTGTATGAAAAGGTTGACAGAGACATTTCTGAGTATTTGTATAGTACTGTAAAATAAAAGCCTATACAAACAACTTCATTTTGCATGGAATTGATCATTTGTGGATTTGAAATTCACCTCTGGAGGGCCGTGGAAAGAGTAGGAGTAAAGGATGGGCTGTATCATTATGAGCGACTGAGTTAGATCTTGACGCACAAAATGATGTCTGTAATAGGAGGACTCGTCCGGGCTGTTATTGAACACCTGCAGAAACGGGGATCTCCTCAAGTGGAACATAAACTGTCAAGAAAAATAAAAACATTCAATACTAGGAATGTGATATTCTCCAACAAGATATGTGAAGAAAGAAATTCAGAAGAAAGCCATTCAATCTCAAAATAAAGTACTTATTACAGGGGATATAAAGTACTTATGACATGTATGCAACACTGCAAAATCAAAATACATTTTTATTCAATGGAAACTTATTTATGTACTAATACATGTGACTCTGGACCACAGAACTAGTCTTATGTTGCAAGAGTATATTTTCGCAATAGCCAAAAATACATTGAATTTATGGGTGAAAATGACAGATTTTTCCTTTATGGCAAAATTCATTAGAATATTAAGTAAAGACCATGTTCCATGAAGATATACTGCAAATTTCCTACTGTACATTAATCAAGAATCAACTTTTGATTAGTAATTTTCTCAGTGTTTTAGATTTGTTTTTTTTGTATCTCAGCCAAATATGGTCATATCCCAATAAAGTATACATCAATGAAAAGCTTATTTATTCAACTTTTTTTTGTAAAAGTCAATAAAAAAGACACTTATGACCAGTTTTGTGGTACATGGTCATTATATATATTAATGAATACAAATCTGCAGTCAGTTGACACTGGATTTTGATAATAAGGTGATAATAAGGTTAAAATAGAAAGCAATAAACATGTATATTTTCCAATACTATCAAATCCTACATAGGCCTGCTGAATGCATTAAATACACACTTTATATGAAACATACATTCTATACTACTTCTAGCTGCTCATTCATAGTCATAGTCCATAGACCATAGTCCTTGTTAAAAGAGTGAATAATTCATATTGATCAATAAAACAGATTATTAACTGCTCTAAATACACAAACATATAGGAGACATAACTGACTTTGAAAGTGCAGTGGCCAAATAAATACACTGAATTAAATCATGACATCATGTAAACAAATACAGTTCAAGTGAAATTGTCCTTTTACCTGTGGGTAGAGCGAGAGAGATTCAGACAGTCTGAAAGAGTTTGGATCATCTTTATTGAACTGGCCAAACTTCTGACACTGAAACCAACAAACAACAAACACAGAATGAAGCAACTTGTCTATTCATTATTACAACAAAGGCCCTAATTACATTAACTTACCTAAATAACCTAATTAACCCAGTTAAGCCTTTAAATGTCACTTTAAGCTGAATACTAGTATCTTGAAAAATATCTAGTGAAATATTCTGTACTGTCATCATGGCAAAGACAAAAGAAATCAGTTATTAGAAATGAGTTATTAAAACTATTATGTTTAGAAATGTGTTGAAAAAAACAGAAATTAAACAGAAATTAAACAGAAATTAGGGAAAAAATATATATAGAGGGACTAATAATTCAGGAGGGCTAATAATTCTGACTTCAACTGTATGTATAATGACATTGAGCAGGATTATTTCCGTCAAAACTCACCAAGCGAATGAGCTGTCGATCCAGCCAGCGGAGAACATCAGGCCCCTCCTCTGACTCTGCCCTGAAAACCCCGAGCCGGGCCATGAGAACAGCTGAGGCCTCCTGATCAAACGACGACTCGATGTGCTGGATCTGCGACTGTGCGTCAGCCCAACTAGGTGTGACAAAAGGAACCTGTTTGTCAAGATCCAGTGACGCACACACACACACTCTGAAGACTCCAGAATACGAGCTATACCCATATTTACGCAGCAAAATCTATTTTAGTCTACTGCAAACACAAATAGGTCATGGAAACACGAGATATATTGATTTGAGATAACTCTGAGGTCTTTTGTTCCATTTAAAAACGTGTTGTCATCAATCTTATGAATGAAAAGGAACAACCAAGTCATTGAGTGTGATATCTGATAAGAATATCATGTGGTTGTATGCGATGAAACCAAAAGACTTACTTCCTGGCAATAGTGGTGACACGGATCCGCCGCTGTGTGTTTGAGTGCTGATACTGTGTAACAAACTGAACAACTCCTCTTCCCCCCTGAGGAACAGGGGCGTTGTGCTACAAAACAATAACATAGCGGGGTGGTATTTTAATATCTGTGTAAATATAAGCTATCACACCCGAATACAGTGTGTACTGTACAGATAATTATCACAACATACCTGATTTACTACTTCAAAGTACATGGCCAGGGTGGTGGCAGGTGAGAGACTACAGATCTTCCATTGGCATGTTCCTCCAACGCCCATTTCCTGAAAAATATTAGAGATTCTTATATGCGTGTACTGTACACATTATTGAAATTGTTGGCAAACTAGGGTAGGCTAGCATGAAATGAGAAATGCTTGTCTGTCACTTACATTGTCTGAAACGCAGGGTCCTTTGGTGTTGAGTGACACACATGGCCCGATCGCACCAGATACTTTCAATTCTCTTGAGGTCTGATGAGAAAAACAGGTTTTAGGGGTTTTATAAACAAGAAAACTTGACTAGAAGTCAACGTGATTATAATTTTTGCTACTTTGTGTCTTTGAAGGATATCTCATGCATAATTTACATAATTAAAAATACAATAAAATCAGGAATATTAAGAATATAACATTTAAATACAGTTACAATTTTAATATAGTCTATTTTAATAACAAAATATATTGATAATTGATTAATAATAATAAATAATATTAAATATATATATATATATATATATATATATAAATAAATGTATATATATATATTGTTTATATATATTTTTTATAATATTTATAAATTTGTATTATTAATTATTGTTAAAATAATATAAAACATTGATAATTAATTAATAATAATTAATAAAAATAAATAAATATTATTAAATAATATCAATTTTTTATGTAATAATATTTATTTATTTTTATTATTTATTATCAATTATCAATATATTTTATATTGATAATTAATTAATAATAATTAATAATAATAAAAATAATATATTTAATTTTTATAATATTTACTTATTTTAATAATATTTATTTTGTTTATATATTAAATATTTTTTAGTTATTTTATTTATTTAAACAGAATTTTCAGTATCATTTCTCTAGTTTTCAGTGTCACAAGATGCTTCAGAAACCATTGTAATAGGCTAATATGCTTGGCACTCAGCTGCTCAATATTATTGTAAAAAATTGTTTTGCTTTTTTTAAAGATTCTCTGATGAACAGCAAATACAAAAGAACAGTATTTATTTGAAATAGAATTTCATTAACATTAACAATGTCTTTACAGTAATTTTGATCAATTTACTGCATCTTTGCTGAATAAAAGTATTAATTTATTTCAGAAAAAAATACTAATATCACAAACCCAAAATTTTAGACAGCAATTTAAGTCCAACTGTGTTACCTTCACTTCCAAAGTAGCACCAAAAGCCATGCGAAACTCTCCGTTGTAGTCTTTGTTGAAGACTCTCTGAAAGGTCTGCTTAAACAGAGAGGTGTTGAAAGAATCGCCCATGACAATGTGGCCCCTAAAAATAAAATAGGAAATGGTTTTAGCTACAGTATATAGTACATTTTAATACAATGCTGTGTCATTCAAAAAAACAACAACAACAATCTGCTGATTCTTAGGACATCAAGATATATCAATCAATTCTCACCCTGTGAGGTTAGATAGACATTTCATCTCCAGAAGTCCTGTCTGATCCAGTGCACAGGCATAAATATCAACACTGTGTCCGTTTACCGCAGCACGATTGGCTAGGGCTTCGTAATACTATACAGAGATCAAGAGGAGTTTTTATTTAGCTTTTTTAGCAAAACCATAAACATATCAACAGATCCTTTAACTAGAACTATAATCACCTTAGTGGCCTTCTTCAGATGGCGAGCATTGTCTTTTTGGATGTCATGCCAGGAGCGGATGGGGGTCTTCAGCTCATCTCCCACCACCATTCCAGGCCCCTGTGTTGGGGGGCCACCAGTGAACAGCATCACACGGGCTCCAGTGTTTGGGAAAGTCCCCTAGGAGAAAAAAACAGATAGAGAATGAATGAAATGCAAACTTGTATTCAATATTTTCAAAAATGAATAATGAGTGGAATCAGTGTAGTTCGGTTCAAAGAATTATAAGGAAAATGTCCCGTATATTATTAACTTTTTAGCATCTTTTTAAAGGAAATAACGTTAAATCAGACACGCTGGACTTATTATCTTGCTGGAGTTGAGTGCAGCAAGTAGTCTGACTCTTATCTACAGGGTTATGTAAGAATAATGAGTGAGTTTAGAACTAGTACGACTGTTCTGATATGATATGACAGCTGAAGTGGACTTTGAATCTCGCAGTCAGTGTTGCTGACACGTGGCCAACTCAAACTCACAACTAGAGCAAAGTTAAAACGAAAGCAAAAAATCAAAATAATATTCTCTGCAGGAAATCTCTCCCACAGTGTACGGAATGTTGGTTGAGAGAAGATATGCAATAGATGAATCTGTTGTGCTTCTTAAAGGGATAGTACATCCAAACAATTTTATTCTGTCATCATTTACTTACCCTTTTACTTATTTCAAACCTTTATGTATTTCTTTCTTCTATTAAAAACAAAAGAAGATATATTGAAGAAAGCTGAAAATCTGTAACCATTGACTACCATAGTATTTGTTTTTCCTACTATGGATGTTAATAGTTACCGGTTTTCAGCTTTCTTCAAAAAATCTCAAATCTGTGTTCAACAGAATAAAAAACTCATAAAAGATTAAAACCAATTAAGAGTGAGTACATTTTCATTTTTGGGTGAACTATTCCTTTAATATATGGGTAAAGGGATACCCATATCTGCCTTGTTTTTGCATTCTCTCTCTCTTTCTTTGATCATATACAGATTTTATTCTACAAGATGACCTATAAATAAACACGGGGCTTTTTTTTTTTTTTTACCTCCAATAGTCCGACAGCAATGGAAAGGGCGATGCCTGTGGAACGGAGAGGTCTCTTCCCTTGAGGAACAGGCCAGGGGTCTCTCTGGAGCTCCCCGAGAAGATCGGTCAGGTTCATATCCACGGCTTGCACAGGCTGCAGAAATCTAAAACAGGTGAAAATAAATAAATAATGTCATCATGTGTATTGTTTTCTATTCTTCTTGTAGAAGATTATGTTCACTTAAACCGATAGAAAACATCTCATACTTGCAAGAAGCAGCAGCATCATGAGGAGCCAGTGGTTTGCCTTGTTGTCCAGAGGTGGCTGGTTTCATCAGTCCCAGCATCTCCTACAAACAGATCAAATCATGCATCTGATGAATTTCATGTGAAAGTCAGATTTTATCCATCCAGTCAGGTTTTTTCCTCCATAGGGTATTATTATTATAGAGTATTATTCTTTTTGACACAAATGCAGCTACTGACAGACCCCAAGTGATGCTCAAGCACTGGTCATGAATTTAATTACATTTAATGTTAGCCTTTTTGAAAAACAAGATAATGCTTAACTTGATAAGATCACAAGAATAATGAAAAATGTGTTTATTTCAACTATGATCGGAATACCACCTGAGCCAGGAAAAACCCATCTGAAAAAATGAATGAACGATAATTCAAGCTCATAGAAAGACCGCTGACCTGTACTTGTTTGGGTGCGAGCTCTTTTGTGCCACGAAAGACGTAGCTCTTGGCGATGCCTTCGCAGCTGAGCTCGTGGACCTGAATCATGCGGCCGAACGTGATGAGACCCACCAGGGCATTGGGTGGTAGGAGACTCAGAGACATCTGCAGCGATTCCTTCAGAGCCTGGAGATCTTCCTCCTCCAGACATGTGTCCACCACATACAGGAAGATGAGAGGGGTTGGAGGTCCACGCTGAAGAGAAACACATCGGGTTACTTAAAATAAAAGATTAGGTAAAACTTTAGAATAATGCTCCATTAGTTAATGTGTTTACTAACATTAACTGTGTATGAATAATCTTGTAAAGCATTTATTAATCATAGTTCAATATTTACTAATGCATCATTAAAATCCAAAGTTGTGCTTGTTAACATTAAATAATGCAAATTTAACATGAGTTAACGTGAACTAACACAAATTAACATTATTTAACTTAAATAACGTTAACTAAATATCAATAAATACTGTAACACATTCATTCATTTTCCTTTCCTTAGTGCCATTATTCATCAGGGGTCGCCACAGCGGAATGAACCGCCAACTTAACCAGCCTTCTTGCTGTGAGGCAACAGTGCTAACCACTGAGCCACCGTGTCGCTACTGTAATACATGTATTACTAATTGTTTGTTCATGTCAATAATTACATAAACTAACATTTACTAATGGAATATTATTGTAAAGTGTTAGCAAAGATTAGACACTGCTGTTTTAAGTCATATTAATATATCGTTTAAAATGTTGGGATCAGACTTTTTTTTTTTTAACTATTACTTTTCCTTAGATTTGATGCAATAAATTCAATAAAAGTGACAAATACTTTTAATTTGATTTCAAATACATGCTGTTCTTTTGAACTTTCTAATTAAAATATAACTACATATATTAAATTACTTGAAAATGAGTCATTATCTAAACACACGGATAGTATCGCCACAAAAAATGACAACGTGGCTTTTGTACGTAGCTATCTGTGAGCTAAAGGAGTTCAAGTTTGTACAGTACTGTATGTCTATGTACAGTACAGAGTACACAGACAGAGTAAATGTAAATTTACCTGCACTATGTACTCAATGGTGGAGAACTGAGCCATGAGTTCTGCAGGCTGATTCACTTCTGAAATGCCTGCATATGATGGAGGAAACTGAGAGAAAAAGGATTGTTAATATTTACTTGTAATAAAAGAATGAATGAAAATGAGTATTCAGTAATGTACACTCACAGAGTTCCTCTGGAAGCAGAAGTTGCAGGCCCAAATCTTGGCTCTGAAGTCCACTTGACTACAAAAAGGAAATTAAAGTGTTAAAGATGCAAATCTTGTCTGTGACCAAGTCATTAGCACATAAAAAGAATCAATTGTCTTCCTTAAGTCACAGCAGTTAAAAAGTTCACTAAACTGAAACAATTAGCATACACAATGACAATGTGGGTAACTATTTCTCCAGATGCTGAAAAGAAACTCTAGAACAATGTAATTAGTATATCTGTGGAGCAACTATCCACTTGGACTATTTTACACCAAAACACAACCAATCCAGGCAAAATCTGGTTCACTGAAAACCCTCAAAACAGAATGCTGGTATTCAAAGATGTCATAATCTAATGTCATTATATTATTTACTTATACTGACTAGTCTCTGGACAAACAAACAAAACCCAACGCTGCTTGAAAAAGTGATTACCAAAACTTACCAAAGTGGGTTGAGTACAGCTTTGCAGTTGGCCCGGCTGCACAACACTGGCTCATACTGGACCGGCGGCAGGTCAGGTCTCTCTTTCAGAGGGGTGTAAAGGCACGAAACAGGAACCACTAGCCGTGTGGCCTCCAGTCGGCTGGAAGGCCAGAGGTTCCAACTGCAGCGTATGCCGTCTCGATCTTCATTCTGTTGGATGAACTCTTGGTAGGTCGCCATGACAGCGCGAACGACTGCGAAACAACCAGAAAGAGCGAAATGAGTAAACAGTGAGCAGCAAAGTCTTTTTAACCCTAAACCACACCTAATGGGTTGTCTCTTCAAAACTGGACAGGTAGGATAGCAGAGCCTGAAATCAAAGCCAAATACTTGTGTGACAAGTACAATTTCACCCATGTGAGCAATGTGAACGGAAATGACATTGTTTGTGATATTTGTTCTGACAGAAGGAATTCTCTCACGCAGCTGTCTTCTTTGAACAAAGACACTTGACAAGAGTGGATGCCAAGCCCAAAAGCGTCAATTAGAACTTGCTGATGAGAGATATGCGTAAACAAGGAGCACAATCACATGCTATTTTTTTAGCTACTTTGTTGGGACACAGACACACCTGTCCTAATGTACCCAAGTCACACGGTTTGCTGACTAACACAAATCACTTCAAAGAATTAAAAGAGACTTTAGCCTCTGATAACCCTAAACCTGAGGGATCCCTGGAAATGCCTTTCCTAAATGCTGAATGATAGTATTGACTGATTAGTTACACAATGACAGATTTTCCAGACAGACATGGACTCACTGTTCCAAATGACACTGGGCATGCTGTCCATATCAAGTAACAAAATAACAAAAATATTTAACAATAGGAATACATGAAGCGAGCAATTAATACATATATTTTAAAAATAAACTCGTCAGCATGTTAGGTTAATAACAACGGAATTATGATTTTAAATTCTATTGGATATTAAAACACTAGTAATAAAATTTTTTACTATATTATTTGCCAACATAAAAAAACATCCATGACGTCACGCGTATTTCTATATTTTATTGTTCAAGCTCGCGCTAGATGTCTTCACATCTTTATTACACCACATACAAACGGAAACAGAAGGTAAGACAAATGTAAAACACTAATATAAATAAATATAAATAATATATTGAACATGAATATCAAAATACAGCGCTAAACACAGCCGAATAACCCGTTAACACACTAGCATCACTGACTTCCGCTGACCTAATCCTAGGTTTTCGATTTCCAGCTAACCTACCAGAGCCCCAGTTTCTTCCCTAAAACACAGCGATAGACGTACCTTTTTAATCGATGAGGCTTTTGATCCTGACTGTAATAAATAATATATAATAATCGCGCTCACAGCAGCATTGAAAAGTGAAAATGATCTCGTCGAGCAGGATTCGTTCCCGGCCGGTTCCTGGAGCTCACAAGAGTGACGTGTTACTACAACACTCAGAGCGCCGCGATTGGCCGCCTCCGTCTGGCGTCACGAGGACGTTCCTCCGCAGGGTTGAATTTCTGTGCGTGCATGCGTAGGTTTCCAATCTTGCAGCGTTTGATGCAAATGAGTTCTGCGTAAAACACCTGTAAGCTCGAATTTTTCACATACTTTCAGGCAAAGAGCAAAACAATGTTTTGACGGGTTGTTTTGAGTAGTAACAATTGTTTGTTAAATAGCAACGTATTTTATTACTGATTATCATCAGGCCCTGTTATATTATATTATATTATATTATATTATATTATATTATATTATATTATATTATATTATATTATATTATATTATATTCATTCATTCATTCATTTTCTTTTCGGCTTAGTCCCTTTATTAATCTGGGGTCGCCACAGCGGGATGAACCGCCAACTTATCCAGCATATGTTTTACGCAGCGGATGCCCTTCCAGCTGCAACCCATCACTGGGAAACATTCATACACACTCATTCACACACATACACTACGGACAATTTTAGCTTACCCAATTCACCTATACCGCATGTCTTTGGACTTGTGGGGGAAACCGGAGCACCCGGAGGAAACCCACGTGAACATGGGGAGAACATGCAAACTCCACACAGAAATGCCAACTGACCCAGCCGAGGCTCGAACCAGCAACCTTCTTGCTGTGAGGCGAACGTGCTACCCACTGCGCCACCGCGTCGCCTTATATTATATTATATTATATTATATTATATCATATTATTACACTTTATTAATATATTATTGTATATCATATTAAATTGTATTAAATTACTGAACAAATAATAAAAAAAATACATGTAAAGTTCATTCATTCATTCATTCATTCATTCATTCATTCAGGCGACATTGCTAACCACTGAGCCACAGTGTTGCCCCACATGTAAATTTGACAAACAAATTGGAAATTAATTTTGTTTATGAATATTGTACATGATTACTGCAAAAAAATTTAAAGCATTTTTTTTTTTTTTACCCAATTTTGACTTTAATGTTACGTTTTAAAGATACTTGTAGCCTACATAATTTGCACAGGTGCATTTTTTTTATTTTGTAATTTATAGTTTCATGCAGGGTCAAAAATTAGGGGTCAGTAATTATCCTAATTCTTAATTATCCTACTCTAAAATCTAGAAAGAGAAGAGAAAAAAAAAAGATTTAGCCTACATCAAAATATAGCTGCAATGAGAGCTGTAATATGGACTTGTTACCAATTTATAACTCCTTAATTTTCACCCACACCCATATGCTTCTTAAAATGACTATGGTAATTTGTAGTAAATAATGTTTTTGAACCGTAGAAAAGTTTAATAAACTGCATATATTAGTATTTAAGCCCCTTATTTCATTTGTAGAAGGCTAGTATCATATGCTTCTAATATGATCATTAGTAGTAAATAGCTACTATAGTGTTTTTGAACAACATAAAAGTTTATTATACTGCATGTATTAGTAATTAAAGTTTTTTAATTTGTAGAGTATTTGATGAGTATTATATGCTTCTTAACTTACTATACTGCATATATCAGTATTCAAGCGCTTTTTCATTTGTAGAAGGCTAGTATCACATGCTTCCAAACTTCTAAAAAATTACTATGGTTATTTGTAGTAAATAGCTACTATAGTGTTTTTGAACCATAGAAAAGTTTAATAAACTGCATATATTAGTATTTAAGTTTTTTCATTTGTAGAAGGCTAGTATCATATGCTTAAAAAATGACTATGGTAATTTGTAGTAAATAGCATACTATAGTATTTCTGAACCATAGAAAAGTTTAATAAACTGCATATATTAATTTTTAAGCATTTTGTATTTGTAGAAGGCTATCTTAACGAGTCCATAGATGGCGCTGGATACAAACTTAAATGCAACTTGAACAACAGCATCACCTCTCGGCCACTCGCGCACACAAACATGCACGACACACACGAACGGAGAGGGAGAGAGAGAGAGAGAGGGAGGGAGGGAGGGAGAGAGAGAGAGAGAGAGAGAGAGAGAGAGAATGAATTTACCCAGTCGCTGTAGTCACGCTCATTTCTCCAGAGCTCAGGCTGAGGATGCTGCCGTCTCTCCTCCATATCTACGAGGATGCAGGAGCGTGCAGAGGCGGACGGGGGCGAGAGCACCGGGCCGCCTGAACCCACCCACTTCTCACCGGCGATCATACACCGTCACTTTTCCAAACTTACAAGAACTATGCACGGGAGCCGATGCTGAACAATCTAGGCGGACTCGCTCTGTATGCCGCCCTTCCTTCTGCTCATCAGCTGTTGCTGCTTTGGGAAAAGTCGAGGCGACTCCCACTAAGGGCATCGGATACGAGCATCTCTCCACGATGCGTCCTCAGTCTCCCTGACTCCTCCTGACACTGCCTGCCTGCCTCATTAATATTTGATCTGGTACCACAGCAGCAGCAGTAGCAGCAGCTCGCCTCTTCTAATGGAGAATTCTCCACAAGCACAGCCTGGAGCCAAGGGGCCGGAAAGTCCAGCAGAAGACATCGCCAACCTCACGGACGAAGAGCTCCTCCAATGGAGCAAAGAGGAGCTGGTGCAGCGGCTCCGGAGGTGTGAAGCCGATAAAATGAGCGTCATTCTGGATCACAGTAATCTGATTCGGGAGGTGAACCGCAGCCTGCAGCTGCATTTGAACGAGATCCGGGGGCTGAAGGTGAGCAGATGAGATCATGGGCGTCTGGAGCACACCTGCGCTCTCCGAGGAGGCGCCACAAGCTCTTGGGTGCACATTATTCATCCTGTAGGAATAACGCCTACTACTGTTGTCTTATATGCCTATGTTTTTGATTTCAAGCTTCTAAACTTTGCAAGAAGCACAAACATTAGTAGGCTTGTTTTAATATCAGAATCATATATATATAGTTTTTTTTTAATTGCAATGATACCACACCTGTTGTGTGTGAATGTGAACCTTTTTCGAATTTTAATAATGAATGTTGCAGAACATTTGTAGTCTAAATGATATAGGAAGACATTATCAAAAATTTATTTTTAAACCAGCTGATTTTTAAAAAATGTAAATTTAGATTTTCAAATATGTATTTACCTTAAAGAGATAGTTTATTCAAAAATGAAAATAATTTACTTACTGTTTACTCATCCTTGAGTTGTTCCAAACCGTTGAACACAAAAGAAAGCTGAAAACCTAAATAATGTCAGAATTGACATTTTTGGGTGAACTATCCCTTTAAGAACATGTTTTTAGAAAAAAAATCTTTTGAGTTTTATAATAATAGTCCATACATCTTTTGCAAGCCCTTTTAAGACATACAATAGATAAGTTGCCATTTGCTACAAATATTTCAATGCTCTGAATGCTTACCCACATAGCAAAATTTATCTGGCCCAGATTTGGCCCACACAATCAGCTTTTGCTTGGCCCACATGCCGCAGTGAATTACGGTACATGACTGGACCAAGTCTGGCTTCCAGACAAGGGCCAAACATGGACCATATATCTGGGCCAAGTCTCAGCCAAGTTAATAACCCATAACTGGGCCTGATATAGGTCAGATATGTTAGTGTGTCATGACTGCAATAAATTTAGATAAATCCAGGATTATCTATGGCTGTGCTTTTCTCGAAGTGACCTGATTGGTAGATGTTTTTTCTTTACTCAAATATTGTAAAGACGGTTTTACTTGAAGACGGTGCCACTTTTGCCAAACACGGGTTATGTTTGGCCCACATGCTGTATGCCAGTGCTGGAGGAATGCCAGCTGTGCCAACTTCATGGCAAATCTGGGCCAGAATTCTTTGCTACCTGGGTAGTTTATCAACTTCATTCATCAGTGTTGTTGCATCATGCCAAGTTTGATATCATTGAAGCCAAATGTCTATGGTTCGCACACGTGTCTGGTGAACTTTTGCTTTAATTGAACTCTTTATGACAGGCAGATGTTTGCCAAGTGTGTCACCTAAGAAAATCATAGCCTTAGGGTATGTTTACATGCCAATAATGTACCAAATGTGGAAAGGATTTTTATTCACATTTTTGCTTATAGTTCTGCTTAGGCTGCATATTACAATACTGTTAAAATGATCTGTGAAATCTATTAAAAACACATTAATCTTCATCATGGCAGGCCAGTAGTTGGCAATGTCACAATGTAAAGAAGCATTATGTGCCTGCACATTTATAGTTTTGTAGTCCACCATTGTTGTTTTGGTTGTCAAATACTCACACATGCCTTTGGGATAGAAAGTAATACAAATGTGCACCATTTTCATAAAACTAAAGTTTCCTCCCAAATGACATCCTTATACACTATGCACTTATACTCTGTGTAGTGTATGTGATTAGTGTCATCACAAAATGGAACACTAATGTTTTTTTACTAACACAAATACAAGTTTCCCAGTCGATATTTAACGGTTGCCAGATTATTGCAATAAACTACCAAGTAGAACCTGTTATGAGTACAACCACATTCACCATCGGGAGGTGGCAGAAGAATTTTGAGTTTAGAATTTTGCTTTCACAATCCAAAATAAACGGTCCAATAAATCCAACCATAACGTCAATAGCTTCTCCCCTTCCACTATGCCAGTTGAATAAGGTCAT
This sequence comes from Danio jaintianensis, assembly GCA_903798115.1. Lineage (NCBI taxonomy): Eukaryota > Metazoa > Chordata > Actinopteri > Cypriniformes > Danionidae > Danio > Danio jaintianensis. Next base: position 10,348,840 of record CAIGQV010000919.1, read on the forward strand.
CATCAGGGTATTTAAAGTGCACTTATTTTGTTTTAGAATTTTCATTGTGAATGCACTGCTACTAACACTATTTATACTACAAAATGGCATAGAATAGTGCATAAGTATGCAATTTGGGATGTACCTTGAATTTTTGTTGTTTACATGGAGACAATGACAGCATCTTTTTCAAAAACTTGTCCTTTGAAAACTTTGAAACTTAAATTTTTTTTTGTGCATTTTTAGACCCCCAAAACAACATTGTTGTGTACATTTCTGTTACCCATTGTACTGTCCTAGATACATAACTGCAATTCTTTGCTTAAAGTTGGCATAAAACGGAAGTTAAGATTTTCCCATACATCCAACTGAAGCTGTCCTGAAATGAGAGAAAAAAAGTAGGGTGGTGAATGATTCCATCTTTGGGAATGGATTGGATCTTTGGAAGATGGGCGTTGCTAACAAAATGAAAGAAGATTAATGAATGGATGAAAGCAGGTCAGAGTCACAAATGCACTGATAGCCCCGCCCTAAAGGCATCCCATGTGACCAGAAATGAAGAAAAGTCATTTCGAGGGGGGAGGAAAGGTTATTGTCACGGCAGGTTACGAGAAAGCAGACCCAGTTGCAGCAATGAACAGTACAAAGGGGTTTATTGACGGAATTAGGCACAAGTAGACAGACAAGGGGATGACAAGGTCCAAACAGTAGGGGCAATAACACAGGGAAGTCAGTGGTAGGGACAAGATGGCACCAAAACGAACAGCCAGCCAGTAGTACAGCAACAGTGGTCAAAACCAGAGCTAGATCCTGGAGCAAGCCACGTACACTCCAGACTGGCAGGCCAGGGAAGACAGGACACGGGATATGACTGGAACAGTACAATTCACAAGACAGCAAACAGGCAGCAATAATATAAAATAATAACTAACCAAATCTAAAAGAAAATGTGAAATCAAATATAAATCCTAGTAGAAAGAGAACTAGACTGATTTAAGCAATGTTAATAAAACTGAAACAGAAATAAAGACTTCTAGATTGTTAACAAGAGAAATTAAACGAATCAAAAAGACAACTAATAAATCAACTACTAATACAAGACTGGGACTGACAGAAAAATAACAAAAATGGTTATAAGGATAAAAACAAAACAAAGATTAGAACACAAAATTAAGTAAACACTAGGAACAAACAAAAGATAGTAGTAACTACAAACAAACAATAAGTAGACGAGAACTAGAAGAGGCAAGACAAAAAGCTCAGCGAGGATACAAGGCTAGGATACAAAACAAGCTCACATGGAACGAACCAGCAAAGAAATGAGAACACACTGCACAATATATAGAACAAAGCACACGAGAGACAGGTGAAAACAATCCGGATAACAAGATCTAAATAAGAGGGCGGGGTAACTGAAAACAAGGAGGAAAGACAAGAGGAGCACATGGCCAACACAAATTAAGGCAAAGCAATGTAAACAGGACAAACAGGGAAACATTAAACACTGACAGGACAGACAAGACTGTCAGGTCAGGACCATGACAGTTATGGTATTTGATTAAAGATTTTGAGGGTAAATTATTTTTTTTTACGAAATAATGAATAGCACAGATACATAAATTAAAACTAACAGTAATATACACGGGGGCGGCACAGTGGCGCAGTAGGTAGCGCTGTCGCCTCACAGCAAGAAGGTCGCTGGTTTGAGCCCTGGCTGGGTCAGTTGGCATTTCTGTGTGGAGTTTGCATGTTCTCCCCGTGTTCGCGTGGGTTTCCCCCGGGTGCTCCGGTTTCCCCCACAGTCCAAAGACATCTGATGTAGGTGAATTGGGTAAGCTAAATTGTCCGTAGTGTATGTGTGTATGTCCTGGTCCTCTAGGTTGGGTGTTGGGCTAACGACCCACCTCATAAAAATTAGATGTTACGAAACACCAATATGGTGTGGCTAATTATCAACTTCGATATAAACGGCCCTGGGACTAAGTAAGTAAGTAATATACACAGTACATAAAATAAGAAGAGTAAAATTTGATTTCATGCTGACTTTAAACAAGGCCCTCTGTATAGTATAGTTTGTGTAGCTTTAAAATGTCCAATTATGCAACTACATCTTACAATTTATAAAAACTGTTAACACAATTTATTGCTTTCCCTTTGGTGATGAAGGAGGTGAACCAGAAGCTGCAGGACGATAATCGGGAACTGAGAGACCTGTGCTGTTTCCTGGATGATGACCGGCAGAAGGGCAAACGAGTGTCTCGTGAGTGGCAGCGTCTGGGTCGTTTCAGCGCCAGCGTCATGCGTAAAGAGGTGGCACTGTACCTTCAGAAGCTGACAGAACTAGAACGCAAGCAGGAGGACGTCATTCGGGAGAACCTGGAGCTTCGGGAACTTTGTCTGCTGATAGACGAGGAGAAAGGAGGCAGCGGAGGGGAAGGAGTTCAAGGTGGGACAGGGACCATTGGATGTCGCAATTCCATCGACAGCCAAAGTGGGCTCCTGGTACCTGGTCTGATGCGGGACGTGGGAGATGGTAGCAGCACTTCTAGCGCAGGAAGTGCAGACAGCTCGGAGCACCCACACCATAAGCAGCCACAGCCACCATCTAGCACAGGAACTGGGAATAAAAGTCCAGATATCCAGAAGTCTCGTTCTCTGAAAAGAGGGGAAGGAGATCGTGGGGAAATCTCCAGCCCTGACCCTCCTGTCCGGCACAGAAGCACAAGCCTGGAGTATCCCTTCGTTCTGCCCCAGCCCTGCCGACCTCGCTGTGGCTCCATATCTGTGCCTGACCATCGGCTAATTAGAGGGCTAAGTCCAGAAAAGTATGGTCGATCCCTAGGCCACCGGAGTCCGGAGACTCATCCAAAGCACCATCTGGCTCCAGGACAGCCCATGAGTCCCGAGCTTTACATCCAGAGGCACAGGGGCAGCTTAGGAAGTGGGCCTGGGAGTCCAGAGCCAAGACACTTGCTGCTAGGTTCAGCAGAGCTCCACCATGAGAAAAGCAAGCTTGGAGGAAGCAGTCCTGAGATGCTGAGGCACCAGTACAGCATGAGTCCTGAGCACGGGAAGTTTGGCAGCCCTGGCAGAGAGACGTCACCACGAAGACTTGCTGGAGATGAGCTGTCGCCACACCATCGGAGCCTTTACAATGGTGTCAATGGTGGGTCTCACTTGCTAAATTATACATATATGAAAAACACTGAAGGTGTGCTTGTATGCTGGAGAGATAATTATCCTTTTCTATTGTTATCCCATTTTGACCTAGAGAAATTGGGGTATGGTATTTACATCAATAATCAAATTTGCTTTCATTATACCTACTATTTAAATAGATACTATATTGAACTTATTCTGCAATGCGGAAGTAAGCTCTTTTCTGTGATTGTTGTTGTGGACTGCCGATTCAGTTGCCTATGGCAGAAATAACTAGGAATTACAAATGGCAGAAAACAGTCAAACTACTTGCTCTACAATCAACTGTGTTTATGACTATGCATAAAATAATATAATTAAAAAATACCAGTTTGCAACATAAAGCAGCATAATGAGCTGTTTTTTTATAGCTAAAGATGAATGGAAGTGAATGAGTCTGGAAGTCTTGTGCCAATAAGTTTCCAATATCTGTGTCCACTCGATTGTGAAAAATAAGGTCAATATAATGAGAAACAAAGAATATTAAGAGGTCTGATTAAAATGTGCACATTTTCATGCCATAATTTTCTAATGGAAATGTCCTACTTCCCATTACTGAAGTCATGATTAAACATTGTCACATTCAGTTTCTGAGAAGAGAACAGCAGGTTCACTATTGCCTGTTTCTTGGGGAAATGTAGCATCCTTTGTGTTGTCAATCAAATAAACTTTAACCACACTTTCATGATCGGGATGCCTAGACCCAATCTTGGAGGGCCTAGTGCCTTGCAGAACTTAGAGCTGAGCACTCGAGCTTGTTAATCGAGTTTTTACGTCATTTTAGTCAAATTTAAACGTCATTTTTAAATTTAAACGTCATTTTAGTCAAATTCATTGTGCTATGCATGATTGCAACCGCAAGAAATAACAGTATAGATGTTGGTTCTCTCCTTGGTTCTCTATTAATATGGCAAGGGGAGCCATTGATGTCCCATTTCTGAGGTAACTAATATTTACATATTATTCTGATAACATGTGAAGGCAGCATGACACATGAAAGGTCTATGCAGTTTCCTTAAGACTAGCCTGACACCCACAGTCAGATTGCTATGAACTCTGCTGAAGTTACCCATGATTGGCTCATCCACAGTTAATTATTTCTCCAGAGACACCACACTTATCCCTGGTATCATTCAGAACTGAACCCAAGCAACTGGACACTGTATTTGACTTCTAAACTACCTATTTCACATATTCCAGCATGGTGCAGTATGGCAGTCAAAGGTTATTAGATAATAACTTGGAACAACTATGTATTAAAAGTCATAAAATTAGTATTAGCATTAGCACATCTGATAAAGAAGGTTTTAAAAAGGATGTTCTATAGAGCGTGAATGTGACCTACCATATCAGTTGTGCCGCTTCACTGCTATTAGCGATTTCTTCCACGTCCTGATAGGATAGCAAAGTGTCCATTGATTGTCCACTGAATGAGTAATATTGGCAAGTGGTAGGTTGAGGTACTTTTTACCCACAGTTTTTGTACATGATTCTATTTTTTCACACCACCAGTAGGCATTTTTGCTGCTTTATTGAGCCAAAACTGATAGCTTATAAGATGAAAGATGTGCTGACTGTGTAAAATCTCACATTCTTAAATAAACACAGAGAGATGCGCTTTACTCCGTTTATGAGAAATGGAGAAAATCAAAGGCGCTAGGCAGGGATGTGCGTATCCCACAGCTGCAGATAACGATTTCTACAGGAGAACATGCTGAGTAGCCTATAGTTCACACTGTCCATAAAACACTCACCTCAAGGTGAAAGATGTGACTCACTTTGCATTCATTAGCTTCAAGAAATGCCCCTTTAAGATGAAATAAGGACTGTGAAAGATCAGATTGATGTCCTGATTTAAAGGTGCAGTATAGGTGATCTGCCAAAATGCTAACCGGTTGGCATAATATCTTTGAAACACAATCCCTCCCCTGCCGTCCAAAACCACGCCACCTGATATCACGAACGCGCACCTTAAAGATGACAGTAGACAATCCACTAGATCATGTTATTCGCCAGTTAGAAAACTTTACAGTACTTTATAATACTACAATTCTGAACTAAAAACTGTATTATATCTAGCACGTTTTCAGTTATGCAGCAAGCAAAACTTGTCACAATGTGCAATATTTCATGCAATCAAGGATCACTGGTCTCACTCTCTCACGCGCTTTGTCCTAAAGCGACTACTGTATGCTTAGTGGTTGGCCGGCGGAGTGCAGGAATTTTACTTATTACTAAACCATACTTACATGCTATTTCAGACCGAATATTCAGAGTAGCATGTTAAACAATATAGGGAGCGCGTCACAGGTTGTCATTGTTCAGAAATGAACCAATGTGAATATAAAACCAACTTCACCTCAGTAAAGCAGGCTAGGCGGAATAGCGCTATTTACTTATGTTTTGTTGTTAAACTAAATAAAAATCTACATTATTGATGCTGTAAAAGGTCCCTTATGAAACTGAAAATAGCCACATCAGTCGTTCGCCGGAAGATTTCAGTGGCTGAACAGCACTTCTGTGCATATAACCCATTCATAAAACAACACAATCTACATCAGCTTTGCGTGACTAAAAGAGTTTTAAAACATAACATTACCTGTCTAAAAGAAATACTTCAGCCATGGTGTCATCCTTCCTCCAGTGTGCAAAAGTAACTTTTAAAAGGATTTTAAAAAGTTTTGATTCAGCATTTGTTTTTACCGCTCTCTCTCTCTCTTCCTCTCTCTCTCTCTGCACTTGTAAACGTCGGATCTACGTGAATGGGTGCGCAGTTGTACAAATCTTGTGCACTTGTAAACGTCGGATCTACGTGAATGGGTGCGCAGTTGTACAAATCTACATTTGTTGACAGACAGTTTGGGCTACTTATCAGAATTATGATAATTATCGGCCCAACAAATTTTAATTGGATGAACATTTTTTAGTTTTATGCCTTACCCAGAATATAAAAACACATATAAATACATTTAGATCATTTACTTTAATCATTACTATTGGAATGTGAAGAGACTTTCAACCAGCACAACAAAAATGTTTCTGAAGACAATCACCTACTGCACCTTTAATAGCATAGAACTTGCTAGAACTCCTGAATCTTGACAGTGTTGAATTAATTTTTACGGATTTGTTACGTGCATGGTGGCACCTCTCCGGTGGCAAACCAACGTTCTCTCGACTTGACAAGGTCAAAATGAAATCAATAATAGCCGTTGAAAGATATTAGCTTTACAAATTGCGAAGACCCTCAAGAATGCCTTTCAGCTAAGCACTGACAATAAAAGGTAATTGCTAACAAGATGACTGTTGTTGAGGGGATGCTGTGGTTTCAGCATTGTCCTGCATGTCTGTGATGCTGTTGTAGACATTTGTCACTGTCAGAGCCTGTTCTGCTGTTGGTCCCAAAGGGAAAACTGCATGTCCACTGACCCTATACACACTCCCAGATCATTCGTATCCTCCCCAATGCTGCTCTGAAATGCTGTGTGGTGTTGATGAACTAACAAGGTGTGTAGAGTATTGGGTTTACCCAAATAATAAAGAATGTCTGTGTCAGCTATACTAAATAGGGCAAATTAGCACAGAAATGCAATCCCATAAATTCACTGATGAGTGGAAGGTTTTTCGAATTAAAGAACAGATCCACAGCAGCTCATTTTCAATATGTCTACCACGGTGCACAAACAAGCGCAAATTAGATTGAAACAAACAGAGCCAGTGATGATACAGCTTATAATATTCTAGAAACACAGGTGCAAAATAAGTTAAGACATGCTTTCTGGGCATTAATTACTGCCACAAACACCAGTAAATATACAATCGCAAACTGCAAATACTCTCCTGCCATAAGATTGGAGTCTGAACAAATGTAAAAAAATTAACTTGTCCACACCTTTTCTACACTAAAGTTTCACTTTATGTCTTTACTAAATCCTGAGAGGTGTTTTCAATGGCAAAAGAGGGGTGAAAGCTGTTAGCAATAGTGGCTTTAAAGGGGTCATGTACTGTTTTTAAAAAGGGGACCTATTATGCCTGTTTTTACAAGATGTAAAACAGGTCTCTAATGTCCCTAGGGTGTGTATGTCAAGTTTCAGATCAAAATAGCCAACAAACAATGTTTTATAACTCTTTGAAACTGCCGCTTTTAGGCTTTGATCTTAATTGTGCCATTTTGGTGACTGTCGCTTTAAATTCAAATGAGATTGTGCTCCCAGCTGTATTTTAAAAGGGGGTGGAGCTAAAAATGGCTATGCATTAGCAGAGCAGCAGATTCAAAAAGGCTGCTTCTCACTCAGAGCTGTCTATGCTAATGAGGGAGAGATTGTCACTAATGGGCGGGGCTTTCCCCGTCTTGTGACATGTACAAAGGGAGAATGTCAATCAAAGTGTTTCTGTAGACTGATTTTATCAAGTGCAATTATAAAAAATAGAATTGATACATTTTTTACCATTAGAGGCTGGTTATATTCACACACTGTTGCCACATAACTGTTTTTAAACATCTTATAAAAGTGAGTTTTGCATAATAGGTCCCCTTTAAACAAGTTGTACCATTCTCTGAGGTCCACTTGTAATGCTAGCAAGACATTTAAAAGACCATTCACACATCCATACCAAAATACCAGTAAATTCTGACATCATTAACCAGAAATGAGCTTTTTGTCCCAGAGACGGACCAAATAAGTATAGTAAAAAAATCGCTACCATCCAAAGGCAGAAGCGCTAACCACAGCTAAAAACAGATTTGTTTACACATTTGACTACATTACAAATGCTGATGATATGAAGGAACACCTTCACATGTCGAGATGTACATTTCAGTGTGCTGCAGCTTGTGAGACACTTCTTAAAACGAAAGACTACCGGTGTTGTAGCTTACTCAAATCTGACTGACCGGAGCGCTCCTTCATGTGCACGCACCTTACGCAGCTGAACCCAGAGTGTGCAGGTAAACTCACAACAGTTTATCATTTTATCGATAATGTTTTCCACAGTTGACACTAAGAAGGAACACAGAAACGTTATCTGATGAACAGGGAGCAGCTATATGTGTCTGGAGAAGGATTCAAAGGTGTTTATTTTTTTTGAACAGCACGGATGTGAATGTTCTGATTGGTCAGAGTAGACATCTCACGTCAGCCCGTTCTAAATGTATATGCGGTCTTTCCGGCAATTTTCCTACTGCATTCATACAGAGCCGCATTCCGGGAAATTACCGTTAGTGTTACAACTTCTCTTTCCGGAACAAATTTACCGGTATTTTCAGAAAGGGCCCATTCACACATGATCCCCAAAAGTCTATATGTGTGAAAGGGGCTATTGTAAAGCAGATGTTTTGGATGCTGTCCGTTTTGACAGCTTTATTAAAGATTAATGTCAGTTTGTACATGCTCCATATTGCCAATCTTCAAAGGACAGGGAATGTTTACTGGGAGCTGTTGTTCACCTGTTGTTCAGGCGACATTTTGCAGCGACGTTTCAAAGAGACAGAAAGTAAATAAATGGTAGGCGGATATAACGCAGGTAAAAGCGCCTGAACAAAAGTGTTTTCAGTGATTTTAGTCTGGATGACGGAAAATAATTCAAAACGATAGTGTGGACATGGAGCAATTTTAGACGAAAACGTTTTCAAATTTATCCGGATTAGTGTAGATGTAGCCAAAGTGGCTCAATTCCACAGCTTGTTGTTTTGAAGATTTACTTCAATATAAGCTGTTTTTAGACTAACAAGAAAGTTTTGAGTTTTGAAACTTACATGTTTTTATAGTACAATGACCGCTAATACGCCATTTTGATTTCTCAGTTCTAGTTATTTCAAACCATTTTTTGTTTGTTTGTTTTCATTCATTCATTTTCTTTTCGGCTTAGTCCCTTTATTAATCTGGGGTCGCCACAGCGGGATGAACCGCCAATTTATCCAGCATATGTTTTACGCAGCGGATGCCCTTCCAGCTGCAACCCATCACTGGGAAACATTCATACACACTCATTCACACACATACACTACGGACAATTTAGCTTACCCAATTCACCTATACCACATGTCTTTGGACTTGTGGGGGAAACCGGAGCACCCGGAGGAATCCCACGCGAACACGGGGAGAACATGCAAACTCCACACAGAAATGCCAACTGACCCAGCCGAGGCTCGAACCAGCGACCTTCTTGCTGTGCGGCAATTGTGCTACCCACTGCGCCACCGCGTCGCCCTGTTTGTTTGTTTTCTCCTAAACAATAAAAGCTAATGTTGTTTAATATCTTGTTTTGAGTTTCAAGTTGAGTTTCAAGAGTTTGGAATGACAAGCAATAACATAATTAGTGAATCTGATCGAACTATCTCATTAAAGTCAATCAGTTTACTTCAGCATCTGTGTTTATTGCCTGGATAACAAGAACATTGTTCTGGCATCTGTATTTGTTGAAGAGCCCTGCCAGTGATCGCTTTTATAGACAATCCATCAGCGCTGTCAGCATTTACTCGGTGGGCAGACAGCTAGTGTCCTTTATTTATTTATTTAGTTCACTCAACGGTGGTGGCTGTACTGAATTTTGGAGTTATATCACAGTTATATCACAGTTTAACCATGATTATATCACAGTTTGTGATATAAGAGCTGTGGATGTCTATTTGCAGGCCGGCATGATGGAAACGGTTACAGCATTTGCACGTATTGACAAAACCGCATTGTGTTGCTATTAGGAAATCCGTTCAGAAGCAGCGTGTTGGAGTCTACAAACCATAAACGCAGTATTTGTTGTAGGAATTAAAGTTGCGCATAGATGTGGGGATGTTGAAGCTCTGGATAATCCTGTAAGAGGTTTTCAGAGAATTATTATTTTTTTTTTTCTGCTATCTTAGCGTGTGGCTCTTATTCAAAAAGCCCAATCACATGATTATAAACATCACGGTGGCTTTAGTCAGCGAAGTTCGGATAAAGGAGCGTCTAAATAACAGCGTCACAATACAATCCCTCAGCGTTTTTCACAGAAATCCTGCATGAAAACAAGCACCTTTTAACCTCCTTAAAACTAATCTTAAAGCCGTCATGCTGCATGCTTTTTTCCCCTTCAGACTAAGATGCAGGTTTAGACTTTGCATGGGAATTGAACAGTAGCTAAAGCTGTCAGTTCATGCCGGAAATTTGGTTTGGATTTCACATAAAAAGGGTTCTCATTCAGGCAGTACAGTATGCTGAAAATGCTGTCGATATGCAGCTTTATGCAAAGAAAAAGCCAATGCTCATGTTACTGAACATTGAAATGAAGGCATTGTTGGACAGGCAGAGAAAAATGGGTGCTCTGTTCTCTGTCTCTTGGCTCAGGTTTATATTTTTGTGTTTTTTGCTGACCCCGCACTGTGAACAGATGGAGGAACCAAAATGTTGTGTGTTTTTTTAGCAGTGCAAGGTTAAAGGACCAGTTCACCCCAAAATGAAAATTCTGTCATCATTTACTCACCAACATGTCATACCAAACCCGTACGTCCTGTTTTCCATTTGTAATATTCCACTGGTCATTATTAATGGAGCTTTCAAACTTATTGGAAAAATCTGATATTGCGATATTTTATTTTTCTGCAATAAATATTGCGATATGAATACGGTTTCAGAAGATAGTATTCACAGGTACAGGTAGATAGTATTCAATAGCATTCAGGTACAGAAATTGAATAATCACATTGCAATAAATGCTTTTCTTTGTCTCGTTTCTAGTAAAAATAACAAAAAATTCTTAGATCAAGTACAAATATGGTTTTGCTTTCAACTTGAGAAGATATAAGTCAAAATGAAGAGTTTTTCCTTTAAGAGTGAAATGATCTGCCAATGGGGTGAGTAAAATTATCTTGTTTTTGCTTTCAAATGTAATGAAACAAGACAAAAATTCTAAGTAAGAAAAACTTTTTTTGATGTATAAATCGTATAAAGAGCGTCAGGGTGGCGCAGTGGGTAGCACGATCGCCTCACAGCAAGAAGGTCGCTGGTTCGAGCCCGGGCTGGGTCAGTTGGCATTTCTGTGTGGAGTTTGCATGTTCTCCCCATGTTCGCGTGGGTTTCCTCCGCAGTCCAAAGACATGCTGTATAGGTGAATTGAATTAACTAAATTGGCCGTAGTGTATGTGTGTGAATGCAAGACTGTATGGATGTTTCCCAGTGATGGGTTGCAGCTGGAAGGGCATCCTCTGCGTAAAACATATGCTGGATAAGTTGGCGGTTCATTCCGCTGTGGCGACCCCTGATTAATAAAGTGACTAAGCCAAAAAAAAAAAGGAATGAATAAATGAAATCGTATAAATTCTGTATAAATACAGTAATTAAATACAATTCTGTGGCTCCTGTTCAACTATAATTCAGATTTGACATCGCATATCTTGGGATGTGACTATTGTGGGTGTGCACATTACGATATTGATGCTGAAATGATATATTGTGCAGCCCTAAAAAATAGTGAGTCATGCTCCATATTCCAAATCCTCTGATGTTTCCACATGAGTGTAGAGATTTTACATGATGAAGTAGAATATCGCATAAACAATTTGTGAATTTCTCAAAATCTTTCAAGTGAAAACTAATACGAAAGATCCATTATAAAAATGAAAGTTGCTGCAACCGGGGAAACCACTATAGCTCTTTTTTCCTACATAATAAGCGTGGCAGACGATGCATACAGTAACAAATGTCATCCGAAATTTGGATATTGTGAGTCAATTCTGGAGGTTAACCAAATAATTTTGATGACAGGCTTTCATTCATGCATTTTTAGAGAGACTAAAACAACATATTCCAAATCCTCTGATGTTTTCACATGAATGTAGAGATTTTATATGATGAAGTAGAACATCTACTGGTCTGGTATGCAGAAAAGGGTTTCATTTTGACAACATTGGACTGTATTTCTTTTCATACAGTGTTGCATACACATATCAGTAAGCTCATTAACCAATGATTGATTTTGTGAAATAAATCAGCTAATCCAGTGAAAAGATCCTGAATTTGTTCTAGAACTGGAAGCCACTTCTCCTTTCATAAACTGAGTGGCATAATCATGTTTTTTGGCTAAGCTTTACTGCTCAAAAACTCTTTCCAAACTCATGTGAGATTTCTTTCTCAGCTACTTTAAACCATGGCAAATCTGAGACCTTCCTAATACCACAGATAAGAGTGAGGCTTTTAAAGAGGAGACAAAGCGGCCATTACACAACTCCAGGAAAAAAAGGCCATTTCATGATGATACAGAAGTCAGACCTCTTCAGACTCAAACTCTTGAATCCTCAGGGAAGGTTTAGGCAGACCTGTATCTCAATTGCTCTATGAGTGTGTG
>CAIGQV010000919.1:10361344-10400402 GCA_903798115.1 Danio jaintianensis
TGTGTGTGTGTGTGTGTGTGTGTGTGTGTGTGTGTGTGTGTGTGTGTTGCTCCTCTGTGACCTTGGGAAAAACCCCCCTCTGACTCCGGCTCTAAATTTAGCTCTGAAGCTGACAGCCTGCTCACTGTTTACCTCCACACATACAGTAGACAGAGACCTTTCCCCCACTTCCACTAACAGAATGTCTTACAGGTGACAGGCTGAATCATTCTTTAATTTACCTAATTATTTTAATTTTATAATTTTTTTATTTAATTATTATTTATTTATTTTAATTTTATTTTATATATTTATTTCATTTTAACGTTTTTATTCTGACAGATTTATTGTATAACAAATGCTGTACTTTAGTTTTAGTTAGCAAATCCCTTTGTAGAGAAAATTATATAAACAATTTTGAGTGTTATTTTACTTATTTAAGTTTTTCAAAGTTATTTTATTTATATTACAGTAATATTTAGACTATACTCTTTAAGACATAACTGTATAGTGATGGTTATATTTTACTTTTTTAAATTTTGTTTTATTCATATGCCAGAATAATTGGTGGTTCATTCCGCTGTGGTGACCCCTGATAAATCAGGAAATAAGCCGAAGGAAAGGGAGTAAGGTTTAAATGCTTTAACAACTGCTATCATTTACATAATTATTATTATTTATTTTATTTTAACATTTTTATTCAAACTAAATTATATACTATTATAGTATTAGTATTATAGTATAGTATTTGAATTATATTTTATATACTATAAAGGCTATACTTTGGTTTTTTATTCACAAATGTGTATCCATGTGTATTCGTGAATAAGCCAAAGGATAGTAAGTGGGTGAATTCTGTTTATTTTTATATTCATTCATTCATTTTCTTTTCGGCTTAGTCCCTTTATTAATCTGGGGTCGCCACAGCGGAATGAACCGCCAACTTATCCAGCATATGTTTTACGCAGCGGATGCCCTTCCAGCTGCAACCCATCACTGAGAAACATCCATACACACTAATTCACACACATACACTACGGACAATTTAGCTTACCCAATTCACCTATACCACATGTTTTTGGACTTGTGGGGGAAACCGGAGCACCCGGAGGAAACCCACGCGAACACGGGGAGAACATGCAAACTCCACACAGAAACGCCAACTGACCCATCCGAGGCTCAAACCAGCGACCTTCTTGCTGTGAGGTGAACGTGCTACCCACTGCGCCACCATGCAGCCTGTTTTTATATTATTTTATATTAAATAAAATATTATTTTATTTAAATTCCAAGGTTTACAAGCTTTAACAACTCTATAATTGCAGTAATATAGATATAATTTTTTTATTTTAGTAAAGTTTACACCCTAAAAGTTATATTTTATTTTGTATATAATATATTAAAACAATTAAGATTAGTAAAATGTAGTCATGAACACATATACACATATACAGTTCAGATTAAATTTTATTTGTCATGAAATATTAAATGAAATGTTAGCAAATTTGACACTTTTTACAATTTTGTCATTACATCAAATCATATATGAATTATTTACAGTTGAATGTCACAGTTTAAAATTAAAGTCAAAATTAGTCAATAATAATTAACTTGGTTTAATAAAGGGATTGACATGCCAAGCTCTCCCCTTTAACTGCTGCCCAAACTTGCAATGTAACAGGCTTACATTTACACAGTGGCATGGCTTACGCAGATGAAATGAACAAAAGCAGGAGCTGCCAAGTGAGAAGATGTCCTTTAATTCTTGCCCTGTGCACCATATGTGATTATTTTTATTTCCCTGGGAAAGAATATTACAGTGAGCTCTTAGTCACGGGCCCTAATGGATTTTCACGGCGGGCTCAGCTCTCAGCTCAGACGCTTGAGTCATGGCTTTGTGTGAGGATTGTGAGTTTCACTAAAAACCCTGCTTTGCATCCCAATATTTGCTTCTGCACCACATGTGACTGCAAAAATAAGGGTCACGTAACAGGTTGCACTTCACCTACAGCAGTGTTAGGTAAGTTACTTCAAAAAAGTATTTTTTTTAAAGTAATTTCATCATAGGGGGCGACACGGTGGCTCAGTGGTTAGCACTTTCACCTCACAGCAAGAAGGTCGCTAGTTCGAGTCCCGGCTGGGTTAGTTGGCATTTCTGTTTGGAGTTTATTTGGATGTTCTCCCTGTGTTCGCGTGGGTTTCCTCCGGGTGCTCCACAGTCCAAAGACTTGCGCTATAGGTGAATTGAATAAACTTAATTGGCCGTAGTGTGTGTGTGAATGAGTGTGTATGGGAAATGAATGAATGAATAATACCTTTTAATGTAATAAAAGTTACAATTTGATAAAAAAAAACAAAGGCCAAGGCTGTCAGAAATGCAATTTCTATATAGGACACTTTCATACATAGCTTTAAAAAACATTTGGGGGCAATAGGGAGATATATGTTACATGCAGAATCTGCAACTATGATCATTAGCAGTGCAGATGTGTGAAAATGATAAACCAAGACAACATCTGTGTTTTTATAGGCAATCATTTACGAACCTACTTAGATTTACACCTTAGAATAATGAAATGACACTACATACACGCAAGCAGATGTCCTTGTGTGACAGCGGTGATCATGAAATGCTCGTAGTTAGTGTGGAAATTTACATCACAGTGACGTTTACGATGCCTGCGTCTATTTATACCCACATTTATATAATTACTATTCCCCAAAAATCCAAAGCTGAGCAAGTAGATGCTCTTATACCAGTAAGAGAATTTTGTGTCTCCTCCCCCTGGTAGAGCTTAAGCGTTTCCATGATCTCTGAAAATATAGGACACTCTCCTGTAATCCCTGTTTTATGATGATGGAAATGTATAAGTCTGTTTCTGTGTGTTTGTGTGTGTGCATGTGTGTGTTATAAAGACAGGAGAAAGAGATAGTCATCTTGACGGAAGTTTTGAACTTGTGGAAATAAAAAACGGCACATCTTGACCTCTGCAAAACCTCTCTGTATCTAATAGATCTAAGTCACCCCACATGGCAGAAATATCATGAGCTTTCAGGGCAAAGTGAACATTATAAGCTAGCAGTCATGACATTCTGAAAGCATACACAATACATTTTCAATATTCAAGCTCAAGAGCTAAATGCACACTCAGTGCATTATTGAAGTGCAAAGCCTTGTATAATGTTTATTAATGCTAATGGCAGAATACAAAAAGAGATTTGCCATGTTTTACATTCAATAACCCAAATGAAAGATGTGTCTCTTAACATGATAAGAACTTTGCTGAAAAACATGTTGTTTTAAAATACGTAAAATGGGACGAAAAAATTTAGGACAAAAAATTTTCATTGTTAACTTAAGTCAAGGTAAAAATACACTCACCAGCCACTTTATTAGGTACACCTGTCCAATTGCTCATTAACCCAAAATTCTAATCAGCCAATCACATGGCAGCAACTCAATGCATTTAGTCATGTAGACATGGTCAAGATGATCTGCTGCAGTTCAAACCGAGCATCAGAATGGGGAAGAAAGGTGATTTAAATGACTTTGAACGTGGCATGGTTGTTGGTGCCAGACGGGCTGGTCTGAGTATTTCAGAAACTGCTGATCTACTGGGATTTTCACGCACAACCATCTCTAGGGTTTACAGAAAATGGTCTGAAAAAGAGAAAATATCCAGTGAGTGGCAGTTCTGTGGGCGCATATGCCTTGTTGATGCCAGAGGTCAGAGGAGAATGGCCAGACTGGTTCCAGCTGATAGAAAGGCAACAGTAACTCAAATAACCACTCGTTACAACCGAGGTCTGCAGAAGAGCATCTCTGAACGCACAACACATCCAACCTTGAGGCGGATGGGCTACAGCAGCAGAAGACCACACCGGGTGCCACTCCTGTCAACTAAGAACAGGAAACTGAGGCCACAATTCACACAATTTTACCTTTGTTGGCCATAATATCACCAAGTGCACCAAATTACATTTGGTCTTCTTAAGTTTAAGCTACATATTCATATTATATCACACTTTATGAGCAATAATAGCCTCATGTGTCATGCATGATACTAAACAAAAAACTCACTTGGTAGCATTTATTAGATTTATTTTTACTTTTTAAATTGAGGTTGGAAAAGTCCAAACCAGCTACAGTGAAAATGCAATTTGAATCAAATTTCAATTGCTATATTATATTACTTTTTAAATCAATTTAAGGAAGGTTAATTGAAATGAATACATGAACTTAGTTTAGAGTTTCATAATATTGGAAAAATGGGCCTTTTTGGCTTTAATGCTCTGAAATGGAAGTAAAGCGACATATCTTTTCCTCAATATTGTGAAGTAAAACTGAGTGAAATGGATTATTGAAAAGACAATGCACAGAGTGAGGGTTTAAGCTGAAATCTGCATTGCAAGAGAGAAGTTAAGATCCACTTATGATCATTTAATTAAAAACCACAAGGTCAATCTTAAAGGCCTCCTAATTTGCTTTTTAAATTGAAACTTTCTTAAGTGTTTAAAATAGGCTGTTTGAGCATGAAAAAGTTCTGCAAATTTATCAGCACAAAGTCACTCCAGCTCACAGCAAGAAGGTCGCTGGTTCGAGTCCCGGCTGGGCCAGTTGGCATTTCTGTGTGAAGTTTGCATGTTGCATGTTTGCATGTTCATGTTACTTGCATGAAGTAGCAAGTTCTCCTCGTGTTGGTGTGGGTTTCCTCTGGGTGCTCTGGTTTCCCTCACAGTCCAAAGACATGCACTATAGGTGAATTGGATGAACTAAATTGGCTGTAGAGTATGTGTGTGTGAATGTGAGAGTGTATGGGTGTTTCCCAGTACTGGGTTGCGGCTGAAAGGGCATCCACTGTGTAAAACATATGCTGAAATAGTTGGCGATTCATTCCGCTGTTGCGACCCCTGATAAATAAGGAAATAAGGCGAAGGAAAATTAATGAATGAAAGTCACCCCAGTGGGAGGTTTTCTCAACATCAGTAAGCTGTTTCTGAAATCCCTAAAACACCTCGATTTTCTTCTGGGAAAATACATGTTAATATGCAGAACTTAAATAAATCCTGCACAAATTTAAGTTGTGGCAGTAGTGTGTTGTCTTTATGTCCAAGAGACGCTGTTTCACAGATCTAATATTCTAATACACATGATTCCTTCACATGATTTATTTGCGCAGCTGAAGAAAAAGGAAAGAAATGTAGATCACGAATCATTTTGGAATCAAATCGTGACTATCAGAATCGGATCAGAGGGTAAAGTCCCTAAAGATTCCATTCCCTAATCTCAAGATGCATACAGAGCATACAAAGCATGAATTTTAATTTGAAGCTAACTTTAATGTCCGCAGAGCCTCTTTGTGAGATGCATCGTATACTCCTGTGTAATGAAATCTCCAACCTCGATTGCGTGATACAGGAAATCCTTGCTTTTTTTATTTGTTTTATCGCCAAATATTGATTGGATGCTTATCCGTGCTCATCCTTTGAGCATTTGTGGAGCAGATTCCTAAAGCTCTTTGTCGTTCTTATTATCTGCTGTTTGATCAGAGCACTGGGCCTGTTTCTCTCTCTCTCTCTCTCTCTCTCTCTTGGACATTGGTTTTTAGTTCAGTCCGCGGTTGTTCCTGCGCAGTTTTACGCTTTATTCTGCTTGTGAATGTTGGCAGATAAACTAGCTAGGATGTCTGCTGAAGCCTCCTAAAGTGTTTCTTAGAAGTCCACAGACTGGCATGAATCTTTAATGGCCGACTGCGTATGCACGCCTGAAGCAAATATGATAATGAGATAAAAAAAAAAAGAGAAGAAGCGCTGAATGATACATGGAACGCTTTTGATGCCGGCTTAATGGAGGCCAGCTCAGACAGAATGGATGTGCAGTCAGTCTATCTGAATGAATATCGAATGACTTTGAACAGTCCGAATGCTGGAAAGCTGGCTAACATCCGATTAGCCTGCCAATGAAAGGGTGGGTTCGGTGAAGTTGCATGTCAGTTTGAACTCATTATAGAGAACAGTGGGAGAATGAATCTTTATTTCAAGTTTCCATTTAATTATAGCTAGATTAGATTATGAAACCATTTTCTGTGCATCTAAAAATAATATATACAGTTGAAGTCAGAATTATTAGCCCTACTGTTAACACATTTCTAAACATAATAGTTTTAATAACTCATTTCTAATAACTGATTTCTTTTATCTTTGCCATGATTCATTCATTCATTTTCTTTTCGGCTTAGTCCCTTTATTAATCTGGGGTCGCCACAGCGGAATGAACCGCCAACTTATCCAGCATATGTTTCACGCAGCGGATGCCCTTCCAGCTGCAACCCATCTCTGGGAAACATCCATACACACTCATTCACACGCATACACTACGGACAATTTTAGCTTACCCAATTCACCTATAGCGCATGTCTTTGGACTTGTGGGGGAAACCAGAGCACCCGGAGGAAACCCACGCGAACACAGGGAGAACATGCAAACTCCACACAGAAACGCCAACTGACCCAGCCGAGGCTCGAACCAGCGACCTTCTTGCTGTGAGGCGAACGTGCTACCCACTGCGCCACCGCGTCGCCCCTTTGCCATGATGACAGCACATAATATTTTACTTGATATTTTTCAAGATACTAGTATTCAGCTTAAAGTGACAATTAAAGACTTTACTAGGTTAATTAGGCAAGTCATTGTATAACGATGGTTTGTTCTGTAGACAATCGAGAAAAAATATTGCTTAAGGGGGCTAATAATATTGACCATAAAATGGTTTTAAAAAAATTAAAAACTGCTTTTATTCTAGGTGAAATAAAACAAACAAGACTTTCTCCAGCAGAAAAAATATTATAGGAAATACTGTGAAAAATTCCTTGCTCTGTTAAACATCATTTGAGAAATATTTGAAAAAGAAAAACAAAACACTAATAATTTTGACTTCAACTTTATATAGAAGCACTCAATCAAAAAAAAAAAGGCAATTGAATTATCAAACATAAAAATAATAGTTTCAATCATAGATAACTGCTTCAGATTAATGTAATAATGCATTGCGTTAATTTTGAAGGAAATGTTCTGAAGAATGTTGTTAAAATGTATTATAGCTGAACAAAGCTGAACAATAAAGTACATAAGGTCAATTTAATACTGTTTCTGAAGGATTGGTCAGTACCAATGCTTCATGCTCTCACGTCATATCCAGAACAACTTTTCATATTTTTTAAATCTTCCTGGCGCAGTGGGTAGCGCTGTTGCCTCACAGCAAGAAGGTCGCTGGTTCGAGCCTCGGCTGGGTCAGTTGACATTTCTGTGTGGAGTTTGCATGTTCTCCCCGTGTTCACTTGGGTTTCCTCCGGGTGCTCCGGTTTCCCCCACAAGTCCAAAGACATGTGGTATAGACCATTTTGAGGGATGTAAACAAAAACAATGGTCCCAACGTGTTTCCTGTTTTACATTTTTAATTCCTATAGCTTCCGAGAATCCAAAAAGAGCCACATATTGATAAATAATGTTATGACAGCTGTTTTAATATTACGTTATGTTTGAATTGTCTCTTGATACAGTTATGAAATAGTTTGATATCAAGCAGGAAATGTTCATGGGCCAATGACATCACCACATTGAAATGGTCTATAGGTGAATTGGGTAAGCTAAATTGTTCGTAGTGTATGTGTGTGAATGGTAGTGTGTGGGTGTTTCCCAGTGATGGGTTGCAGCTGGAAGGACATCCGCTGCGTAAAACATATGCTGGATAAGTTGGCGGTTCATTCCGCTGTGGCGACCCCTGATTAATAAAGGGACTAAACCGAAAAGAAAATGAATTAATTAATGAAATCTTCCTTTTTAGTGTCGCTATTTTAAACTAAAAACACTCTTTATCTGAGTATCTCATAAATGCACGTTTATTATGAACTGTACAGTCAGGTGACTGCCGTTTTATGCTTCTGTAAAGATAAGAGAATTGTATTAATAGCCTAATGCTTATGCACAACAGAGTAGTGCTAACATGCTAGTCGATGAGTTTAGTCAACTAATGTTACATACATTTATCCACTAACTTTCACAATCATCCTGGTTCAGTCTTGAAGTCGTAAACTCTTCTTTAACATCAATAGTTATGTTTCTACCCAAATATACAAATTAAGCTAATGTGCAAAACTGGAATATTGCATAAAATGTTTGCGAATAAAGCACAGTTTCCATCCAATGAGTCTTAATCTTACCGATAAAATGGCGCCAAATATCAAAAATAAAAATGGAGTTTGCTGCCACTGTGAGGTTTTTTCCTGTATAATAAATGACTTCAGAAAATGGAGAGGAAACGCAATGAACTTGCTTTAGCTTTTGGAGGCGCGAAACAAGCCACCTAAGACAGTTCTAAAAAGGTAAGAATACTGAACCACTTTGATGGTGGACTTTGGCTGAGGGATTTAGGAATGACAAAAACAAGATTTCAGATGTTTTACAATGTGCTCGCTCCGCTGGTTTGTCCATTAATAACATTAATTTGTCATAACATGATCTGTTAAAACAAAATCAGATCACTTTTTTGATGCACATTCTGCAATTTATTCTGTAAATGTGTTAAAAAAAGTGATCCTACTTTATGCGCATTTTCAAAATATGCACATCTTAGCGTTTCCATTTAGCATATTTTATGCGATAGTTCAAAATGCCCATAAAACAGGTGGATGAGCATGTAGCTATTGTTTGACTCCATTTTGCTATTTCTATAGTGTCAGAATAGCATGTAAAGGCCCCACCCTCTTCTAAAACAAAAAAATGCAGCTCATTTGCCTTTAAAGGGACACACCCAGAAACGGTGTGTTTTTTGCTCACACCTAAAAAGCGGCAAATTTGACAAGCTATAATAAATGATCTGTGGGTTATTTTGAGCTGAAACTTCATAAACACATTCTGAGAACCACATACGATTAATTTTGCATCATATGAAAAGGGGCATAATAGGTCCACTTTAAATCTTTTTCCCCCATAAAACCTTACATACACCTTTCAGTCTTCTAGATATTGCTGCTGGTGAATATTATCAGACTGTTTGTTGTTACTCTTTCATATTACAGTCTCCACAGCGGGAGCTTTCTCAGCCCAGAGGCCTGTCACTATGTGTGTGTGTGTGTGTGTGTGTGTGTATGTGTGTGTGCGCTTGATTGGGTGGCATATGGGAAAAGCAGACAGATTCACAGTTGGATTAGTCTGGGCAGGCATGCAGGAGAGAATGTTGTCGCCAGGCTCCATAAAGCAGGTAAACAGGAGGGTTTGCCTGTGGTCTCCAGTGTGCCAGTAAACCTTAAAAAGAGAAAATAACTGCTCAGGCACTGTGAGGGCAGCAAATAATGTCAGCAGCCTCTTACTTCCTACAGACCACCCTCAGTCTCGGGCTTCCCTGTAATGTGCACAAACCACATCACAGTTTACCAACACCACTGTTGACCAGAGACGTATACTAATGCTTTACATTCAAGGTCTGCTGTGGTTGAGGATTGTTTTAATGGAGGGTTCACACAACAATGCAATTTTAAGGCTATAAGGTGTTATAAATCATCATTAGCACAACAGAAATCAGCTACTTGCATATTTTGGGGAAATATTCTGAGTTGTTTTTCTTATAGATATTTAGTACTCAATAAAACACTAAGAAAAAACAACAGAGAATACAATAAAATTATAGAATTATTTTAAAATATGTGACTTCAAAAAGTCTCCGTTTGAAAATGCTAATTCGATAAAACTTTTAATGACAAGTTACGTTATTATTATTATTATTATTATTATTAATATTTATTATTATTAATTTATTATAATAATAATTACTATTAATAATAATAATAATAATAATAGGCAAGGCGGCACGGTGGTGCAGTGGGTAGCGCTGTCGCTTCACAGCAAGAAGGTCGCTGGTTCGAGCCTCGGCTGGGTCAGTTGCCGTTTCTGTGTGGAGTTTGCATGTTCTCCCCGTGTTGGCGTGGGTTTCTTCCGGGTGCTCCGGTTTCCCCCACAGTCCAAAGACATGCACTATAGGTGAATTGGGTAAGTTAAATTGTCCGTAGTGTATGAGTCTGAATGAGAGTGTATGGGTGTTTCCCAGTGATGGGTTGCAGCTGGAAGGGCATCCGCTGCGTAAAACATATGCTGGATAAATTGGCGGTTCATTCCGCTGTGGCGACCCCAGATTAATAAAGGGACTAAGCCGAAAAGAAAATGAATGAATGAATGAATAATAGGCGACACGGTGGCTCAGTGGTTAGCACTGTCGCCTCGCAGCAAAAAGGTCGCTGGTTCGAGTCCTGGCTGGGTCAGTTGGCATTTCTGTGTGGAGTGCATGTTCTCAGCGTGTTTGCGTGGGTATCCTCCGGTTGCTCCGGTTTCCCCCACAGTCCAAGGACATGTGCTATAGGTGAATTGAATTAGCTAAATTGGCCATAGTGTATGTGTGTAAATGAGTGTGTGGATGTTTCCCAGTACTGGGTTGCAGCTTGAAGGGCATCCGCTGTGTAAAACATATGCTGGATAAGTTGTTCATTCCGCTGTGGCGACCCCTGATTAATAAAGTGACTAAGCCGAAGGAAAATTAAATAAATAAAACGTTAAGAAAAAACAACAAAGAATCCAATAAAATTATAGTATTATTTAAAAATATGTAAGTTCAACTCAAGTCTTAGTTTGAAAATGCTAATTCAATTACATTTTTGATTACAAATTACATTATTATTAATAATGCAATTTAATAATAATAATTTTAATAATAATAATAATAATAAAAAGTATCACCTACTTTTTCATTGGCTTTGATTCTGGAAGTATTTCCCTATTCATTTTTTTGTAAGCATGTTTGTAATCTTTTTTTCCTTTTTTTTAAATAAAAACAACAACACAGACTTCCATAATCAAAACAAAATACCTTATTGTTAATTATATGAGTAGGGTAATTTTGCACATTTGACTACTAAAGTAAAAATGCTACTACCTAGCAGGCACAGGACACCAACATGATGTCAGATTGACGTTGTGGGGACGTTGCATTTGCGTTTGGAAATGAAAATCGGGTTAACGTCAGAACCCAAGGTCAGGCCAGACGCTGGTTAGACATTGAATTTTGGTCACCAGATGTCACGACCTAAATCTAACCTAATATTAATGTCTTATGACATTGTGTGCCTGCTGGGTACAAATTCTATTATTAACATGGCAATGTAAGTAAAACAAGAAAATAATTCCCTCTGTAAAAAATCCTTTATGACCATTTCTTATAAAAAAAAAACCCCAGCCATAAAACCTCAACAATATCCCAGATGTATCACAGATCACAGCACACAAAAGTAAGCTTATGAAATATTTAAAAGTTATATGAAAGTTTCATCCCATGAAACATTGCAAATGATGCAACTGGACCAAAAATACTGGAATAATATAAAATAATGCAACAGAATGTTGATAACAAAGGTAAAATCAATATATTTTCAATGCATCAATAAATGGTCATAAATAAATGCTAACAGTGTTGCATCTAAAAAAAAACAAAAAACATTGTTTAAGAACTTCTAACTGGACTTAATACAGTCAAAAATGTTCTTGCTGACATTTTAAATAAAATTCTCTGAGGAAAATGTGCGCCTTGTACTTCTAGACGTGACTGTTGTGCAATAGAACTTACGAAACTCTTTTTTTTTTTCTTTTAATCTTCGCAGCTTTGATATCAGCAGGATGTTGCAGCAACAACTGCAGGAACGTGAAGCTCTGGGACAGGTGAGTGTCTTCGGCTCTGTTCCAAACCCTAGTGAGCTGCCTATGTAGACAGCATTTTTAGGCATCACCAGTGTGCTCCTGATGCCAAGGCTATTCCAGAACAGTAGGCTGCTAAATTATGCTGCCTTAAAAGAAACCTTATTTTGACCAAAGTCCAAGGCTGCATCGCATACATATCCTTTGCTGATGCACCGCGCTCAGTCAGATTTCCACTAAATGCTGAAATGTCGATTGTAAATAGACAGGTTTCAAAGTATCAAAAGAAACCAAGACAAAGAGATATTAATTTAGTGCTTATTAGACTATAACATTGATAGCTTAGTCAAACTCTATGAAGATTAATTTTGTGCAGACTGTCACGTGTCATATTTACATTCATTTTTTTTATTTCAAGAGTTCACACTTAGCTG
This sequence comes from Danio jaintianensis, assembly GCA_903798115.1. NCBI lineage: Eukaryota > Metazoa > Chordata > Actinopteri > Cypriniformes > Danionidae > Danio > Danio jaintianensis. The sequence continues at coordinate 10,373,494 of CAIGQV010000919.1, forward strand.
ATGATTGATTATAAAGCTTGTTTGGCATGCTGTCCCGGGAGAGAGTCCTGAGCTCATAAGATCCTCAAGCCTGGGGCTCCCTCCCGTTTGCAAGGCGATAGGGAAGTTTGAGCTCAGGTAGATCTCGAAAACTCCCCTGCTGTAGTAGCTAATGAACAGATAGTGATTGCTCTTAAGAGATAACTACTTACTAGGAGCATGTCTATGGTGCCGATTTGGATTAGTCAATTAACTTAAGTTGCGTGTTTTGGACGGTGGGAGGAAACCGGGGGACCCGGGGGAAACCCACGTGAGCATGGGGAGAACGTGTAAACTTTGCACAGAAACATCGGCTGGCTTGGTAAGGACTAGAACCAGTGACGTTCTTGCTGTGAGGCAACAGTGCTAACCACTGGGCCACCGTGCCACCCATCTAGGAAATGAGGACGAGTAGGGGTGGAAGGGGGGATTCTTCAAAACGAAGATGGCTGTTATATGGAACTTAGGGTATTTATAGTGGCTTAGGAATCGTCTGATTGGTGAATCATAAATGGAATAATGCGGGACCAGACGCAAGCAATCATAAGCACGTGATCCTCTCGAAATTAGTTTATAAATAAACTTCACTTAATAGTATAAAATTAGTATACCATATAATATCCTACACTGTTAGACATATTTACTGTATTTTTACTGTAACTCACTGACAGCACTTATACCAGCAAATTACCGCAACTCCCCCTTTACAGTATCTTAACTGTAAATGTGTTTTACAGTAGCAGGGCCCTACAGCAATTTCATTTTACAGTAAAATAGCCCTACCGCTAATTTTTTTCAATGGTAAAATTCCCTTTTTTTACAGTAATTTTACAGTATGACCATTTTTTAGAGGTGTGAACCTACACTGGTCTCACGGTTCGGTTCCGTTACGATTATCATGCCATCGATTCGGTTCAATTCAATATCTCGGTGCATCATGGTGCATTGACGATGCTTTCCATACACAATTTTATATTTTACTTCACAGCACAACAATTCTTGTATTAAAATGTATAATTTATAAATACATTTTCTGTGTATTTGTAATACAATTTTGTCCTTTAATACAAGCAGTCACATAAAAGAACTGTACCTTTAATTTGACCTGCTCAAAGAAAACACTCTTTTTGAATGTTTCAAACAAAACTCAAGTACATAAACAACATGAGCATTTAAAGCAAATAAACAAATGTAAACATTATGCCGCCTGCTTTTTGAGCATTGTGAAGCGAGTTGTTAAACGCCTAGGATTGGTCACGCGCTTAACTGAAAGGGCTGCAATTGGCTCTAACGCTCTGGCGCTGTTCACCGATGAGTGACACTGATAAATGGCAGCAGCGATCACAGCTGATCCATGATAGACGCGGTGGAGAAAACTCACTCTGCAGACACGCTTGTGTCTGGATCCACAAGTATAGTGTAGAGTGTAGAGGAAACGTGTGCAGAGTTTCTGCGTTTTATAAGTAGTTGGAGCGTTTTAATTACTCGCGCTCCCTCGCCATAGTAAACTACCGTAATATAGCGTATATGAGATAAATGACGTCAGTACGTAATAACCGGTTATGATCTATTACTGAACTGATACCGAATTGTCCGGGTCTGCATCGCGGTGCACCGAAGAAACAATTAATTTTGACACCCCTACAATTTTTACTGTGATTTATTTACATTTTACACTAGCAGTACAAAATAACCTTTACTTGTAGTATTTACCATTGAATTGAATAAATTCCAAACAAGTGACGAGATCATGCACAGCAGTATTTTTATTATTCATTCTTATTATATCCATTTTAAATGGTTTACAAAAGTAATTTTCACTCATCAATCTATTATAAATACATTTTGTGATACAAGATGTTAATCAATAATTTTTTCATGAACTGTCTCATTTTTGTCTTCAACCACAGTACCATTAGTTGATTACTCTGATTACAGCAGAATACAGCAAATTCCTAATATGCAGTACATTACTGTAAAAGTTTTGAAATTACCCAAAATGCAGTGCATATTACAGTAGTGAACTGTAAAGGAGGTGTGTGGTATTTTACTGGGCGTTTTTGCAGTTAATAACTGTAAAATCGCAGCAAAGTCAAACAGTATATTTTTCTACTGCGGAGTGTCATGTATTTCACATCCATCTCACACCCCCTTACAATTTTGTTATTTATCCCGGGAAACTCCTCAAATTTGTATAGCCCAAACTTTGTTACATGAATAATTACTTCAATATTTCATTCTAAGGTTGTCCAATTGGCAGATCATTTATACAACCCATCATCTTACAAAGTCGACACAATATACACTTTTCAAATGAGACCTCAACCTGGCAACCTATAGTACAACCACTTTGCATTGTTGGTTCCTATGCAGTTAGTAGATCTGTGAAGTTGAATCTATAGCATCATTGACAGAAAATGGAACGAGAAGAATCAGCTGGTGCTCTGGCAAAAAAAAGAAAGAAAAAAGTAAGGAAAAGAAATATAATAAAGTATATAAGCATTTGATGAAGCAGTCTGGTCTGATTTTCACAGGTTTGTGAGGATTATGCAGGAACAGACTGTGCCTTCTGAGGCCAAGACTAATAAGGCTGCTGCTTTTATACATCTATGTCTTTTATACATCTATTAAAAGACAATTCACAGTTTCTCTGGTTCACCATTTATAGTTATGTGTCTGTTTGAGCAATTCATTTTGTAAACTACTAACAGCGGTTTAGATTCATAAGAGTTAGTAAATCAGTATATGGTGGAAAAACTCCACCACATACTCAAAAACATATACAAATAAATACATTTGTTTTCACCACAGATAATTTTCTGAAAATAAAAATGGTCTAAATGACAATCTGTTAATTTTACATTTGGAAGAAATATCCTCAGACCTAAAATTTATATTAAAATGTTGCTCAAAATATGTGTCCCAGCTTACATTTTAGTGAAATGTAAAATACATTGCTCCGGGTACGTTTTGTGGCACGTTTCAGATGACAAATCCACTAGAGGGCGCTGTTTACATTTTTGTGATCTGAAATACGTTACTTGGGGTACATTTTGTTATAAGTTTCAGATACATATATATGTATATGGGCTGAGTTTAAACAAACAAATTAAGTTGAAAATTACTAAACTTAATTGGTTCGTTTAAATCGGCCCATATAAATAGTTTGCAATCAGTTATCCTAAAAAAAATTGTAAATCCAATTAATCATTTTTCTCAGTGTAGAAACTGCAAACATTTTCACAAAAATGCAGGCCGAAGCATGTATTTCCAATGAGCCTGTGTGTTGCCTTTTCATTTCAGGTTTAAAGCTCTTATAGAATGGAGTTGTCAATGCAGACAGTACATATACAGTTTAGTGAGCTTAAAATGATATTAAAATGTTACTCAAAATATGTGCCTCAGCTTATATTTTTGTGAAATGTAAAATACATTGCTCCAAATACGTTTTTTTGCACGTTTCAGATGACAAATCAACTAGAGGGTGCTGTTCCCATTTTTGCAAATCTGAAATAAGTTACTTGGGTTACGTTTTGTTGAACATTTCAGATATACGTCCTTCTTGTAAACCCTAAACTCTTTCCTAAACCCAACCAATAATGTTTTCAAAAACAAATGTAGGAGAAAAGCGGCCACATAGATTTACCTTGATTTTACATTACATTTATTGCCAATATTGCATCTCTGTTGGGAAACCGTGCTTCACCAGACTCAAACCGGAGCCCTAAGTTGCAAAATAGATTATGAAATTATAAACACTGTTATGTTGTATTGTAGTATATATATATTGGTGTTGTGAAAACAATAATTCATTTGTCGATAATATGTCCCTTTAAATATCATTAGTGAGAAAAGGAACAGAAGGTTTTGGTATCATACTGCCAGTTGGCATTCATTTTAACTACACTCAAAAAAAATGATTTACTAGATGTACATTTTTTTTAAGGTAAGTGGTTGCAAACAATATATCTTAAGTTGAAGTTGAACATTACTAAACTTAATTGGTTCGTTTAATTCGACCCATATAAATAGTTTTTAACAATTACCCTAAAAAAAATTGTAAACCCAATGAATCTTTTTTCTCAGTGTAGAAACTGCAAACACAGTACGTTTTGGCAGTTTCACAAAAATGTAGGCCGACAAACGTATTTCCAATGATCCTGTGTTGCCTTTTAAGTTTTCATTTCAGCTCTCATAGAATGGAGTTGCCAATGCAGACAGCACATATACAGTATAATGAACAGAACCCACTGTCACCCTGCTCCATGCATGTACTGTATGCATCCATATGTGTATGAATACATTGGCAGAGGTGACCCTGTCCATGTGTGATCTCGTAAAGCTGCCCGGCAGGGGCATAAAATGGCTTTGTTAATATTTTATAGCTTAAAGGTGGACGTTTATCCTTAGAGATTTCTCACCAGATTTCTGATTTGAATGCAGATTTTTTCCCTTCCCTCCAATTCCTTGTTGTTTGTGGTAATTAAAGGCACCATCATCTACATATAAATGATCATGATGTGTGTAATCCTCTTGTGACCGCAGCAGTAGTTGTGCAGAATGTTGTCATCATTTACTCACCTTCATCTTCAGGCCCCTGTATTATGTTCTTCCCTCTGTAAAACAATATGAAATAAGATAAAAATGCTGTCAAGCTCCCAAATCTCCTCCTTTTCTGAAATTCTCAAGTCATATTTATGCTTGCATTCAGTCAACAAAACCATACATCACATGTGAAATATATATATTTTTACAAGCACATACTTGAAATACAGAGCACAACTCATACGGGCTACATTTATGGTGCCCTTTTGTGTATTTTGGAGCTTGACAGTACAAATGATCATATATGTTACCAAATTACTAAAGCATTCCTGAAGATATCTCTTTTTTGTTTTGCTTCACAGAAAGAAAATAATACAGGGTTGGAACAAAACAGAGGTTAGTGAATGATGACACATTTACGGAGGACTATTGAAATCAGTCGACCAGTTCAGTTTTCTGTTCAGAGTTGATTCAGGCATAATTGTAGTTCAGTGAGTACAAACAAACTAACTAAAAAGGAATAGAAGGAATATACTCCGATTGTATAAATACTTACAAAATGTTCTTAAAGGGATAGTTCACCCGAAATAAAAATCTACTCACTATTTACTCACCTTTAAAGTGGTTCCAAACCTTTATTAATTTCTTTTTTTCTGTTGAACACAAAAGAAGATATTTTGAAGAATGCTGGAAACCGGTAACCATTGACATCCATAGCAGGAAAAACAAATACTATGGAAGTCAATGAGGACCATTTTCCAAAATATCTTCTGTTGTGTTCAACAGAAGAAAAAAAAAACGGAAACAGGTTTGCGACATATGAAGGGTGAGTAAATTATGACAGAATTTATTTTCCTCCATTCAGTTCATACCTAGTAGCACAAATATCATCATCTCTCTTTCATTTTGAGTATATTCTGTGCTCCGTTTGGTCACATCATGTAGTCTTTTGTTTTGAAAAGCCCCAGACACACCGTCATTTACACAGTATATCCCATATGAAAAATACTATAGTAAAGTACGTGAATGGATCTGTTGTGGTAATTTTGTATTTACTATAGTAACACAACAACTATACACAACAAATTCATTCATTCATTCATTTTCCTTCGGCTTAGTCCTTTATTTATCAGGGGTCACCACAGCGGAATGATCCGCTAACTATTCCAGCGTATGTTTTACACAGCAGATCCAGCTGCAACACAGTACTGGGAAAACAACAAAAAATATATTATATAAACAATTTCCCAATTCTGTAGTTATCTGTATTTAACTATGGGGTATATTATACTGGAAAACACCACAGTGTAGAGAAGTAAAAGCTAAAGTATACTACAGTATTTAGTATATCAGTTCACTATATACACTGTAAAAAAAATGCTGGGCTCCACACAATTGATTTGTGTTGAGACAACATAAAGGAATTAACTTAACTTATTACTTTAAATTTAAGTGCATTAAACATAAAATAATTAAGTTGTCCCCCAAAAACCTTAGGAATTGTGTTGTTTCAGCTTAATGTAAATAAGTAATTTGAACAAAGAGCAAGTGTATCAGTGAATGTATCATGCAGCAGCAATAATTAAAAAGTGTAGTAAATATTCAACCTGATCTCTAATCTAATCTAACAATTTTACGTTTTGTCAGAATAATGGCTAATTCATATATTCGTGCATGAAAACAAACAAATTTTAAAAGGATGCGTGTCCCCAAAACCCACCCCTAACCCAGCCCCTCATTGGCAGATGAGCAGATCGTACTAAAATGCATGATCGAGATTGGTTAAATTAATATGAATTAGCAACTAAATCTAAAGTTACGAATTGCCGTGACATTGCGTTGAAATATTATAATATACTACACTTATTGTTCAAAAAGCACTGTAGTATTTACTATAAATTACTATAGTATTACTATAAGTATGGGCGTCACGGTGGCGCAGTGAGTAGCACGTTCGCCTCACAGCAAGAAGGTCGCTGGTTCGAGCCTCGGCTGGGTCAGTTGGCATTTCTGTGTGGAGTTTGCATGTTCTCCCCGTGTTCGCGTGGGTTTCCTCCGGGTGATCCGGTTTCCCCCACAAGTCCAGAAACATGTTGTATAGGTAAATTGGGTAGGGTAAATTGTCCGTAGTGTATGTGTGTGAATGAGTGTGTGTGGATGTTTCCCAGTGATGGGTTGCAGCTGGAAGGGCATCCGCTGCGTAAAACAAATGCTGGATAAGTTGGCGGTTCATTCCGCTGTGGCGACCCCTGATTAATAAAGGGACTAAGCCGAAAAGAAAATGAATGAATGAATGTACTATAAGTATGTAACCCAACACAATTGATGCAACATTCCAATTCTGATTGCATGAGATCTTTAAATTGTCATGAATCTTATTGCTTTATATTTTCACTGCTTAATACACATATAATACACTTATGGTTTAACTTTTTTTTTGTATTTACTATAAATTACTGTAGTATTACTATATAGTCTTATTGCTTTATATTCTCACCGCTTAAAACAAATAATACACTTACGGTTTAAAAAACATTGTATTATTTACTATAAATTACTATAGTATTATCATAAGTTGGCGTCACGGTGGTGCAGTGGGTAGCACAATCGCCTCACAGCAAGAAGGTCGCTGGTTCGAGCCTCGGCTGGGTCAGTTGGCATTTCTGTGTGGAGTTTGCATGTTCTCCCCGTGTTTGCGTGGGTTTCCTCCGGGTGCTCCGGTTTCCCCCACAGTCCCAAGACATGCGCTATAGGTAAATTGAATAAGCTAAATTGGCCGTAGTGTGTGAATGCAGGAGTGTATGGGTGTTTCCCAGTACTGGGTTGCGGCTGGATGGCAATCCGCTGCGTAAAACATATGCTGGATAAGTTGGCGGTTCATTCCGCTGTGGCGACCCCAGATTAATAAAGGGACTAAGCCGAAAAGAAAATGAATGAATGAATTATCATAAGTATGTAAACCAACATAATTGATGCGGCATTCCAATTCTGATTGCATGAGATCTTTAAATGTCACCATTCTTATTGTTATTGCTTTATATTCTCACCGCTTTTCCTTAACATTCTGTCTCCACAGTTTTGACGGCTCCTCGTGACCAAACCCTTGCACACAGAGGCTCGCCAGGCAGATATTTCATCCCCTCGCCGTATACATGATGGCCGACCCATCTGTCCCCATTTCAGCGGTTATAACACCAGTTGGCATTGTGGACCCTCTGCTGCAGTCATTTCAACGAGGACTAGAGCGAGACGCAGGATGTTTTCCTCCCAGTACAAACCACAGAAACAGACCCACCCACATTCAGCAAATATCTCCTGTGGTTTACAGATGTTTAACAGTACTGCATTTGGGTAATCAAACACTCCAGCCATAGCTCTCTCCCGCTATATCCGTATCATTCTGAGTAGCAATAGGACACATGAAACGCGACGCTGCGGTTTCTCTGAAGGTGCTTCCCTGCCCTTGATCTTTATTTATGCAGTTTCTTTTTTCGACCAAAGCTCTTTGAAATATCTTAATCGTCCATCTTTTGCATCTCTGGAAGGAGCGTCGCTATCACGTTTGCTAGTTTTTGCATATCCTGGATCGTTTTTTACGTAACTTGTATGGTTCATCAACGAAAGCAAAACGAACTCAATACATGTTGTCGGTGAATAACCTCGTCAGTGTTTTGCACTGATTCCGTGTATGTACGTATGTGTGTGTTTATCAGCTTTATTATTCCTTCCCTCTTAGCTCCTGTACACTGTTAACGATTTCCAGTAGAATCTACAGTAACCTACTAGCAGCCATTTGCCGGTAACTTACTGTAAATCAATTACAGCAAGAATACTGTATTTACATTTACAGCGCCATTTATCTTGCTCTATATGTATTTACAGTATTGTATCTTTACTGTAAAATGTACAGTAATTTTCACAGTGCAACTTTAATATACAGTAACATGTCCTACAGTAAAATACAGTTCATAATTACAGTTAAATACTGTAAAATCGTTACAAAAATCATTAACAGTGTATATATAAGCTATAATGAGGTGTTTCTTCATGTCGTTTTATATACAGAAGTACAGCATAGTACATATAGTAAATTAATGGATTAGTTTTATATGCATATAATGACTATTATTTTTGACTTACAGCTATTATTATTATTATTATAACGATAATTATATGAATATATATATCTATATCTATGTGGAAAATATTAAAGGATTTTCATTATGTACGCATGCATGGGATTTCTTTGTTTCACTATACTGAACGGTTTAGTCAGCAGTCTGCAGGTACATCCAGATCCCTGGTTGCTAATTCGGTTTGCGTTTATGCAAATTAGGCACGCTCAGCCATTTCAGGTCGATAGTAAACGAGTGAAATCCTCTGATCTGAAACAAACAATCATCTCTGTCAAAATATCCGTTTATTAAGAGTTTTATTTTGTGATTCACATGTGTTTTACATTCATTTACGGTTGTTGTTTGCATTATGGGACTTTGATCTCTGCTGTGTTGACTTTTGATGTTGAAAATACAAACTCTGTCGTTTAGCAATGTGACTTTTATTAGCATTTTAGTAGTTTGAAAGAATTAAAATGTATAGAAATGTAAAATAACAGTTTGTTACGCTGTAAAAAATGCTGGGTTCCACACAGTTGATTTGAGTTTGGACAACATTAAGTTAACTTATCAGTTTTTACAAATTTAAGTGGATTGAACAGAAAAGAAGTTGTCCCCCTAAAAAACCTCAAGAATTGTGTTGTTTCAGCTCAATTTAAATAAGTAGATTGATCAAACAGCAAATGCCATTTTTTTGAGTGTCCCAAACTTTAATTTGTACCGTAATTTCACTGATCCAGACAATATATCGCTTCCAACTATTAAAAACGTCAATAAAAGTCGCTTTTTCAAGCTTTTAAACTTTACAAATTGTTGAAGAAAAGATCAAGGTTCCATAATGCAATACAAAAGCATAAAAAAACAAACATTTTATGGGTCTTTTGAGAGCTAATTTTACAGATATATTTTGTTTTTACAGTGATCAAAGATCTCATCAGCAACTGCTCACAAACCATAACATGTTTTTTTGTGCCTAGAATAAATGTCTATATTCTCAGCTATGATTACACCATGAAATCATAAGCTTTCCACTTTGGTTTTTTCTGCGATCCCGCTTTTTGGCCGACCTCAATCCGTTTCATCATTCCTCAAGCTGGGAGGCTGCGCTCGGATTGTACTTTCTGAGCATTCGCTGTGATGAAATCAATTGATCCTCTTATCGATGCCAGAAGCACCGTTTAGATAAGAACTGCACAGGGCTTTAAGATCCCTGTTAAAAAGGCCTTTTATCATAGAGCAACACAGACCTTTATGTTCTTTGCAGATATATGCTTTTAGTTTCTTTGAGTTTGCAATTCACAGTGCCTTGCACCAAATTACAGCTAAAATCAAATCCCTTGGGTCTATAACAAAGTTAACAAGTCTACTGTTCACACAGTGTGCTTGCGCAGTATATGCTGCCTACTTTTCTCAACAAAAAAAAAGAAGCAAAAGTGTGTGGGCTATGATAAATAATTCAAACAGTAATTGTCAAATTGCATGCAGGGGTATGTGTGAGGAAGATAAACTTTTTTTATTATTCTTTTAAAATTATTATGTTGTGTAAAAAGGTATTTAAAATGGCAGCCCAATCAAATATGGGTCGCAAAGTACTGGGTTTAAAGGCACAATTCACCCATTCAAACTTTTTTCTGTTAGCTCATTTTGAAATTTGATTTCAGCATTTTTTGAATTTAGCTCATTTCTGATTGATATTTCAGCCAAACTGCAACAAAATGTCCCATATTAAATACATAATATGGCAAGAAACATGTTGAATGTTACATTTCAAATGCTGAAAAAGTACTTAAGTGAAAAAATGAAAGGAATATTTTTGTAAAAGAAACTCCAATAATCTTTATTATATCTTTTTTATTCATTTGCGTAGAGTAGTGCGGTATTTGTTAGTGAGACCTGCAGGAGGCGTTCAACCTGTGGTCTGTGTGGGTCCTAACGCCCCAGTATATTGATGGGGACTCTATACTGCTCAGTCTTTCTGGTGAGACGTTAAACCGAGGTCCTGACTCTCTGTGGTCATTAAAAATCCCAGGATATCCTTCGAAAAAGAGTAGGGGTTTACCCCGGCATCCTGCCCAAATTTGCCCACTGGCCTCTGTCCATCATGGCCACCTAACCACCCCCTTATCATAATTGCTTCATCACTCTGTCTCCTCTCCACAAATCAGCTGGTGTGTGGTGTGCGGTCTGGCGCAATATATCCAGGTGGATGCTGCACACTGGTGGTGGATGAGGAGATTCCCCCCAGAAATGTGTAAAGCGCTTTGAGTGTCCAGAAAAGCGCTATATAAATGTAAGGAATTATTATTATTATTTTGTTGGCTTTCGTTTTACCTGGTTTCTGGAGTCATCCTTTGCCAGACTTGGACTTAAATCCACTCCGCTTTGCCTCCCAAGATTGGCACCCCATTCATGGTGAGCTACCAAGCAAATCCGTCACATTAGAAAAGCCGTCCATACGGAGGTAAGCAGTCAGCAGTACTGTCCCATAGCGTTCGTTTTACACATAAAATGCAGCCATTTTACCCGCGAGCACATATTTCTCGGTTCTGTACACCAGAACACATTTTCCCAATGATGATGGCAATTGAAGACACTAGTGGGCGTTCCTACCTTGAGGTTGCTTAGGTAACATTTACGGTGTTATTCACAGAGAGCGAATGAGTTTACGTGCCGCTGAAAGTAAACATTCCTCAAAGAAATCACTAAATATAAATGGAATCAGTACATGAAATGCTTAATTAGAAAGATGATCAAGAAAAAAAAGTGTGTTCTCGGTCATTTATCTGCTGCAAATGTGGGTCTTTGTAGCAGGGGTTCCAAAAGCCTGCGACCCCAAAATAACAATGCTAGTGACTCGCGACCCCCAATATTCTCTGAGGTGGTTATAAATATATAAACCTTGCACACAACAGCACACACATACCAATAGGCCCATTTAACTTCATTTAACTTTGGAGAACGCCACTCAGAGACCATCCTCTATGTTCAGTTGTGGCCTGTATTTATTTTTAATGTACGTGAGTGTCATAAAGGTGTCAGAAAGTTTAACCTGATGCCATAAAATCAATGTGCTGCATCTGATGCTATTGTTGTGTCTTTAATATATCGTAATCACCCCAGGGGTCCAAAAAAAAAAAAAAAATCGAAAGACTGATGGCTTTTTATTTGTATGTTGTTTTTTTAATGTTTATTATTAACATGTTAACAATGTTACTATTACCTACTATTTTGTTCTTCAGTAGGTTATGGATAAAGTATGGTAATTCTAATAGTTTAGTTTGGGAACCACTGGTCTACAGCATGGAGAATATAACCGGCCTCTGCAGGAGCTGAGACAGGATCACGTGAGCTGTACTGATGCTCCTATTGGCTGTCGCTCAAGAAAGTCACTCTTCATTTGCATAAAGTTGAAGGATTATCAACTTTGTTGCATCGCTCAACATGCTCACCTGGTCAAAAACGATCCTTTTACGTTCCAGGAGCTATGTTTTTTTTGCAGTTTTTGTTTTCGTTAATCCACCAGAGGCAGCTGTTTACGCTTTTTGAGATCTCAAATTTCTCTCGCGAGTGCCATTCTCTCCTGCTGTTCTCGTGTAAATCCACCAGAGGCCGCTGTCAACTGACTGTTTGACTGACTGACTGACCGATCGACTGACACACCCTCCTCCTTCCCTAAACCCAACCAATAGTATTTTCAAAAGTACAGATTGACCCATATGTACTTCTGGCTACATAATTCGCGATCTCCAGAAACGTATATAGGGCTACGATTTCAGAATGAGCCTATGTTGCAACTAGTGCACAATTTAAAGGTATAGGGGGCGATTTCGGACATAGCCATAGAAAAATGTAATACTGGGCTTAGTTTACACACAGCTGCATATAACTAATAGAATAGTTTTTTCCCTTCATCATTCAAACACACTGGACTTTTGCTAATCTTCAAGAAAGATTTTCTTAACGAATATTTTGAAGTAGAAATGTGAGTTTATACTTCATTTAAACTTCATGTGAGTTCTACTTTCAGGACAGGGATTTCTCCGATTTCATTAAAACGTTTATTATTTGTTCTAAAGATAAAGATTTCAATCTGAGGTGAACTAATCCTAGTATTTCAATGCTACATATTCCCCTGCCGCCATAGAAAAGTATGTGGAATTTTGTGGAAGTGTCCTGTTTTTAGAGCATTTGATGCACATATCTATAAATCAATATCAGTCTCGGTTTCAGACTAAACTCCTCCAGCGTCGACTGCATATCTGATGTGCAGTAAAGGAGAAAGAGAAAGGCAGTGCGGTGTGATTAAGACGCATCTTCGGCAGTGCAGGAGAGCTGACGGAGGGCTGGTCTCTCAGGTTCTCTGTGCTGCGCCCAGTTCCGCTCTGCTGCATTGCAGTACAGTAAAGGAAAGATGTGAATGGTGGAGAAAAGGAGGCGAGCAGAGACGAGCACAGAAAAAGACGGAGCGGAGATGAATCAGAGCGTGGAACTCGTGAGGCCATGAATTGAAGTGTAATAGGATAAAGTTATGATTAAAGGAATGGAGGTGAAGTAGCAGAGTTATGGTAAAGAAGGTTTAAATTCATGGAAAAGAAGTGCAGTAAAGAAGCTAAACGGGATAATATGATTATATACAGTTGAAGTCAAAATTATTAGCCCTCCTTTTTCTTTTTCAAATATTTCCCAAATGATGTTTAACAGAGCAAGGAATTTTTCACAGTATTTCCTATAATATTTTTTCTTCTTGAGAAAGTCTTATTTGTTTTATTTCGACTAGAATAAAACCAGTTTTTAATTTTTATAAAACCATTTTAAGGTCAATATTATTAGCCCCTTTAAGCAATATTTTTTTTCAGTTGTCTACAGAACAAACCATAGTTAATGATTTGCCTAATTACTCTAACTTGCCTAATTAACCTAGTTAAGCCTTTAAATGTCACTTTAAGCTGAATACTAGTATCTTGAAAAATATCTGTAAAATATTATGTACTGTCATCATGGCAAAGATAAAAGAAATCAGTTATTAGAAATTAGTTATTAAAACTATTATGTTTAGAAATGTGTTGAAAAAAAATCTTCAATCAAATAATTTGGGGAAAATATACTAATAATTCTGACATGAACTGTATATATGATTATGGAGATGAAAGTTTATGATCAGAGGTGCAATAGAGGACATGAAGAGGAAATAAAACTAAAAGAAAGGAGGCGCAATGACGGAGAGGAGTTATGACTAGGGATATATTAAGAGTTATATTAGGATGAATGTGCAGTAGATGAAGTTTGATTAAAGGGTGCATGTAAGGATTTATGATTTGAGGGATGGAGATGCAGTATAATCATTTAAAGGAAGTAAAGAAGCTTAGTTATGATTAAAGAGAATAAGTTGAGTAAAATCAAAATTTACAATGTTTATTTTGCTAGTGCACATTGTTGTTCTTTAGGTGAACAATTAATCCATGCAAGTTCATTCATTCATTTTCCTTCGGCTTAGTCTCTGATTTATCAGAGGCTGCCACAGCAGAATGAACTGCCAACTATTCCAGCATATGTTTTTCAACGCAGCGGATGCCCTTCTAGCTGCAACCCAGTACTGGGAAACACCCATTCACTCTCACATTCACACACACGGCCAATTTAGTTTATCCAATTTACCTATAGCGCATGTCTTTGGACTGTGGGGGAAACCGGAGCACCCAGATGAAACCCACGCCAACACGGGAAGAACGTGCAAACTCCACACAGAAATGCCAACTGGCCCATCCGGGACTCAAACCAGCGACCTTCCTGCTGTGAGGCGACTGTGCTGAGCCACCGTGGTACCTCCATGCAAGTTAATCCACAGAAAAAAAAATTTTGTTTTAGTAATCTTCAATCAAGAGAAAAGGAAAAGGAGGAGCAGCAGAGGAGTTATAACAAAAAGAAAGCATAAAGATGAATAAAGAAAGACAGAATGATGGAGACTGAGTATATCAGAAGTGTGAAGGAACCTGTCATTGCTCCAGGGAAGGGCAGCGTCTGGGTAAGGTCAGAGCAGGTCAGCTGCTGCTCAATCTGCATATATAGAGCCTAGCGCAGAATCTATAAATACTGAGATACGGCACATGATCTGCTTCTGATGAAGGTGGACTGACTGTTCAAGGTTTTATGACTGGATGGAGATGTCAGTCTGTGAGCTACATCAGACAGAGATTAGTTAGGCTGTCACAACACTCTCAGAAAAAAAGTACACAAGCTAGCGCTGGGATCCCAGCTTTCACTGTACAAAATATCTGTTATTTATCTGTATGTTATCTGTATTTTGTGACTCACAAAAGTTTTCCATTTATTTACAGTTGAATTGCATTATGGGACTTTTATCTCTGCTTTGTCGACTTTTGATGTTGTAAATTCAACTCTACAGTTTAACAAAGTGACTTTTACTGACATTTTAGTATGTGTAATGTATAAGAAATAATATATAGAGAAATAAGTCTGTAAAATAACATAAAATGTACTGGCAGTTATTACAAGGTTTTTGGAGCGTAATATACAACACCAACCCAGACAATATATCACTGTAAACTATTAAAAATGTTAATAAAAGTAGCTTTTTCCAACTTTTCAAGGTTAGCAGTTGTTGGAAGAAATATCAAGATCCCATAATGCAATTCAAAAGCATAAATAAATAGGGAAAATAAAAACATGAATTTACTTACTAATTTACGGATATTTTTTACTGTGCATATTTGCACCTAAAAGGTTCATATTAATAGCTTATTGGCAGGGCCGCCGCTAGCAATTTTGGGCCTTATAAAAGAATATTTGAAGCTGGGTCCCCAAATACTTAATAAAGCAGATCTCTCGGGGCCTTCAAAGTGCATGGGCCCTTAGAATTTACATTTTAAAGCAGAACCGCTGCTTATGGGTAAAGATTAGCACACAAATAAAATATATTCATACCTAAAAAAAACAAATGTGAACCATTAGAAAAGTAAAATTGGCCAAATGAGAACTTTTATTCCTTTATTTTTGAGAATTTTTATTTATTTATTTTTTTCACAGAATATTTGTTAAATTATTAATTATAGTTCAATTATGTTTTACAATTTGCACATAGTTCATTCCCTTAATACTTTTAAGGCTTTGAGTTTACTCACTTTTAAAAAGGGATAGTTCATCTAGAAATAAGAATTGTGTCATCATTTACTCACTCTTCACTTGTTTAACACAAAAGATATATTGGTACTTTCTTATATTAAATTGAAAGGTTAACACAAAGACGTGATCATTTTATTTGAACTTCAAAAGTCATATTTAGAAGATCTTCTCAATCCAACTATCTCACAGCAATATGTAACTTTTTGATTTAGTAGCTAATTCGTATGAATTCGAACGATCTCATTCGTACAATGGACCCTTTTCACAAGCCTGTTATGACGCGTTTAACGGTCATCAGCATCTTAAATCCTTGAAAGTTTTTAATATTTAGATAAAAAAAAAAATGTATGAACATTTATATGTATTTATGTATGTATTATATTATCTTTCTTCAAATTACAAAAAACGAATTACCGCTTGTGCGAGGCGTTTCTAATGCAGCGTCTATGGGACAGGACAGTACATTTGACGTTATTCTCTCCTCTGGCTGCCGTCATCAGTCTCACACAATTTTTTTCCTTTTTCTGAAAGTTTTATAACATCATCGTGGAGTTTTTCTTTTATTATTTGAGCAAATAAGATTGTAAAAAAAGTATTTGTTGTACTCTCCCATTCACTGCGCTCTAAGTTTTCCCAACTATGACGACTTCAGCTACTGAGAAACCAGGAAATGTGAAAAGGGTCTATTTAGTATGATTTGCTCATCCCCCAATGACAGTTGGGTTTAGAGGCGGGGTTTGGTGCCCCGCCTTCTTTTTAAAATCGTACATTTTTGTATGATTGAACTCGTACAAATTCATACGAATTAGCCACTAAACTGACAAAACGTAAAATACTTACGTTTCCTCATGAGATCAGGCTGCTGAATTAAGATCAATTTATTAAAAAATTCTCTTTTCTTAAAAAAAGTACGTTTCAAAGGTCAATCTATAGTAACTGAGAGCTAAGTTTCACAAAATGTGCACTTATTGGTTTATAAAAACTTTCTGGAAGCCTTTCAGAATCAATTATCTGTGGCATTTATAAATGTCACAGAAATTGTCTCATGAATTTAGACTCTTTCCTATGGTTTTTCTGGAATGTCTCTACGCAAATATATCAATTTACAAAAAATACAGTGCTCAACATATACGAGTACACCCCTCACAAATCTCTTATTTAAATTCATATTTTCTATAGGAAGCTTTACAATATTATATTTGTGCACTTACATTAGATTAGTCAATACTGAAGCCAAATCTGGAGCTTATCTAACAAAATCACTTATGATAACGGTAGTACACCCAAATTTATATGTTAGGGAAAAATATTAAATAAAAATTTTTAAAAGAGCAAAACTCAAGAGAAACAAATTTTTTTATATTTTGTTGAAATTATGTAGTTTGTAACTTCTTTTTGCAATATTTCACATGAATTTATATGTATTATCTTTCTATTTCTAAAGATGTTCGGTGACTAAAATGTTATTTTAATAAATATATCTGTCCTAAAAGACTTAATATTTTGGAGTCCAAGGTCACAAATTTCCTACAATTGACCATAAACTGGAATAGCTTGAGGCATACAATACATGTCGAAGTATAAACTAAAAGTCAACATTTACTTTCTTTAAATAAAGGGTCACATTGCACCACCCATAAAAGTAAATGTAAATAAATCAATCAATCTAGCAGTCACACTCTAGATTTGTTGCAGACTAAATACATGACTTAGGTAAATGTTCAATGGGAACAAAGACCAAAGGCAGAAATAATGCACTTCAAGAGTTGTTCTAAAAGGACTGCGTGAATGATAGTCTTTAGCCTGAATGGGGTCTAATTTACCCGTTCTAATTACTGACTGCTAGTTCTCAAAGTGCACTGAGATAACATCAGTCATTAGACCTTTCCTAATTTCCCCAGCCTGTCCATTTTCAACCATATTAGCCTCTACATTATCTGCTCTGTGCAAGCAGTCGAGAATAGAACAGGGAACGAGTGCATTTGGCTTTTTCTTTTGTGTGCTCATGCATTAAGACTGGAACATAATTATGCACATCAAGGTTATTATAGTTTTTATTTTGATACTATTTTTAAATTTGCTGTACATTTCAGTTTAGTTTTAGTTCGTTTCAATAATGCCTTTGCTAGTTTTGGTTTAGTTTTCATTTTGTGAACACTTTCTATTCAGTTTCAGTTTAATTAATTCTACAACCCCAAATCAGAAAAAGTTGTGACAGTATGGAAAACGCAAATAACTCTGGGCTCGGAGACGCTTGGGATGGATCATTTCACAGTGAAAATGTGTACTGTGGTCAGATGAATCAGTATTTCAGGTATTTTTTGGGTGAAATGGACGCCGTGTGCTCTGGACCAAAGAAGAAAAGGATCATCCAGACTGTTACCAGCAACCAAAAGTCCAAAAGCCAGGGTCTGTCATGGTATGGGATTGTGTCAGTGCCCTTGGCAAAGGTAACTTGCACTTCTGTGATGGCACAATTAATGCTGAAAAGTACATAGAGGTTTTGGAACACAATATGCTAATTTCATTAGGGACACCAATGCATATTTCAACAAGCCAATGCAAAACCACATTCTGCACACATTACAAAGTCCTGGCTGCGGAGGAAGAGGATACAGGTACTTCACTGGCCTGCCTGCAGTCCTGACCTGTCTCCAATGGAGAATGTGTGGTGCATTTTGAAGCACCTTTGAAGTCCACCTTAAGACTTGTTAGCAGGAAGAATGGGACAAAATTATACCTAAATCACTTCATCACTTGACGTCTTCAGTCCCTAAACGTATTTTAAGTGTTGTGAAAAGGAATGACAACATTACAAAGTGGTAAATGCTTTACTGTTCCAACCTTTTTTGAAATGTGTTGCAAGAACCAAAATTGGGATACGTGCTTATAAAAAAAAAAAAAGAAAACAATAAAAATCATGAGGAACACATTAAATAATGTTTGTTGTATTGTCTGCAATGAAATACAAGTCAAAGTGAAATTAGAAATCACTACTTACTTTTTTATTTGCGTTTTCCATACTGTCCCAACTTTTTCTGATTTGGGGTTGTAGTTTCTAGACACTGAACACAAAATGCAACTAATAAAAAAAAAAAATTATGATGAATTCAGACAAATTCAGAATTCATGTTAAAGACCATGTACAGTATATAGATACAGCACATTGATTTATTTATGTTTTATTTTTATAATTTGTTTAAGATGTTTCCAGAGTTGGGTGTAACGCTTTCCACATAACGCGTTACTGTATTCTAATTACATTTTTGAGGAACGCAGTAATGTAATGAATTACATTTTAAATTTGTGCAATTTGATTACAGTTACTAAAGTCAGTGTAATTGCGTTACTTACGTTACAAATATAGTTTTTGTAAGAAAAAATGCTCCTTTTAAATCACGTTTTCTGCTGCAACGTCAGTTAATAAGCATGCGCTTTTAAATTGCTGGAGATCACGAGCTGAAACGGTTGCTGTCGAGAGTGGTTGCTTCTTCAAGTGAAAATACAGACATTACTTTGATTTCACTGAGCGTAAAAACAAAAATATTGCCGTGAAATGCAGTCTATGTCCAGTCTCTAAAGAACTTTCGACTGCTTTTAACTCGACCAGCAACTTGTTCAAGCACTAGAATAGAAAGCATTCTACTTCAATACTCGTCCCCAAGAAGGACATCGGAGCTCAAAAACACGGCGGTCCAACTCAGCCTAAACTAAGCGCACCCAGTTGAAAACCGCGAGTCACGTGACAAGATCTGACTGATCAGCTTCATACTTTGGAATATACACATTTCGGTAGACTAATTACCTCAGACAAACACAGAACACCCAAACACTGCAGTGCTTTTTCATACTATGGATGTCAGTGGTTACAGGTATTTTCTTCTGCTGTGTTAAAAAAAAGACAAACAGGTTTGGAACAAAGTGAATGATGAGAGAATTTTAAGTTTTGTGCAAAAGTATTTTGAATATGTCAAGCAGCTGTGATCAACCTGCGCTCCATCAGTTTTTCAGTGATATTAAATTACTGAAAGAGCTGCAGTTTTGTATTTTTATAGGTATTTTTTATATGTTTTAAAAGTAACTTCAAAGTAAAGTAATTAGTAATCTGATTACTTTTTACATGAAGTAATTAGTAATGTAATCAGATTTTCCAGTAGTAATAAGTAATTTGTAATCTATTACTTTTTAAAGTAACTTACCCAACACTGGATGTTTCTGTATATAATCAAGGCGACACAGTGGCTCGGTGGTTAGCACTGTTGCCTCACAGCAAGAAGGTCACTGGTTTGAGCCCCAGCTGGGTCAGTTGGCATTTCTGTGTGCAGTTTGCATGTTCTCCCCATGTTCACGTGGGTTTCCTCCGGGTGCACCGGTTTCCCCCACAGTTCAAAGACATGCGGTACAAGTGAATTGAATAAACTAAATTGGCTGTAGTGTATGTGTGTGATTGAGTGTGTATGGATGTTTTCCAGTACTGGGTTGCAACGTGTAAAACATATTCTGGATAAGTTGGCGGTTCATTCCACTGTGACGACCCCTGATGAATAAAGGGACTAAGGCGAAGGAAAATGAATTAATGTATATAATCATGCTCTTGACTGCATTAGTTTTGCAATTAATGTGATTTTTAACATTTTATTTCATTTAACGAAATAGTTTTTTTGACCTTTAGTTTTATTCATTTTTATTTCTCATTTGTTAATCAATTCAATTTTATTTACACTACATAGCACATTTAAAAACAACCAACGTTGACCAAATTGCTTCAAGATGTCAGAAAAAGCTAAATAAAATAAAAAAAATAAAAAATCTGTATTGAAAAATTCTACTTGAAGTGAACGGCAAAGTATACATGTGTGCCTAAACATTGATTTAAAAAGGCCAACATTTTGAGCACTTTTTTATATAAGTGGGCAAGCTGTTCCATAAATTTGTAAAAAAAGAAAAATAGCACCTGATTTGATGACCAAGTGGGTGAACCTGTAAAAGCTCATTCAAATAAGGTGGTGTCAACCAATATAAAATCTTAAAATCAATTCTAAAACGAACAGGGAGCCATCTGTCAGCATCCTGGATGGTTGAAATGAATTACTTCCAAGTTTTTTGGTGTGGAAATACATGCTTGTTTAACCAGTGTGTGTTATTACTCCAATGCCTTTGTCCACTGGAAGCAGGGAAGCTCTTTGAGAGGTTTGAAAGTAGTTTGGAGGATGTTTTTGAAGTGTTAGTGCAATAGATGTTGACAGCTATAAAGGAGTAAAGCACAAAGCCTCGCAGGTCACTGCACAGTCATGCAGTACAGAGACTACATTTGAATGCAACTCACTCACAAACTAACGCATAACACTATCTGGGTGCATCGCTGACTGAATAATAATTGCAAGATGACACTATTATAAGTTATAATGTGGGATTTCTTTAACACCAGTTGGAGGCATTACATTTGGAATTATTTAACCCTACTTCAGTGACTGTCTTTTCTTTTTGTAACTGGTGCCCATGAGACCCTAAAACCTGACAGTGCATGGAAAAAAGTAAGAATGAAGAAAATACCACACAATTAGAAGCTCTTCGACTCATCCCAGACAAAACAGACTGTTATAAATGAGAGAAATCTGTTCCTGGCCATTTACTGAGTGTCTTTCAGTAATTCAGAGTTCGCTAAAAAAAAAAGAATAGCAGGTTCTGTGAACTAACTCTGGGCTGGAAAGAATAAATATATATAAAATAAGGAGAAAAGCACTGTTCGCGCTGCAAATTAGACTGGACTCCATTGTCTGTTATGAGGATGATTCTGAATATGAGGCTCTTTATGCTAATGTGATGAATGAATCCACAGGGATTTCTTTGGCCAGTAATCCATATAATCAGACTGAATTAGTCACCGCAGTCACTGCCAGAAGACTTTAGCTCTAATGAGACGCGAGAAACTTCTCACAGTCTTTTTTTGCAAGTACTTTTTAACCAGCTGAGGTGAATATTAGTGAATGTGAAACTAACATTTCCTCTGAAAATAAGGAGACCTAGAATATCTGGGGAAGTGGCTAGCAATCCCGTTTACCCCAATGAACAATTCTTTCATTCTTTGGATTCCAACACTTTCCTGCAGCATAAGCATGAAATTTTCTTATAATTTGTGTTTTGTTTTTTGTTTGTCATTTTAAACATAATAAACTACATTTATCTGCCTTTTATCTGACATTTTTAAAGTTAAGAAAACACACGAGAATCGACAAACACTAACAAACTGAGAAAACATCAGTTTGAAAACACACATAAATGCACACAAATTCTCACAACACATGCAAATACAGAAACACGCTACAAATACTGTGGAGCAGACCACAATGGAAACTAGTCGGGGATCACAAAAAATGACGAACCTGACTGTTTCCTGTCAGCGGTTTTGTTAGAGATCTAATGGTGCGTTCACACCAGACACAGATAAAGCTATTCTCGCGAATTGCGTCATTCGAATAAAGCGGCGTGAATTAACTCGTGAAACGCTAAAGTTGGAAAATCTGAACTATAGTGGACATCCGTGCCACATTAACCAATCAAGAGCTTGCTCTAGTATGGGTGTGATTATGACATAGCACCTGTTGTTGGTGTCTCGAGGAAAAATACTCCTGCTGCAGATACCGTACAACAGCTCATCAAACTAGGCTCAGCTCAGTCTGAAGCACCGCTGAAAGCTTCCATCATCCAGGTATAGTTTCTGTAGGAGTTGATGAACTCACAAAGCTGGGTGCACCTCTGAAAGGATCTAGTGGACTCAGACATGGCGCCGAACGAATCTATGCTGTTTTTCAGCCTTCCTAAAGCACATAAAGCAGAGCTATTCTCTCAATAAAATCCATGTTAGCCATTTAGCAATGAAACTAGAGTCACCAGGAGGACAAATGCCCTGTCTATGACGCAAATCCGCATCCATTGTGAAGTGAATTTGACGTGCGAATTTGACATGTGAATGAAGCGAGCAAACTCAAAATGTCCACACATCTATTTACGTGCGAATATCACGATGTGTTTGCGCAAGCTGCATCTGGTGTGAACACCCCATAAGAGGTGTGTTTTTGGTTTATTTGAAAGTCCTGGTCATATGGTTGTTTATACCTTTTTTGTTTATATATTTTTATCCCTAATTATCTGATGAATTATTTCATCTGTCAGATCTCCAAAAACATTGCTAACTCCAAACAGGAAGAAGATGGGTTCATATCTTTTTTGAGTCCCCCAATACATTTCTGTCGTGGTCTGTGGTATTTGCAGTGTCTTTCTGCATTTGCAAGTGACTGTGTGTTGTCAAATTTTTTAAAGATGTTTTCTCATATTGTTAGTGTATTTCTATTTGCATCAACTGCAACCCAACAGGTGTGACACGCCAATATCAAAAATATGGTATAGATAAATTACATTTTGATAAACGGAAAGTGGAATATAAACTGTCAAACAAAAATCCCTGATATTCCATGACTTAAAAAAAGATAAAAATCCCTAACTTTCAATGTCCAGAATAGACCTTCTTAAAGTTTGTGAACCATAAATTGTTTGAGTGTGTTGATTTACTGAAACGGAATATTGAGTAGGGGGTGGGCTTTCTTTTTGCACATCATTGCCTCATGGCAAACTAAAGGTAAGTGGGGCGTGGTTAAGAATATGGTGGCTGAAGCCATCAAAGTGACATCAACAGGGAAGGACCGCTGTTCCAAACACAGAAGGAAATGATCATATTTTGATCGAAACTTTTTTTTTCAGTGGATTAGCTTGCACAGATGAATTGTTCACCTAAGCAACAAGAATGTGTGCTAGCAAAATAAACATTTTAAATTAGTATTTTACATGGACTTCATTCATTCATTCATTTTCCTTCGGCTTAGTGCCTTATTTATCAGGGGTCGCCACAGCGAAATAAACTTCCAACTATTCCAGGATATGTTTTACGCAGCGGATGCCCTTCCAGCTGCAACCCAGTACTGGGAAACACTCACTCTCACATTCTCACACACAATTTTGTTTACCCAATTCACCTATAGCGCATGTCTTTGGACTGTGGAGGAAACCGGAGCACCTGGAGAAAACCCACGAGAACACAAGGACAACATGCAAACTCCACACAGAAATGCCAACTGGCCCAGCTGGGACTCGAACCAACGACCTTCTTGCTGTCAGGTGACAGTGCCAACCACTGAGGACTGATGCACTTTAAATTCTTCTTAAAAAACTTTCATAATATTCCAGAACATCCATGATCTTCTTAAATGCTCTACTAATGTACAAAGTCATCTACATATATGAGTTAGCTATGGCTGGAAGAGACAAATATTGATTTTAATAATGTATTAGTAAATACTGAAATTAGCAGTAACCAAGATAAATACATGCTTTAAAAGTACACTACCTGACAAAAGTCTTGTCTCCTATCCAAGTTTTAGGAACAACAAATAATAACTTGACTTCTAGTTGATCATTTAGTATCAGAAGTGGCTTATATGAAAGGCAAAGGCTTCTAGATTACGCTTATTTTATCAAAATAAAATATAATCATGCCTTGATTTTGAATTATTTAATTAGGACAGTAAGGTCTGACTTTGCTTAGACAAAAGTCTTGTCTCTTAACAGAACTAATGTACAGTATAGAATATAAAGTCATGGTGCAGTGGAAAAAGAAGTAATATTGTGTATGACTCCCATGAGCTTGGACGACTGCATCCATACATCTCTGCAATGACTCAAGTAACTTATTAATAAAGTCA
The DNA here is from genome assembly GCA_903798115.1 of Danio jaintianensis. Taxonomy (NCBI): domain Eukaryota; kingdom Metazoa; phylum Chordata; class Actinopteri; order Cypriniformes; family Danionidae; genus Danio; species Danio jaintianensis. The sequence continues at coordinate 10,398,068 of CAIGQV010000919.1, forward strand.
TCTGGAATGGGAAAGAAAGCGTTCTTGCAGGACTCCCAGAGTTCATCAAGATTCTTTGGGTTCATCTTCAATGCCTCCTCCTTCATCTTACCCCAGACATGCTCAATAAAGTTCATGTCTGGTGACTGGGCTGGCCTGGGCTGATCTTTTTTGCTTTCAGGAACTTTGATGTGGAGGCTGAAATATGAGAAGGAGCGCTATCCTGCTGAAGAATTTGCCCTCTCCTGTGGTTTGTAATGTAATGGGCAGCACAAATGTCTTGATACCTCAGGCTGTTGATGTTGCTATCCACTCTGCAGATCTCTCGCACGCCCCCATACTGAATACCCCAAACCATGATTTTTCCTTTACCAAACTTGACTGATTTCTGTGAGAATCTTGGGTCCATGCGGGTTCCAATAGGTCTTCTGCAGTATTTGTGATGATTGGGATGCAGATCAACAGATCATTCATCGGAAAAATCTACCTTCTGCCACTTTTCCAAATGATCAACTAGAAATCAAGTTATTATTTGTTGCTCTTACAACTGGGATAGACGACAAGACTTTTGTCAGGTGGTGTATTTTCTTTGTTAGTTTCATTGTTAATTATCTAACGTAGTAAACGGAACCTTATATATCTATTGCACATGATATTTTATCTTGACTCTCCAGGCGCACTGTGTTCTGTCTCTCTCCCTCTATCATTACTGTCAGAGGCCTGAGATAGATATCATACAACAGATTAATGGACCTTATCTTTACACAAGTGCACTACATATATACCACTCACCAGCCAGTCTGTTGTACAAATCCATCTCCTCGTATTCCCCGCAGGCCTGCATGCACTCACTACAGCTTCCTGTTAAACAAACAGATCAGGGACCAGCGCTGTGCTACAAAATTTATCACGGGTAACCGTTCTCTCATCAAACATGCAGCCACCCGGTCAATCTGCGTCACATGTGCATAATGCATAGACTCTTTGGCTGTCTGAGCGAATGACTGAGGCTGTGTTGAGAGTTGTGTTTTCTGAGTGCACAGCATTAGAGGAACATCACATCAGCTCAATCACTGGCCGTGGCTGTGAAATGGAGCTGACCGACTCTGCCACAGTTTCTCATCGGGTATAAAAATAGAAGACATATGTTTTCAGAAAATATTATGAAGGAAATGCAAATGAAAAAAGGCAAAAATAAAAGTACATTTCATGCTTCGAAAAAACACCTTCTATGTTATTGAAATAAACGCAATTTATGTTTTATTTATTTATCCAATCCGCTCTTTAAATCCCCGATTTAAAGACCCGATCTCAAAACTCAGGGCTGCTGGTAGTACCTAGAATAGCAAAGTCGAGTAAAGGTGGTCGAGCCTTCTCATTTATGGCTCCTAAACTCTGGAATAGCCTTCCTGATAATGTCCAAGGCTCAGACACACTCTCTCAGTTCAAAACTAGATTAAAGACCTATCTTTTTAGTAAAGCATACACTCAATGCATCGCATAACGGTATGATGCATGAATCTGCTCCACGCAGGTTTTTGCATCTCGTTTATATACACTATGAACAGCAGCTATGCTAATTATTCTCTTTATTCTCTATTTCCACCTGGGGATACTCATCCCGAGGCCCCCAGAGACTATGCAGCGCCACTAATGCAATCCAAGACCTGTGAAGAGATGATCCCAAGGTTTCCATAATCCCGGACCAGGCCGTATCCTAAGCAGCTGCTGTGGAGAGCATGAGACTGATTCCTGTGAGACCCCAGTGACATACGAGTCTTCGCTGACGTCCAGCGTTCTCCAGCCTCCGGCGCCTAGACTGCAGCTCTGCACAAGACGTTTGGCCATAGGAGAAATGGTCGTGCCCAACTGAGCCTGGTTTCTCTCTAGTTTTTATTTCCTTCACTTTCGCAAATTGGTGAAGTTCGTTCCTCGCCACTGTCGCCACTGGCTTGCATGGTTCGGGACCTGCAGAGCTGTGCATCGATGGATTTGTTCTTCAGTGTTTGGACTCTCAGCAGTGAAAATTAAACCACACTGAACTGAACTGAACTTAAACTCTAAAAACTGAACTGACACCATTTCAATTCACTATAATCTTCTATGTGAAGCTGCTTTGACACAATCTACATTGTAAAAGCGCTATAGAAATAAAGATGAATTGAATTGAATGTTTTATTTATCACAACACACATCTGTATTTGAATGGCTATCCATGTAAAAAGTTAATTTAAAGTTAAGTTAATATGTTATTTAGTGCTTTTTAAAACTTCTATCTATCTATCTATCTATCTATCTATCTATCTATCTATCTATCTATCTATCTATCTATCTATCTATCTATCTATCTATCTAT
>CAIGQV010000919.1:10400412-10417994 GCA_903798115.1 Danio jaintianensis
TATCTATCTATCTATCTATCTATCTATCTATCTATCTATCTATCTATTATGATACATAATCATTTTAAAGCAATGATTTATCTAATAAACAAGTGGTAACAAATTCTTATAATATTATGCAATTTATTTGACCCGACACATATAGATTTAAATTAAAAGTAAACGTAATTTATTAAGTGTTTATCTTCACCACATATGAGATGTATTTAAAACATATTTAAAATGAAACCATCATATTTTAATCATTCATTCATTTATTTTCTTTTTGGCTTAGTCCCTTTGTTAATCAGGGGTCGCCACAGCGGAATGAACCGCCAACTTATCCAGCATATGTTTTACACAGCGGATGCCCTTCCAGCTGCAACCCATCACTGGGAAACACCCATAAACTCTCATTCACACACATACACTACGGCCAATTTAGCTTACCCGATTCACCTATAGTGGATGAGGAAACCCACACGCACACGGGGAGAACATGCAGACTCCACACAGAAATGCCAACTGACCCAACCAGTGACCTTCTTGCTGAGACGCGACAGCGCTACCCACTGCACCACTGCGCTGCCATATTTTAATCATAACATAAATAATGAAATAAATTAATTGAATTATTACGGAAATTATTGAGTATTAATAAATTAATTAATTCATAAATTATTACGAAACCTTCAAGCTTTTTCGTTTTTACATTGCATTTACACTTTATTAATGTAAATGTTGCAATTTTAATGACAGTGTATCTACTAAATAATTACCCAAAAATTGGGCATGAATTTATTTGATTAATAACAAAATAAAAACAATATCATACAAACTTTGCATATGTCTTGTATTAGTCACCACGCTCACTCTCCTCTCTCTCTCTATAAATATATAATTTTTGTTCTTTGCTTCTGTTGTCATTTGTAGGTTACTTTGGATTAAAGCATTTACAAAATCATTAAATATAAATGTAAGCATGTACACATGTACATCACATTGGTACATCATATTTATAGAATTTTTAATCAAACAATTTTGATTTTGTTCTACTATTATTGAAAAAAGGGGCGGCACGGTGGCTCAGTGGTTAGCACTGTCGCCTCACAGCAAGAAGGTTGCTGGATGGAGTCCCGGTTGGGCCAGTTGGCATTTCTGTGTGGAGTTTGCATGTCCTCCTCGTGTTGGCGTGGGTTTCTCTGGGTGCTCCGGTTTCCCCCACAGTCCAAAGACATGCGCTAGAAGTGAATTGGATGATCTAATTTGGCCATAGTGTATGATTGTGTGTGAATGTGAGAGTGTATGGGTGTTTCCCAGTACTGGGATGTGGCTGGAAAGGCATTAGCTGCGTAAAAAATATGCTGGAATAGTTGGCGGTCAATTCCGCTCTGGCGACCCCTGATAAATAAGGAACTAAGCCAAAGGAAAATGAATGAATTAATGAATTATTGTAAAAAGTTTATTTTATTAACGTTTAAAAAAAGATCCATTTATATTTTTTAAAGTGTGACTTTAGCCATGCATTCCAGGCTGATTTTTATGCTGAGGAAGAGAAATATCTTCAGAGTACATTCATATGTAAACCTAAAAACAGGAATGATTATTTGAATTTGATTATTTGAACTATGAATATTTGAGTAATTCTCTAAAGTGAGAGTACTGTAGGTTTTATTTGAACTGATAGTGTTACAGTTACACATTTAAAGTGTTTATTTATGTGCACAGCCCATTTTCCTGCTTAACCTCCACTATAAGTGTTTTCCTGTAAACACGTTTCCTGTTTGCTCGTTTGTGGAGACGAGTCAATATTATTGCCTGTGCTAATCGACAGCAGGACACTGATTCGGTACACAGACATTAGGTTGGAAATAAAACTGGCCTTATAGCAGAGCACAATATTATTAGACCCTCAGGAAAACTAAACCATTGTGATGCACTTTCCAGACAAACTGCCGCCCACCTCTGACCCAAAAACTCCCACAGTGAATGCAAGAATCAAAATGACCTTTCTCTCTCTGTCTCTCTGCCTTCTCATTCACCCCATCCCCCCATTCCTTGTCACACACACGCATACAGGTTTGTTTTTGTAAATTGTGGGCACATTACATAGGTTTCTATTGTTTTTATACTGTACAAACTGCATTTTCTAACACCCTACCCCAAAACCCAACCCTCACAGAGTTGTACTTTCTGGAAAACAAAAAACTCATTTTGTATGATTTATAAGCCTTTTGAGAAATGGGGACATCAGCAATGTCCTCATAATTCACCACCATCTTGCAATGTCTGTGTTATACCCATGTCATGTCACATGTCATACCTTCAAAAGATTTTTTATTTTGCTGCTTGTTTAAACTACTTATTTAATATGAGCTGAAACAACATTATTCTTGAGTTGTTTCTGGGACAACTTAATTATTTTATGTTCAATCTACTTAAATTTGTTAACTTAATTCATTCATGTTGTCAAAACACAAATCGATTGTGGGGAACCCTGCATTTTTTACACTGTATGTCACGCTGTTGGTACACATTGTTGGTACACACCCGAGTACGATCGCAACTTTCACACCTTCCCAAATGAATCGTACCAAAAAGGCAAACAAACTTTGGTACGCTTTAACCGAACTAAAAGAGGCAGGTGTAAAAATAGAGGAGATATGTTATCAGAAGATATTATGAAGGAAATACAAAAATGAATACAAGGTGCACACACACACACTTGTTACAGCTATCTTTATGTGGACTTCCCATCATCATGGGGCCCAAAAAATGTCATTTGATCTCTACAAAGTAAAGAATACAAGGTGCACACACATGCACACACATACGCACACACATACGCACGCACGCACGCACTCTTGTACAGCTATCTTTAGTTGGACTTCCCATCATCATGGGGCCCAAAAATTGTCCCCACAAAGTCGAAATTTACTGGTACTGCTATACTTGTGGGGACATTTGATCTCTGCAAAGTAAGGAATACAAGGATACAAAGTGGACACACACACACACACGCACACACACACACACACACACACACACACACACACATGCACACGCACTCTCTCTCTCTCTTGTACAGCTGTCTTTGTGTGGACTTCCCTTCATCATGGGGCCCAAAAATTGTCCCCACAGAGTCGAAAATTACTGGTACTGCTATACTTGTGGGGACATTTGATCTCTGCAAAGTAAGGAATACAAGGACACACACACGCACGCACGCACGCACGCACGCACGCACGCACGCACGCACGCACGCACGCACGCACACACACACACACACACACACACACACACACACAAGCCTGGCTCTGATTTTTAATTACTCTGGGCTGGTTCCCTTTGGCTCAGGCTGTTCGCTGTTGACTCAAATCTGCGATCTGATCCCTCTCATCATCACACAGGACAGTCACATCTCACAATGTGCTGAATCATCCTCTCATCATTCTCAGACGCACAACTTTGTCTCCGTTACTGCGGCCAGCGCGTGTCAGGCTGAATCTGTAATGAATTTCAAATCCCTTAAAGGATGGAGCCGAGCAAGCCAAGAATATGAGCCCGTAAATATACCATTTCAGCAAAGCAATCAGCATCAGTGTCCATAATGCATCATATATCCTTCACGTTTTGGACTTACTTTACTCTAATCCATCTCTTCTCCTTGGTCAGAGTCAGGCACCTTGTTTCTTAGACTCTTTTCTCTGCATCTCTGAGCCTCCCATTGATTTAGCTTGGTATCTTTAGAGAGGTGGAGGAAGGAGAGATACATGAGAGAGGGAAAGAGATAAACAGATTGAGAGAAGGAATAAATTAATGATTACTGAGAGAAAGTTTACACATGAAATCAATCTAATGACAAGTGGACACCAATAAATACAGGTTAAACGGCATCTAAAATGGTTGGAGCTTTTCCTTTTTTGACCACCTCCAAAAATGCCTTCGAGCTGATTGCTTTCTTAGTGTAAATATTTATGTTATTGTATGCCTTCAAGAAGCCCCAAAAGGTCTATTCATTCATTCATTTTCCTTCAGCTTAGTCCCTTTATTAATCAGGGGTCGCCAAAGCGGAATGAACCGCCAACTTATCCAGCATATGTTTTACACAGTGGATGCCCTTCCAGCCGCAACCCAGTATTGGGAAACATCCATACACACTCATTCACACACATACACTACGACCAATTTAGTTTATTCAATTCACCTATAGCGCATGTCTTTGGACTGTGGGGGAAACCGGAGCACCCGGAGGAAACCCACACCAACATGGGGAGAACATGCAAACTCCACGATTTTGGATGCAGCTAAAATCTCTAAAGCTAAAAACTACTCTCGACTAATGGTGCTAAATGGTTAACTGTGATTAATCGCATTCAAAATAAAAGTTTTTATTTACTTAATATATGTGTGTTTATTGTATATTTATTTTATATAATGGTGGGAGGCGTGTGTTGGGTGGGAGGCCGCAGCCATATCGCACTGCTACGAGTGTGATATTGCGTTTATATAACAGTTCAACGGCATAATCATGTATATAAATAAGAAAATCAAACACGGAGAGTCTAAAACTTCTTTTGCAAGAGGAACTACTTTCTTCCGCCATTCATTCACATCTGCAGCTGACGTCAGAACAGCAGAAACCATTGCTACTTCACCAACGTCACTTTAGAGCGAGTATTTGAATGATTCTCTAGCGTAATGTCTAAAGTGATGACAAAACAAGTGATTTTGCTCACATTTTAAGATTATAAGGCTGAACGGCATGAAATGCCATCAGTCTAGAGACATTTCCCAGTATTTCTCTGTTGCAATCGGGATATCACAATAATTGACCCCGAAAAAGCCAAAGCAAAGCAAACAAATACAGCACTACAACATACAAAAGATTTCCCAGTGATGGGTTGCGGCTGGAAGGGCATCCGCTGCGTAAAACATATGCTGGATAAGTTGGCGGTTCATTCCGCTGTGGCGACCCAGGATTAATAAAGGGACTAAGCCGAAAAGAAAATGAATGAATGAACATACAAAAGAGAGAGATCAACTTAGAAAGTCATTTACCTGTTTTATAATAATTTGATCAGCTGTAGTTTGAAATCACGCTGAGTTTTTCTCCTCTAAGGGCTTATTATGCGGTCTCTGTCGCCATCTAGTGGCGGAACGTCAACCGTCTTTGCTCTGCTCAGTATGACAGGCTGATAATGGCCAACGCGCTGTATCGCCGAAATTATAAATATTTAAAATAGGCACTATCCTTATAAATGAACTGTATAGTTCTAAACAACTACATCCTCGCCTAAAAAAGCCTCAAAAGTACATTATGTTGTCCAACAGCTGCAATATTTATCAAACTGTAGTGAGTTTATTAATCTGCTGTCACTCTATGTGGGCGGAGTAATACAGAAGGGTGAGGAGGCTGTACGAGTGCTGTTATTGCAGAATATTGCACGGCTATCAGCCAATCAGATTCGAGAACCAGATAGAACTGTTGAATAAATATATATATATATACCACAAGAGGGCGATAACTATATTTTAGCAAATCTAAAATACGTTACTCTGGGTGCATTTTGTTGTACGTTTCAGATACATGTTTTTCTTGTACACGCCCACGAGAAGGCAGGGCTTGTCATATAAATCACCCAGACCATAAACCATTGACCTAAAACCTTCCTTAAACCCAGCCAATGTCTTACAAAAATGTAGGCTAAAGTGCATATGTCCAGTGAACCTGAGTTGTGATTTTCTGGAACAAAAACTGCGTAATGAGCTGTCAGTACTTTTTCTGTTATAGAATGGATTAAAGTTTACTATACAATATATTGTTTCAAACGACAAAAATCCCAATGAAAGTCACTTTGTTAAACCGCCGCTGAGGTAAATTTTCAACATCAAAGATGGTTGGAGCGTAATGCAACTGGAACGCATAAATAAACTGAAAAAACATTGAATCACAATAGTTTTACAGTGTATGCAAATACATGAATTTGAATGTCAATTTAAACACATTGCATTATTGGATACAGTAACCTAGCTGTTTTTATAACTGTACAGTTCATTTCGATTGTATGTCCATCAAAATAGAAAAAAGCCATGATTTTCCTGAATTTTCTGCTTTGAACTACATTTTACCTGTCATCTTTCAAGTCATTTTTGTTACAGTGTGTTTTTGTATGGACGATGCCAACCTCCTGAGTGAGTACCATCTCTTTCCTTCTAGGAGAGGAAATGCTTAACAGCGGGATATTAAAAAACAGGCCAAGCTGGCCTTAAAACCAGGGCCGGCAAAGAGATTGATTACATTTCACCTGCTTAGATAAAAACAGCACATTTATGCCTGAATTTTCAAATGGAGGAGCGCTATCTTATTTTAGCTAGGCTTGCATTCCAGAATGTCAAAATGTAGGCTACAATCCACAGATCAGCAAAGGAGTTTAGAAAAAAAAACTATGCTTGGTGGGAAGTTTTTATGTTAGGCTGACAAAGCCAACTTGCTGATGTTACATTTAACCTATTATTATTTATGTGCGCAAAGGTTGTAAGTGTAACAGCAAGGTTCTAACCTAACCTGAATTCATCACACACCAACAGACTGATCCAAATTAATGGGATAGTACATCCAATATTAAAATTGATAAAGTCAATTTACACTAGTTTACACAAATACTTGTAAGAATCAGTTTTCAATATATTTTGTGATTCATGTTTTAATTTCTTTTCCATTTATTTATGCTTTTGAATTGCATTATGTGAGCTTAATATTTCCTCCAAAAAATCATTTTGAAAGTTTGAAAAAACATTTCTAATAGTTTAAAGTGATATATTCTCTGGGTTAGTGTTGTAAAATACAGTACAACACCCTGGTAATAAAATGCCAGTACTTTTTCAGTTATTTTACATATATATTATTTCTTAATATGTTGTTTCATACTACTAAAATGTCAATAAAATAAAAAAAATATATAGAATTTTCAAAATCAAAAGACAACAGAGCAGAGATCAATGTCCAACAAATTAATTCATAACCTTAAATAAACAAGAAAAAAAAATAACTGCCTGAAAAATCTTGCCAAATTCACGTTCAGTTGTTTGATTCTCTGTATTTCAATAATTGCCAATTCATTCCGATGTGGCGACCCTTAATAAAGCAGGGAATAAGCCGAAGCAAAGTGAGTGAGTGAGTGAGCATTTCAATATGTCAATAAATAAACAAGAAGCAACGTAACATTTCGTAGCAATGCAGCCACAGCTACTGTTTACTATAGTGAACCTGGATGGCAGGCAATCAGCAATGTGATTGACACGATCAGTAAAATCTATAATCAGCCTGTGGGTGGAGGACTATATTGATTTAGGGGGAACAAATCACGTGTCTCTCTTTTATCTTGAATTAACAGCTTTTCCTATACCTAACAGGAAACATTCCAGCAATTCTGGCTAGCATTATGTGAAGATTCCTCTTTAGGACAAAGATCTTTAAAAAAACGTTCAAATGAATAGAACACCTGATAGTGATCGTTCATCTGTCATTGTTGTCAAACTCCAATGTTGTTACAAACCTGTACAACTTTCCTCTGGGGAACACACAATATATATATATATATGTTTTTTTTTTTAAAGAAACATCCATAATTTTCTCAATACACTAAAAGTCACTGATAATAAAAACTGCTACATTTAGTTAGATTCTTCGAAATTTCTTCCCATGTGATTCACTGATAAAAGAAAGTAAAAGTGAGTAAATGACTGAATTGTATTTTATGGGTGAACTATCACTAAATATGTTTTACTTATTAATAATTAATACACTTTCGAAAAATACAACACCTTTTCAAAAGATACACATCTGTACCTAAAGGCTCCATATTGGTAGATAAACGAGATCATTTGATGTACAATGGTACCCAAAAATAAATAAATAATATATATACAGTCGTGCCCAAAAGTTTTGAGAATGACACAAATATTAGTTTTCGCAAAGTTTGCTGCTAAACTGCTTTTAGATCTTTGTTTCAGTTGTTTCTGTGATGTACTGAAATATAATTACAAGCACTTAATACGTTTCAAAGGCTTTTATCGACAATTACATGACATTTATGCAAAGGGTCAGTATTTGCAGTGTTGGCCCTTCTTTTTCAGGACCTCTGCAATTCGACTGGGCATGCTCTCAATCAACTTCTGGGCCAAATCCGGACTTATAGCAACCCATTCTTTCATAATCACTTCTTGGAGTTTGTCAGAATTAGTGGGTTTTTGTTTGTCCACCCGCCTCTTGAGGATTGACCACAAGTTCTCAATGGGATTAAGATCTGGGGAGTTTCCAGGCCATGGACCCAAAATTTCAACGTTTTGGTCCCCGAGCCACTTAGATATCACTTTTGTTGCTGTTGGAGGGTGTTTTGGTACCATTCTTTATTCATGGCTGTGTTTTTGGGCAAAAATGTGAGTGAGCCCACTCCCTTGGATGAGAAGCAACCCCACACATGAATGGTCTCAGGATGCTTTACTGTTGGCATGACACAGGACTGATGGTAGCGCTCACCTTTTCTTCTCCGGACAAGCCTTTTTCCAGATGCCCCAAACAATCGGAAAGGGGCTTCATCGGAGAATGTAAATGGAAATGTAGCTGAGCAAAAAATAAAATATCTGACATTTAAATTCTTTTTCTTTTCAGCTTAGTCCCTTTATTAATCTGGGGTCGCCACAGCGGAATGAACCGCCAACTTATCCAGCATATGTTTTACACAGCGGATGCCCTTCCAGTTGCAACCCATCACTGGGAAACATCCATACACACATACACTACGGACAATTTAGCTTACCCAGTTCACCTATAGCGCATGTCTTTGGACTGTGGGGGAAACCGGAGCACCCAGAGGAAATCCACGCGAGCAAACTCCACACTGAAATGCCAACTGACCCAGCCGAGGCTCGAACCAGCGACCTTCTTGCTGTGAGGCAATCATGCTACCCACTGTGCCACCGTGACGCCTGACATTTAAATAGTGACGTAAAAGTAAAAAGTCTGCCCAAATTGAAACACTTCAGTAAAATACAGATACTTGGAAAAGCTACTTAAAGGAACACTCCACATTTTTGAATAAATAAATAAATAAATAAATAAACAAGGCTAATTTTACAGCTTCCCCAGAGTTAAACAGTTGATTTTCACAATTTTTGAATCCATTCAGCCGGTCTCTTTTAGCTTAGCTTAGCATAGATCATTGAATCAACATAAACCTTTAGCATCTCGCTCAAAAATTAGCAACATCTTCTGATCATTCTCCTAGTTTATAACTTAAACCTGTAGTTACATCATGTACTAAGGCCGACGAAAAATGAAAAGTTTCTATTTTCTAATCCGAGTCAAACTTTAAATAGGAAAACTATTGAAAGTCCTTGGTAATTTTTGCTAATGCTAATGGTCTAATCCCATTCAATGATGATGCTGTGAAAAATGCTGATCATGCGTTTTGTACCTTTATTTGTGAGAGTGTATATTTAAAACATGATCCATAATCAGCAATAGATTTACAGCTTTTGTTTTATAGGATAATAGCAAACAATTGCACACTGCCCTAAACTGGCTAAAGAAAGGCAGTATTTATCAGTGTGCATGTGGGATTTCTGGCTGTTCCTGTCTCAGATCAATGTTGTGATGGGATCTGGCTGGAGCTGTGTGTTCAGCGTTGGTGTCTGTGATTGTCTCTGGCAGACAGAACAGGCTGCGAGGTGTGGGACAATCCATCTGCTGATCTGCATCTCAAGCGCCTCCAGGACTGACTTGCAAATTGGACACACTTTTTCCTCTGAGGGGATGCCAAACAGACCCCTTCAGTTGTTTAGATTTTCAATGCATATTTATGTGTGTGCAAAAGGCAAGTACAATTCGTCAACAAACTTTAAGCTGCTAACCAATCCTAGCTTAGCAACTGTTGCCATCCAGTATTGTCCCAGAAATATTTTTACTTTACAGCATATGTGATGGTTAGGGCCAAACAGAATCTGCGGACATTTTTTGCTATTTCTGTGGAGAATTTTGTAAAAATCAGCGGATTTATGCGGAATAATTTTGGGAGTATCGTAACTAAAAACTTCATTCATTCATTCATTTTCTTTTCGGCTTAGTCCCTTTATTAATCTGGGGTCGCCACAGCGGAATGAACCGCCAACTTATCCAGCATATGTTTTACACAGCGGATGCCCTTCCAGCCGCAACCCATCACTGGGAAACACCCATACACTCCCATTCACGCACATACACTATTGACAATTTAGCCTACCCAATTTACTTATAGCGCATGTCTTTGGACTTGTGGGGGAAACCGGAGCACCCGGAGGAAACCCACACGAACACGGGGAGAACATGCAAACTCCACACAGAAATGCCAACTGACCCAGCCAAGGCTCGAACCAGCGACCTTCTTGCTGTAAAGGCGAACTAAAAACTTAATATATGAAAAAAAAAAAAACTTTTATTACCACTATTTATTTTTATTACCACTACCACTATTTTAGTAAACAAACCAAGTCTCTCATATAATATATCTACTAAAAGACAGAAAATATTACATTACAAACTGTACTGTAAATAAATCATATGAAAATTTTCATATTAGTCAATAATATTACTGAAATTAATTTAAAAACTGAATAAATATAAATTTACACACATTTACACAAGTAAATAAATAGACTCAATGATGGGCTAAAAATCTACGCATTTCTGTGCGCAGATGCCGTATGGGCCTAGTGATGGCTTAGTTTACCTCAAAGGTAAAATTCTGTTGTCATTTATTCACCTATGTGTTGTTCGAACTCCTTTTGTTTTTATTCGGTACGAATAATGACTTTTTAATGACATCAGAGAGATTTCGGTTTATCCACTGAAAGTTCTTTCGTCCAAAACTTTTATAAAGTTCATAAAGAGATCAAAACATAAAATCAGTAATAGATGCTATTTAGAATAAACGAAATTAGCCGCGTTTTCTTAGCATTGACACCAGTGGCGTAGCGGACGGGCACGCAGGGCATGCAAAAATTTATGTTGTTAATTTCTGTAATTTTCTTGAAGGAAAACTGGTGTCAACCGATCATTAACAGAATTCATAGATTTTTCAGTTTGATTTAATGATCAATAAAAATTCTAACAATCCATTACATCCCATACACGAAACATTCATTCATTCATTCATTTTCTTTTCAGCTTAGTCCCTTTATTAATCTGGGGTCGCCACAGCGGAATGAACCGCCAACTTATCCAGCATATGTTTTACGCAGCGGATGCCCTTCCAGCTGCAACCCATCACTGGGAAACATCCACACACACTGATTCACACACATACACTACGGACAATTTAGCTTACCCAATTCACCTACAGCACATGTCTTTGGACTGTGGGGGAAACCGGAGCACCCGGAGGAAACCCACGCGAACATGGGGAGAACATGCAAACTCCACACAGAAATGCCAACTGATCCAGCCGAGGCTCGAACCAGCAACCTTCTTGCTGTGAGGCGATCGTGCTACCCACTGCGCCACCGTGACGCCCTACACGAAACATGTTTCACTTTATTAATTCATACATTAACACATACTCAAGACATAATTTTGACAGTTTTTTATTCTGTAATTTAATAACTGCTAAAATAAAACCCACTTATCAATACCCAGATTTTTCCTAAATGTATATATATTTATTTCTAATATTTTTGTTTTATTAAAATTACAAAACAAAAGAGTTCTGATTATTTCTACCTTGAACAATGCGGCCGGAGTTACTGCATGCATTTTAGTATCTTATACTTTCCCGGTGCATTTGAATATGCGTGCCTGTTGCCCAACAACTTCCTGCTAATAAACATAACTTTATGATAGAAAAAAATACATAACTTTACTTCAGATATGTCTTTCAAAACAACATATTAAGTTCCACGAATAAACCTTGCTCTCCCGATTGTGAAGTGAAAATGAGGTGTGTTGGTAGTCAAGTAACTCATACACATTTACAGGCTGTATTACCAAAAAGATCACACTTTTAGGGTAATGCCTTCATAAAATATGATGACAGACATTCAATGCTTAATTCTAATATCTCAATAGAAGCTTTGAATATAAATATGATGTGACAGTATGACGTCTTATATGAGAAGGGTCAGAATTAGGTTCAATGAGGTTAGAAATCTGGTAGTTCCAGTGTTAAAAAAACCACATTATTAAATAAAAAGAGTGTGACAGAAGGTGCATTAAAGCACACGCATTTGCTCTTCGTCATTTGTTTTTTCGTTTATTTTTCCAATTTGTCATTTTATCATAAGGACGTGGTAGCCTAATTATTTTTATGGGCCCACGCAGTCTGCACTACGCCGCTGATTGACACCCATTCACACTGGGACGATTTTCAATCATGTTTATGTTTAAAGGTGCTGTATGTAAATTTGTGACTATTCTAAAGTATAAAAATACCATAATATGTTTGCAGTTATTTAAGAAACATGCAAAGTGAACATACTTCCTTATTTAATACACTTTTTGATGTAGTGGCTAGTTCATATTAATTAATGCGATCTCATTCATTCATTCATTTTCCTTTGGCTTAGTCCCTTATTTATCAGGGGTCGCCACAGCGGAATGAACCGCCAACTATTCCAGCATATGTTTCCCCAGTACTGGGAAACACCCATACACTCTCACATTCACACACACACCAATACACTACGGCCAATTTAATTAATCCAATTCACCTATAGCGCATGTCTTTGGACTGTGGGGGAAACAGGAGCACCCGGAGGAAACCCACGCAAACATGGGGAGAACATGCAAACTCCACACAGAAATGCCATCTGGCCCTGCCGGGACTCGAACCAGCGACCTTCTTGCTGTGAGGCGACAGTGCTAACCACTGAGCCACCGTGCCGCCCCAATGCGATCTCATTTGTACATTTTTTGTACAATTGTCTCATCCCCCAATGAGGGGTAGGTTTAGGTGTGGGATTTGGGGACACACCTTTTAAATTCATAAATTTTCATATGAATGAAATTGTATGAGTTTGTACAAATGAGCAAGTTTTCTGACATTACATTAATAGTTACAAATTTCTCTTTAGATCTAAAGAGTAACGTTAAAATCAGTTTTTTTTTTGAAAATATGCATTCTGTGTTGGAATGTCTGTCTCGAGTTTTGGTCTCTGTAAAAACTCGGCCCACTGCCAATTTACCCAGTTATTTTTTGGCATGCTGGATTGCCTTGGAAACACTTTCAACATCAACAGCGCATTTCATTTCAGTCTTGAAGGCTCCCTCAATGTATGCAGTCATGGCTGAAAATGTGACCTCCGATGCATAGCAGCGTCTGAAATGAGACGCAGATTCATGAGGTGTCTTGTAATTCACATGCAACACAAATATTAACAACATAAATAAATAATTAACAATTAACAACATAACATAAAACATTGGTATAAAAGCTTAAATTTTTTAAATAAAACACCTTTTTCTGGTTTGATGCGTTTCTGTTTTTCATTAAGCGCCATATAACATCAGGGAGTGATTTTGCATGTTTACTTTGCTCGTCTGCAGTATAAATTGCTTGATTATGAATGCTGAAAAACCTCAAAATAAATGTTGACGATACATGCAAGCAAAAATCATGTCGTTGGCACATTGCTACTTTGAGGCAATTGAAATAGACCTCACCATTGACTTGATATGCGCCTATAGGTGGATCCACAATGCACATACTTGTTGCTTATTACACATATCGGGATGTGCAGCAGCACACAAACATCTTTAAATATGAAAAATTAAAGAATTGAAATGCAAAAGATTATTATTGTCTACATAAATATGAAAACCACAACCTCCTCACATGCTTTCTTCACCTCAGGGGGCTTTGGTGGAATCTGGCTCATTCTGTAAAAAGAGAATGCACATTGCGCTACTGCAACTCACTACTGAAGGGAATGAGAGATGAGGCTCTGATTGGTTTGATGCACATTACTCAACACACCCATTAAGATCTCTGCAGAGTTTAGCTGCAACCTTGATCAAACACACCTGTCTATAATTACCAAGTGCTCCTTTAGATCCTACTTAGTTAGTTTAGTTGTGTTTGATCAGGGTTGGAACCAAACTATGTAGCAAGGTAGATCTCCAGAAACAGAGTTGAGCACCCCTGGAATAAGAACAACCTTTTTAGACCATGTACATAGCATGCCAAGCATTTTTCCCATCAATAAAATAGCAAAAGGTGATTCAGACTGAAAAGCGCAGTGGTTTAGATCCTATGCTTAGAAAGTTAAAATAGATAATAAAATAGAAAGTTAAAATGTCAAGGCTTCTGCAAAGGGGTGGGGAACAGCCCCTAATTTGCATTTAAAGGGACTCACAAAAACACAATCTGAAGAGACAATTTACTTCTTGTCAAAAGTGTGTAAATTGCAGATTAAAGGAGTTAACCCCTAAATTCTCAGTTGAGATCAGTAAGAGCACCTACATTTGAAGACAGAATCACTCAGTCTGTCTGTCTGTATTACTTCCATTATTTGGCGCAGGGTATTTTTGTCCTCTTCCTGCGGGTGTGTTGCTCTGAGGTGAGAGAGTTTTATTCCTGTTCACACACAATTGCTCCAAATACTGAAGACGGGGAGAGAAACAAGGAAGGAATTCTCTCACTCTGTGACTTTGCACTTTTCTCCTTGTTAAAACCGCCACTTCCAGACTGTCTGAGGCAGCGCTCTTGGGAATGTCTGTGGAATATATAATGAGAACTGAGATATGATAATTGATTGGCAGTTTTAATTGGCACCACGCCAGTGAGGAATGATTGATAATCTTAATCTAAGAAACATTGTGAAGGAAGTGCTGTAATTATGGGTGAAATACCAAGAAATAATTGAGTATAGCTTGTGGAATCCTGAATCAGCAGTTCTACAAAAAAAGAGAAATATCTCAATTTATTATTATGGGTGAGGGCGATGCGGTGGCTCAGTGGTTAGCACTGTTGCCTCACAGCAAGAAGGTCGCTGGTTCGAGATCCCGGCTGGGTCAGTTGGCATTTCTTTATGGAGTTTGTATGTTCTCCCCGTGTTGGCGTGGGTTTCCTCCAGGTGCTCCGGTTTCCCCCACAGTCTAAAGACATGTGCTATAGGTGAATTGAATAAACTAAATTGGCCGTAGTGTATGTGTGTTAATGAGTGTGTATGGGTGTTTCACATTACTGGGTTTGTTCAAAATAAAACAGTAACGCTGTTAAATATTGCAGGAATCTAAAATAAAACTATGAATTTGTTTTAAAAATTGAATTTATTCCTGTGATGATAAAACTGAATTTTCAGCGTCCAGACTTGAGTGTCACATGATTCTTCAGAAATCATTTCAATATGCTGATTTGTTGTTCAAAGTACAGATTTTATTTTAACAATATGAATGTATTCAGTGTCACTTCGATCAATGTATTGTATTATTGCTAAAATAAAGCATCAGTTACTTTTAAAAACTGTAAGAAAACAAATGAGGAGGATGTTAAAGATCTCAATGAAAATGTTTATTCAGCATAGCAGTCTCAAAGTACACGGCAGTACTCTGGTTTCATCTGAGTCAAAATAAACCCTCAACATTCTTAAACCTTTTATACTGTTTTAGATGTTGCCTTTAGACTTGCCTTTAGATGTTAATGAAGTTGCTCCTTGGCTGTTGACACAGCTGTTCTCTCTATCTATCTATGTTAATGCAGTTTTTGAGATGGTTCTCTGTGCTCCACAGCCATCCCCATTCTACAATTGTTACCATTTGGTCAAGATGTAGTCACCTCAAACAATGCAAAGACAACAAATTGTTGAGTTGTCTTCTCTATCATAATTTAGCCCTTTTGGGAAATGAGCATCAACGCACCATTTAGAGTGGAAGTTGGGTCGAGGCAGACTAATTTCTTACAAAACCATATTATATTGTGATAATACTATTTGATATTAACTAAGGAGAAAGAGTTAAATAAGTCCTGAACATATTCTTGGCATGTTTAGTTAAATTAACCCCTGTGTAGATAGAAATATCTTACATTACTGATGTTATGGGAACACAAAATACATATATATTTTTTATTATTACTATTATATTTTTTCATTCATTCATTCATTTTCGGCTTAGTCCCTTATTTATCAGGGGTCGCCAGAGCGGAATGAACCACCAACTATTCCGGCATATGTTTTACACAGCGGATAACCTTCCAGCCGCAACCCAGTACTGGGAAACACCCATACACTCCTGCATTCACACACACACATACACTACAGCAAATTTAGTTAATCCAATTCACCTATAGCGCATGTCTTTGGACTGTGGGGGAAACCGGAGCACCAAGAGGAAACCCACGTGAACACGGGGAGAACATGCAAACTCCACACAGAAACGCCAACTGACCCAGCCGGGACTCGAACCAGCGACCTTCTTGCTGTGAGGCGACAGTGCTAACCACTGAGCCACCGTGCCACCTTATTATATTTTTTATTTATGCGTAATAATGGATCATACTTTCTGTTCAGGGGTAGAGTTACATATACAGTGTGTACAGAATATAAAAAACATGTCTATGGAAAGTCAACATAAAATATGTACATGCAAACCCAGCATAAACTCAACATACAAATGTGTGTGCGTGTGTGTCTGTGAGTGAGCATGTGCGTAAACATCACTGCAAGGAGTCTGTGTTTTTGCAGCAGGTGGGCATGTTCGGCCCTGGAGGAGAGTGATGGGAAAATAAGGTCCCTGAGGTGCCCAGGTTCCCATGATGCACAGCAGACTGCGATTATGACATCAGAGAACAGCGGTTCCATGATTAGACCTGCAGTGGTGATGCACATAAACACACACACACACAAGTTGGTTTTTATGATTTATGAGGACTCTTGAATAATGTTTTATACTGTAAAAACTGTTTTTGTGGTTTTGTCCTCATAAACCACACAAACAAACACACACTCACACATGCACATACACAGGTTGTTTTTTGTGATTTATAAGGACTTTCTGTAGGCATAATTTATTTTATACTGTTAAAACTGCTTATTATATGGCAGTATAGTATTATTATAATTAATTCTTATATTATAGTCATTTATTATGATTTAAACAGTTTTAACCACCTCAACATTGTATAACAGGTCATACCATTGTCATTGTACTAAATCTTGTGGTTTTTTGTCCTCATAAACCACATAAAAAAGCACACACACACGCACATACACACACACACACACACACACACACACACACACGCACACACACACACAAACACACACACACACACACAGGTTTTTGTGATTTATAAGGACTCTCCATAGGCATGATGTATTTTATACTGTAAAAACTGCTTATTATATGGCAGTATTATATTTATTATATCATACTTCTAAACCCCACCCATGTTATATTTCCTATTATTATATGTTTTAACCACCTCAGCATTGTAATAACAGGTCATACCCATGTCATTGTACATTTTTGTGTTTTTTTCCTCATAAACCACATAAAAAGCACACACACAAACAAACAAACAAACACACACACACACACACACACACACACACACACACACACACACACA